>OZ005656.1:107959645-108559645 GCA_963930645.1 Salticus scenicus | reverse complement strand
ATAATAAAATAATAAAATAAAAATGCAAAAAAAAAAAAAAAAAAAAATTAAAAAATGTAAACGGTTCTTGGCTTATAAGTCCGTAAGTCCGCGCCACGCCCATGACTGTGCATGAATGTTTATTTTATTTTAATTTTTTTTCTTTTATTACTTCCATTAGTGTATGAATGGCGTGGTCAAAAAGCAACCATGTTGACTTTTACCTTTGCAGAATAGTTCTTTTATAAAATGTAGATTGGCTAACAAGTTCCTTGACGCAGTCGGTGATCAGAAAGCAACCATAATGACAATTTCTTCAGCAGGTTTATTCTCAAAACTCCCAGGTCCGATGGACCTAACTATTGTTAGTCCATACATAGTGATTAAATCACAAAGAATAATTCCTAGCTAACCTATTCTTTTTGGTACTCATCTAGTTCTGATCACAATCAATACCTTGTTTTAATGTTACAGGTTTGAATGCGTGTCAAAAAGCAACCATAATGTTAATTACCTTTGCCGGATTTGTACAATATCATCAAGAGTGCAGGACATAACAGGTCGCACAACATACAAATCCCGGAAACTTAGTCTTTTTGGTACTCATCTAGTTTTGACACGCACTTTTTTTTCTCTCAATTGTAGGGGTAATACTTTCCTTGTTAAGCCTAGAACTATTTCCTGTCACATTTCTTTTTGGTACTCACCTAGTTTTGACCCGCACCAATTTTAATTAAGTACTTACCTACTTTAATTAATTTATTTATTCTATTTTTATTTTTTATTTTTTTTATTCTATTTTATTTTTATTCTATTTTATTTTTATTTATTTTTATTATCATTTTTATTTTATTTATTTTATTCTTTTTTTTACGAGGGTGTGGCGGTGTCTGGTCCTCGTTAATCTGTGCTGCACCGTCAAGTGCTCGATGGGGTCGTTTAGCAGTCGTCGGGCTACCAACGCGGGGAACCATCCCCCCGTGGTGGATCAAAATTGCGATGGTCCCTCTTTCTCTTCTTCATTCGGCCTCCCTGCGCATAGTAATTTCCCTCCAAATTAGGATTAGGCCTTGCCACTTCAAAAACTTCAAAATTTTCGCTATGCGCCCAAAACTATCTTCCATCCCCCAGTGGCTTCATGTATTTTTATTTTTTATTTTATTTTATTTTTTTAATTATAATCTCATTGTTCCTCCCTCGTCTTTCTCAAATCATAAGTGTTGTCCCCTTCCCCTTTTCAAATGGCCTCCTCTTTCGGCTTTAATTATTGTGTGCACAACTAACTTTAGCGGCTCCCCCAGCGTTTTCTTTTTTCTTTTTTTTTTTTTTTTTTTTTTTTTCGTCCCTGCCTAAATTCAAAACTGTTTTAATTTTGCATAATTCCGGCTATTTCGACTCTCAGCTAAATAGTGCACTTATTCCAAATTCCTTAACATCTGAGCGTGCTGCAATTCCTGAACTTTGGCGTCTAGTTACATTGCTGCCCAGCAGCTTCCACGCGGTGATCTGGCGATTTATTCGCTCAGGCGGACGGCATCCAACCCGTTAAGCTTGGCCGAGCCCAGGCAGGCAGGGGCCGTCCAAAGGTTTCAAAGGAAGTATAGTAATCCCGATTTGCGAAATGGATTTTGCATTTCACATTGCTCGAAAACGAATGATCGCTGAATGTTGCCAATTTATACGTGTGACTGTCATGATGTCTAGTTGTACACCTGCAAGTGTCGTCTTAACACGAGCTCTCGTTTTAGAGATATAAGGGACTTTACACGATTTTTCGTGACGTCTGTATGTATGTGTGTCTGTGTGTGTGTGTGAGTATGTCGCATAACTCAAAAACGGTTGGACGTAGAAAGTTGCCAATTGGTACATATGTTTGTTATAACATTTAGTTGTGCACCTCCCTTTTTGGACTTTGTATGATTTTCCGTTTTGGAGATATTTAGGAAAATTAGGTTCATAATGGCCAAAATGTATCAAAAAACGGTAATAACTAAAAAACGGTTTGGACAAATCTTGCAATTTAACTGACTTCTCGACTAGCTAGAGATTTAAAACTTTCAGAAGAGTTCAGAATGCAATAACAATGCCTTTTTTTAATACTTTTAGTCAACTGTTTCTAATACTTGCTGTCTTCAGCAGCGTTTATGTGATTCAACAGAAAATTTATTTAACTAACTTCTCGACTAGCTAGACATTTGGAACTTTCAGACTAGATCAGAACACGGTGAAAATGCATTTTTAAAATACTTTTAGCCAACTGTTTAGGGTCCCTGCTGTCTTCTGCAGCGTTACCAGTACAAATCTTGCAATCGATTTTTAACTAACTTCCCGACTAGCTACACATTTAAAACTTCCGGGAAAACTCAGAACACGGTGACAATGCATTTTTTTTAATATTTTTAGCCAATTGTTTTAGGTCACTGCTGCCTTCGACAGCGTTTATATGGTTCAACAGAAAATTTATTTAACTAACTTCCCGACTAGCTAGTCATTTGAAACTTTCAGAATAGTTCAGAATACGGTGAAACTGCATTTTTAAAAATACTTTTAGCCAATTTTTTCGGGTCCTTGCTGCCTTCGTCAGCGTTACCAGTACAAATCTTGCATCGGTTTTTAACTAACTTTCAGAAAAGCTCAGAACACGGTGATAATTCATTTTTTTTTTAAATATTTTTAGCCAACTGTTTCGGGTCCAATGTCAATGTTTTTTAACATTATGTATATTTCTAAAAGTGTATAAGGAAGTCATGTGGTGCCCACATCAGATTTTTTATATCATAATCTTCAAAATACTAAAACCTCTACAGATAATTTAGAATTTAGAAAAATATATATATATATTTTTTTTTTTTTTTTTTAAGGACTGGGGACTATTAGTCTCAATCAACGGATTTTTACGATACCAGTTTTACGATAGTTGGACATTTATCGAAATTGAAAATTTATAGAAAAAACATAATTGAATAATTTGAAAGCGGTGTTATAATTTGAAAAAAAAAAAAAAAAACTTACAGTCCTCAGTACTACACTAAATTCTGCTTTTACCAGAATTTCATCAAAATCGTTTTTTCTTTTTAGAAGCTTTTTATATGAAATTGATTTTGTCACTGTGTCTTTGTGTCACGCTAATAAACAAGGCTCTTCCATTTCAAAGTAAATATAAAATGTTCTGTTTGTCGCTTCATGGCTTAGTTGGTTAGAGCGTCACGTAAATAACGCGGTGGTCGAGAGTTTGATCCCGAAGGCCCGACGTATGAATTTTTACAAGTAATTAGTAGAAAAGGTGTCAATTCATAAAAGAAAATTTTTCGTTGACAATATCCAAAGAATTTATACATATATATATATATATGTGTGTGTGTGTGTGTGTGTGTGTGTTACCGCTAAAGCGCAGAAATCAATTATTCTGCATATTAGCTAGGTAATCTGCACATTAAGTAGGGTGATTCGTTAAAGTGAGGAAAATTGTTTCATTTCTCAAATTACCTAGGTAATCTGCGAATTACCTAGATAATCTGCACATTACCTGCTAGGCACTAGTTAAAGTGAAAATAAGATATCTGGTGTTGTAATTTTACAGCACTATGTGTTGTATTTGTTTTTTGTTTTTGTTTTTTGTTTTTTTTTTCATTCGAAAAAAAAAATAGTTTTCTTTTCTTTTCTTTCTTTCTTTACTTATTTTAATCTGTATGTGTTTTAATTTTTATATCTTTTAAAGTTATATTTGTTTTAATTTTTTTTTTTTTTTTTTTTATTTCATCTTTTTTATTCTGTCAATATAAGTTTGAAGATGTTGTGCATTTTTAATATGAAATATAATATCTTTAATAGCTTTCAATAAATTCTATTTTATACATGAATGTTAGAATTGTAATACAGTAATGATTTCTTTCCAAAATAAAAATATTTAACCATTTAAATTTTAAAAAAATGTTTTATTAACAGCTTATACTGCTATTACTTTTTTTTATTATTATTATTATTTTTATTATGCACCAATTTTTAATTCGCTAAAGAAATATTAAATTAGACAAATCAGAAGCATTATTTAAGAAGTACTTCAAATAATTAAACCTGCTTTAATATTTTTTTTAATGCATGAAAATTAAAATGACAGTTTTCCAATGCTTTATTAAATTATATTTTACAGCATACATATATCTGTACAAGTTTAGCAAATATATTAATTTTACAATTTAAGAAAAAAAAAACCTTTATTAACATTTTTTATGTTATAAACTACAACGAAATTATCTGAAAAAGCGAACAAAATTAAAATAAATAAAATAATTAAAAATATAATCATGATATATAAAATATATAAATTATACTTGAAACTGAAAAAAAAAAAAAAAAAAAAAAAAAAACAGAAAAAAAAAAAATGTAATGAAATGCTAAAAAATGCACAAAAATTTCATATTAAGTATTTATTAAATGCCATAATATTTTTCAAATTTAAAAATTAATACATCTCTTTTTTTTTTTTTTTCAGTAAGTAATAGTAATTTAAATCAATTTTAAAATAAATTAGTTTTAAAAAGTTATGGTTTAATAGTTTTATTTCGAGAGGATATAATTACTGTGTTGTAAATTTAATATTTATAATTCAAAATGGAGTTTCACGAGAGACAGCTTTTAATTAAGATTAGATTTCATTAATAAAATGCAGACCCTTATCAAAATTATATTGACAGAATTAAAAAAGATAGAAATAAATTCAAAATTAAAACAATTATAATATACTTGTTACTTTAAATTTTGTGTTAGTCATAATAATCAACCTAATCATGGCTTCCATCCTCCACATTTTGCGTTTGCCGTTTATCATCATAGCGTAGCGGAAGGGGTAAAAGTTTTAGTTTATGTTTGAAGGTCATTCGCGTATCTGTATCACATGGCTGTTTGACGTAATGGTGAATGTAAAAAAAACTAAGGCTCGAAACAAACATTTGAACTTTAACGATACAGAAACCGCTAATGTGCAGATTACCTAGTTAAAATGTGGAAAACTCTTTTCCGCACTTTAACGGGTCATTTTAGTTAATCTGCAGATTAACTAGGTAATCTGCACATTAACGGAATTTGAGCTTTAACTGTAACATACACACACACACACACACACACATATATATATATGTGTGTGTGTGTGTGTGTGTTATATGAGTGTTATATGCGTTATATATATATATATATGTGTGTGTGTGTGTGTGTGTTATATGAGTGTTATATGCGTTATATATATATATATATGTGTGTGTGTGTGTGTGTGTATATATATATATATATATCTATACATATATTAGAAAACGTGAAATAAAATGTTTTAAGTAAAAAATACATAAATAAATATTTTTAGAAGATTTATATATATATATATATATATATATATATATATATTATTATATATTATTACATGAAATTGGACTTATCATCGCGTTTTCTGTCACGCTAAAAAACAAGACGCCTCCACTAAAAAAAAAAAAAAAAAACCTTCATTGTATCTCTTAATGGCTCAGTTGGTTAGAGCGTCATGTTGATAACGCGAGAGTCATGTTTTGTATCCTCGCCGGTCTGAGGTGTTAATTTTTGTAAATAATTACTATAAAAGCTGTCAATTGATAAAAGAAAATATTTTGTTGTGTACATGTTTTGTTGTGTTTTTGTGTCGTATTGAGTACACGATGGTGGTGGGTTCGGGCCGAGGTGCTGCTTTTTTGCAGATAATTAATACAAAGGATGTTATTTGTAAAAAGAAAACTTTTCATGGTCTACACGGTTTCCAAAGAAATTTTTATCTTTTTTTTTTTTTTTTTTTTTAATTAATAAAAAACACAAAATAAAAATTTAAGAAAAAAAAAATTAATGAATAAAAAATAAATGCTAAAAGCTTTTTATTGTGGAAACCTAAAACCTAATTTTATTCTTGCCGAGACATGCTATAAAAAAATAAAAGTTTCAACAATAAGAAAATTTTAAAGAAAAGTATACACATTTCAATTTGTGAGAGATGAAATTTTTTAAATATTTAAAATACTTTAAAAAACCTTTCAAGTACAATAGTTTTGTTTTGTATTTGTTGGATTTTTATCGCATGTTCCATGACTTTCCTTGACTTTTCTTTGACTTTTGGTTAGAGCGTCTTGCTGATAACATGATTGTAGTGGGTTTGATCCTCAGAGGGCGATGATTTTTTTTTTTTTTTTTTTCAGATAATTAAAAGAAAATTTCTGGTGTGTCTACATAATATCCTAAGAAATTTCAATCAGTTTTTTAAGAAGCGTTTTTTATAACTAAAAAGCACAAAATAAAATTTTAAGTAAAAACTTTTTTTTTTTTTTTATTAGAAGCTTTTTAGTGGGAAGCCCTAAACAGCATAAAATAAAAATTTATTGTGACAAAGACATTCTATAATGAAATGAAAGTTTTAACAATAAGAAAATTTTAGAGAAAAATATAGATATTTCACTTTTGCAAAAGATGAAAATTTTTAAATATTCAAAATATTTTATAATGTTTTCGAGACCTTTGAAATTTATGGCTTCAGAGATTTCGAATCTGTAAATATATATCAAAAACCCTATAATTGTTGCATGAATATAAATTTTATTAAACAAACCTAATATAGTTCAATCTGTAAATATTAGATTCAAATGTAAGCTTTTAAATGAAACATACTTCAGTGAAGATAAAAATTGCCATATAAATATAGTCGAGGAAGAGTCAGAGAAGAAAGGTGGAACCATACTAACCTTGATAATATTAATACCATCTGACTGGCTATACTTTTGTGAAAATTTATTCATGCTTGGAACAGTGAATAAGTATTATAAAAGTATACAAAAGCTTACGAAATTAATTTTATAATTTACCGTCATTAAACTGCAACAAACAAATTTAGTAAAGATTTTAAAAAACAGTTAAATTTATTAATAATAGTAATAATAATAATTTTAAAAATTTGGAAATTTAGAAATTTAATGATGATCAAATTAACCAACGCCCGTACCCTTTTAAGTTCATTTTGAAATTATTTTCCCAGTTTTACGTCATTAAACTTTTTATTATTCGATATTTTTCTTACATTTTATCACCTTTTTTTTGTTTAAATTAACTATAATTGACTTTTCTAAAGAACATTTTTAGATTGGCTCATTTTATTATAAAATTTCATTTCCTATTTTATTTCTAAAATCCGTTAAAAAAGAAAAAAAGAAAAATTACTTTTAGTACATAATTAACAGCAAATTTTGGACAATTTATGTCAAATTTCAGAAAAATGTTTTGTGTGGTATTTATATTATGATACTGACTAGAAAATTAAAAAAAAAACAAAATATAAAAAGGAGTTTTTACATAAGCCAATTACCTGTTACCTGTAGAAAACTTCAAAGCATTAGAGAAATTTTTTCGTCTCCAGAGTATAAAAATTCTGTCAGAAATTTTGTCACATTAATTTTTTTTGTTATACTGCATTTTTCAAATAAATACCGAAAAGTACTTCCTTTTAAATCTAATTTTAACGATGTGACAAGGATTTATTTTTTGAAAACGTAAATCTTTTCTTTAAAAAAAT
The DNA here is from genome assembly GCA_963930645.1 of Salticus scenicus. Lineage (NCBI taxonomy): Eukaryota > Metazoa > Arthropoda > Arachnida > Araneae > Salticidae > Salticus > Salticus scenicus. The sequence continues at coordinate 108,552,093 of OZ005656.1, read as the reverse complement.
AAATATTTCTCTGAAACTAATCACATTTCACTTACTTAGATAAAAATTTTAATAAACTGTCTCGTTTAGAAAAAAGAGAAAAAATTAAAATAATTTTACTTTTATTCAATTTATAAAAAAATAAATAAATAAATAAATAAAATAAAATAAAGCTTTCATACTTGTTGGTTTCATTATAATTCTACAATATTGTGCATATCTACATATGGCGACTTATGATATAATACATGACAGCTATATGACATAATGCATACAATGTATAAATATTTACTCTCCTGCTCAAAAGTTTAGCAAGGTTTACAAATATTTTTTTATTTTATTTATTTATTTATTCTTTTTTTTTTTTTTTTTTTCAATTTAAAATGGTTCTTTAATAAAAAGTTTTTAAACGTTAAAAATATAAAGAACAGGAACGATATTACGTCTTCCCAGTGAATATTTAATTGTGACAATAAATAGGGGACCAACAACAAATTGAGAAAAGTTAGCATTTTCAATTACTCTGTATCAGGAAAAAATAAAAAATAGCTGTAGCTGTAGAAAATGATAACATAGACCCTACGAAACTCATTTGGGTAAAAAGAGATTGTCGAATTTAAAAATTATAAGAATATTTATAAAAACTTTTAAAAAACGTGTTTTGTGTTTATAATATGCTGTTGTTTCAACGAAATTTAATATCACCTTTAGAGTTATTAACAAAATTCTATATAAGTAATATATGGCATTTAGAATAAAAATATACTAAATATTTGAATATTATGTTTCGTTTAAGAAAAAGATTTTTTTTTTTCACTATTATTTTTTATAGAGTTCATTATTCGTATTAAAAGTTTATACGTATGTTTAAATTGTTTCGCTTTGTATTTCGCAATTGTTTCGCTTTGCAAGCATTTACAGATGCCTTTCATGTTTTTGCTTGAAGTAATTTTCTAGAAGCTACCACTACCTAAACATCTGATAAGTTTGTTTACTTAACACTTTAACTCGCAGTGTCTTCGTCAAGAGGATGTAATTATTATATCCCAACTGAAAACATTCATCCTGAAATTTTTCGACAAAATTTGCTTTTAAAACTTAGCGGAAAAATTATTTCCTTTCTTTTAATTTTATTTGTAAATTCTGATGGCTGTTAATATTAAATGGGCATAATTACATTGTCCTTCAAAGTGTTAAGGGAATATGGGCTGTGCTTCCAAAGTTACTCTCATTAAAAAATCGATTTTTATTTTATTTTACCTAACGCATATTAAAAAGCACCCCTGATTACTTTATTATAACTAGTTAATACCCGTCAAAATTTGACGAATGATGTGCAACTAAAATCTTTTCACGGCATAAAGTTAACACCCTTGTTTGAATATTTCGCATTGCTCTTCTTAACCGATTTAAAACCCCTTGCTTTAACCAATTATCTTTTGGTTGGAGGGAGGAGGGATAAATTTCATGAAATTTCAATATACAAAATTTAAGTATACTTTATATATTAAAAATAAAATCCCAAGATTTGCCACGACAATAAGTGCATTTTAAGTGTAAAATAATAGTTTTGATTCTGATTTTTCCTTCTCATATTTGTAAAACCACTTGGATATAATCCAAAATATTAATTCATTGTATTCTAAAAACAAACTACGAATCGGAATACAGTTAAAATTTGTTTTTACTGGAATATTATTATAATACTTTATTCTATCAAAATAGTATATTTCAACAAAAGTATACTGTTAAAAATAAATAGATAAATAAGAATGAATTTAATACTTTAGCAAATTAATTTGCTCATTAATTTTTTAATAATAAACTATACAATATAAATTTTTAATATATCAATATTTCAACGTTATTCTTTTAAAATTATTTTTACTGTAATATGGTATCAAAATGAAATATCAGAGATTATAATAATTAGAGTAAAAATAAATAAATAAAATAAAATAAAAAACCTCCTTTGATTTTAAATATCTATCTCCATCTTTTCTAAACAAAGTTTTCAACTGATAAAATTTTTCTTTTAAAGAACAATAAACTCTGTTAATTTTAAAAGATTTTTTCTTTTTTTTCTTTTAACAAATGGAAAAAAATACAGATGGCGCCAAATCCTGCGTAAATGAATTTTCGTCGTAAAAACTATTTCTCACTCTGCGAAACATACGATGATAACCGATCATAAATAAATAAATGTAACCCATAACTATTCACGAATTGCTTTGTTTTTGAAGTAGTATGAATCAATGAATTAATCATGTGAATTATTTTTATGATTGAGTTTTAATTAACGTCTGCCACAGACAAATGAAATACGTATTAAAGTTGTCTGCTCAATCTTTATCATCGGTATTCGTAATGCACTGCGTAAAGAGAAAGGAATATTCCCTTCCGAATTGGTTCAAAATTTTCTCGCGCATGCTCATATCGTACGATTTTGGTCTTACAAAAAAGGCTTTGTGTTTTAATATAATAGATTATGTTGAATTCTTTGATATATATAAACAATGGAAAAATGCTTTTTTCTTAGGTATTAAAGTTGGACCAAAAGGTATTTAACTACTATTTTGGTCATTCGGCATTGTTAACAGACATTAATGAAAAAAAAAATTACAAAAAGCAAGTGGTTTTTGCCATGTCGGTGATGTCAAACGATAAATAAAATTTTTAACACAGAAGTTGTAGTGCTAAAAATTTGGGTGAAAATTTGAACCAAAACTTGGTACTACAGTAGCTGCAAAGTTCTAGGTTGAATCAAAGCTTACAAGGAAACATTCAAAAGGTGTCATCTTCAAAAAGTATTAAAAAATATATATGTAATTCTACTCTTCATAAAACACCAGAAAAAGAAAAAATTATCGGCTGAAATGAATTACAGCGACCACAAAAAAATTATCAAAATTAAGCATATTTGGCGATTTAGCGCTGTTAAGCGATACGTTTGCTAGCACCGAGATTGTGGTGTGCGAACAGAACCGTGTTTTGCTTTTCCGCCAAGTACTCAAAATCAATCGCCTAGCAGTGTGAAATCGCCAAATATGCTTAATTTTGATAATTTTTTGTGGTCGCTGTAATTAATTTCAGCCGATAATTTTTTCATTTTCTGGTGTTTTATGAAGAGTAGAATCAAATATATTTTTTTCAATACTTTTTGAAGATGACACCTTTTGAATGTTTCCTTGTTAGTACTACCGTATCTTCAACATACTAGGTTGAACCAAAACTTGGTACTACTATAGCTTCAACATGCTAGGTTGAACCAAAACTTGGTACTACTATAACAGCAACATGCTAGGTTGAACCAAAACTTGGTACTACTGCAGCTACAATATGCTAGGATAAACCAAATCTTGGTACTACTGTAACTACATCAAGCTAATTTAAGCCAAAACTTGGTACTACTGTAGCTGCAACATGCTAGTTTGAACCAACATTTGGTGCTACTATGTTTGTAGCATGCTTGGTTGAACCAACATTTGGTGCGTTTGTAGCATGATAGGTTGAACACTGACTTTGTACTAACGTAGCTGCAATATACTAAGTTGAATTAAAAGTTTGTACTTGTACTAGCAGCTTTGGTTCAACATGCTAGGTTGAACCAAAACTTTGTACTCAAGGCTCGACAATACTTTTTGGAGACCGGGGCACTGATTATATTTGGAGATCTTTCCCCTGTTTTACAAGCTTGCTAAAACGGGTCCATTCTTACAAAAAAAAAAAAAAAAAAAAAAAAAAAAGAGAGAGAGAGAGAGAGAAAAGAAAAGAAAAAGAAAAAAAAGAAAATCCGAATTTGTTTTATCTATTTGAAGCAATTTATGTTGTGAAATGCATGTTTTAAATTTCTCCTTCCGTTATATCCTATATTTCCTCATTTCTTATCAGTCAAAAATGAAATCAATATTTTTATATTCAAGACAACCGGAAATCTAAAGTACATTGGTCAACTAATGTAAATGTTATCTTACAAGATTAGTGACAAAATTTAACAAATGTTTAACCTTTTAAATGTAATCTATAGAAAGAGAGTTTTAATGAGTTTTTCTTTTTATTAGACATATCATGTGAAAAATTGTACTATTAATTCACAACTTTTGGGGGTGAGGTCCCCTAAATTTGGAGGCCCTAGGCCAGTGCTGTGTGTGTCTGTGCCATAATCTGGCCCTGTTAGTGCTACAATATTTCAATGACACAAGATGATTAAACTTTCTATCATGATTTGGTAACGAAAAGCTCCTTTCTGGAAAAAGCATCAAATCATGATTAAGCATTTCAAAATATTATGGTTACAACTACTGTAGTGTACCAAGATTTGTTTGAAACATATACCGGATCATGAGAGAAGATTTCACTGTCTTACGTTTGCAGCTACTCTAATACAAATTTTTGGTTCAAACTAACACAAAATTTTTAACAGTTGTCAGGATATCATAGCCGAAGAAATCGGTTTTCTGCGGTAATTTTACCGAGATTAAACGTTATAGAAAGTAAAACTTTTCATTAATTTGAAGAAAAGAAAGTATAAAGAGATGTAGAAGGATTAGAATACAATCTGATAGGTTTTTATTTTTAAGAAAAATTGTTTTCGCAGGCAAAGCGCTTCTCAAACAATGAAAACATTACACTGAGTTAACACTTTTTGACCATAACACTGAAGCTACGTGATTTTTAATGACATTCTGGATGGGTAAACCCATCCAGAAGCTACTTTTTATTTTACCTGCTTGTGTGGCGCAGCATGTCCTACTGTGGACCTTGCGCCAAAAAAAGGCATTCAACCAACCAACCACTGAAGCTACAGTGCAGCCACGTTTCCTAAGACTACCAGCGACGACGCGTCCAAAATGCTGGAGGGATGCCAGTTTGGCCAGCAGGTTGTGATTTGGAAAACATCCAATAATTCGCGCTCCGTTATCATTCATTTTCTATGAGCCGGATGACTGTCACCCCTATTTTAACAGTGGACTCGTTGAATTACCGCTTGCGCAGAGGCCTCTATGGTTTCATGAAATGTGGTCGAAGAATATAAGAGACTCTTTTTCTATGAGTTGACATAATCGTTCGTCATAATATACAAAACTGTAGCTACTAAATTAAAATCTTTCATGCACATTTATTTTTTCTTCATAATTTCTAAAATTATTCTTTGAAAAATCTTCTTGAAATTTAAAAAAAAAAAAAAAAAAAAAATGTAAATTAACCCCTAAAATATTTAAAAGATTAGTATGGAATTTTTCACAGATTCTCTTTTTTAAAAATGGAAACTAATTGTGCAATTAGGCATTATTAAAAAGAAAATTTTTTCAACTCATTTTCCTTAAACATAGTTATTAAATGTATTGAAAATGTATAAAAGTATGCAGTTTCAAAAAGTTTCGAAACACCAATAATCTCAAAGGGAAAGAAATTCTGCAAGAAAACATTGATTTCGAAAGTTCCGCGCTTTCAAATGATCTATCAGACGGGTTTGACATATATATATATATATATATATATATTTTTTTTTTTTTTTTTTTTTTTTTCATTTTGCAGTGTAGGGGTCCCGATTCTTATGTTCGAATGCAAGTTTGAAAATAATAAAATATCATGTTTTAAACATGGGTAGTCAACCTTTTTATATCTATCGCCCACTTTTTTATGTCTGTTAGAAGTAAAATTTTCATGCTGATTTATGCAGTAGGAAAGTAACTTAATAAAATTTATAAACAGAGTATACTAAGTTAAAGCGTATAATAATATTTTCCATCTCAATGTATTTAAAAAGTGAATTATTAATAAAAAAAATAATAAGAAAGAAAGAAAGAAAATGCTTTAGTATCAGACAAAACCCCTATCGCCCAGCATAAAAGCTGGAACGCCCACCAGTGGACGATAGACACCATGTTTACTACCACTGTTTTAAAGCATGATGTAAGAAAGCCAATATATGCTTTAAAACATATTCTTTCTACCACACACGATTCTGTGAGAAAAAGGTTTCTATTTGAAAAAATTAGTGTTTGAATGACATAAACTCACATGACATAAACATGATATAAACATTGTTTATGTCATGTGGGTCCTCCTAGGGAACCCGAATTCCACTTATGTTAGTTCTTTTGATGAAATTTCATTTAAAAACATGAGACTTTCCAAATCGAAGTGGTCAGCAAAATAGCTTTTCTTTTCTGATATTTTGGGGTTTCCAAACTTTCATTCGAACATAACAATCGCAGCCCCATTGCCCCTATATTCCAAAATGGAATAAACAATACATGTTTCAAAACAGATTTTTCCTCTTAACACGATTGTGTGAAAGGAAAAAAAAAGTATGGTTTCAATTTGAAAAAATACATTTTGTGTCACGAGGGGGCTCACCTACGATATCTTATCTGATAAATCATTTAAAAGCACGATACGAATATAATGTATTCAACGGAATTGTTTTCCCTTCCAGCTATTTTAGTGTACTTTTGAAACACACTGTATATACACACATACATATATATTTTCTTATTTTATTTTTTAGCATAGTTTATATATATAACCTCCTATTAAACGAGGACAACTATATCTTATTATTATTAACTTCCTCCAATACAGATTAATATATATATATATAAATCATTTCGAAGGCTATGATGGAAATGTTATTTCCCGTCTCTCAGTTTAAACAGGAAAATCGTAAAAGATGGTGATATAAATCAAATTCTAACCTTACTGGGATTTCGTTAATTTCCGGTAAAACTTATATGGAATAATGTTACAGGATTCACTGCAGTATTGGTTCGAGAATGCTATAAAAATTTAGGAAATCAGAATGCAGGAGCACGTTTAGCACATTTGCATAAACTAACACGTTGCTTCAATTTACATTTATAGAAGGTTGTTCTAAAGCGAGAGAATCAAGGAAATGAGGTTTGAAGATCACTTTTGTTTTATCTATAACCTTCAAAATTCATTTAAGCGCAGATTACGTTTAACAGGCATAAAAAAGAAGGAATTTTTTATTTAAAAAACAAAAATTTAGATTAGAAAGCATTCTGTAAATAGCATAGTTGGCATCTTTTACGTATTGTGAATACCACTGTTTTAAAATTGGTTTCTTTGCGTCAGTTAAATGAAGAAGTTTAGTTTTTAACCCTTCAATGTTCACTCCATATTTTCTTTTGAAAATTGATAAACTGATTTAAAAATGGCTATTAGACACGTAGCTAATTATAAAAATGTAAAAGATAAAAAAAATTAGCATTTTTGATTTTTAAAATTTTGATTTGAAACACCTATACGTATGTTAACTTGATTAAACTTAAATACAAGTTAATTTAATCAATAAAGGACTTTGTAAGTAAACACTATTATTTGTAAGAACCTGCAAAAGTTTTTTCAGGTCACACATGTAGCACAACCTTTTAACAGACGAAAAAAAAAAAACTAGGTACGAGTGCATCATTCAAGCAGCAAAGCTCACTCTTGCATACTAAGAAATTTTAAGTGATTTCTGCATATTGTTTACTCTGAAATGTCATTTTTACTTTCTTCTATATGTATATTGGAAAGAAACTATTGGATTCGTGAAAATTTTCGAACTCCAGTTTTCGATGGATTTACACGTTTTGGGATGTCCTGAACACGATTTGACTGTTTCTAGAAAATGTCTGTCTGTATGTCTCTCTGTGTGTATCACAAATTTTGTGGACGCTGTAGCTCACGAACCAATGAACGAAATTTAACCAAACTTGGTATTTAGTTTGACCCTGACATGAACTGGTGCTGGTTATATTTGTGGAACAATAGCTCAAAAGGTGGCGCTGTGATCGCATTTTTTCTAAATTTTTAACATGACAGTATAGGACAAAATTTCGTATAAATGTACATAATGAGAGTTATTTTAATCGTGTGATTGTAAAATTAATATGAATTATTGATAATGGTAGTAGTTACGTGGAAAAAAAATTTTGTGCATGTAGGAAGTACCCCCCCCCCCCCCGGGGCGAGTAAATTTTCAATATGGCTATCTTTCGAAAGATCTCTTCAATACCTTTAAAACGAATGGTTGAACTATAGATATGTGATAATTTAAAACAAAGTTCTGAATTTTTTTTCACTTTTAACGAAAAAAATCTTGGGTGGGGGGGGGAGTCATTTCTTTTGATTTGGAAAAAAATTGACATCTTTCGGCATTTAGTGATAATATAATTCTGTCAGATAAAAATCGTCTGCATTTATAATGAAAAATAATTTGATAATTTAATAAATAATTTGTATTAAATAAATTTTGTGTAAAATTATACAGAAGAAAGTCATGTGGTGGCCACATCATACTAGTTAAATTTGGAGTAGAGCTGTTATCTACCGAGCATAGAAGGAACAAAATTTTAAAAAATCAATTAAAACAAGGAAAAAGTGTTGAAATATTGTTGCCAATACGAAACTATTGAACATTAAAACGTTAATTAAAGTTGTAGGTTTGCGTGTGTTTTGCATAAATAAAACTTCAAATTATAAATATATATATATTCACTTTTTACCAATTAAAATGATAAAAAGGATAAATTAATTCTTGCAGTAGCATGAGTAATATTATACGTAAGACTTATTAAAAATATAATTGCTACAACACGGAGTAAATATTGTTCCATCAAAGTTCTGGTTTCTTGATGTTATGGGATAAAAAACAATGTTTGTTGCCAGATGCCTAAATTCTTTTTTTACTATCAACTGTGTTGCCAGATAGCTACAAAGAAAAAAATTCAAAATTCTAGTATTCAAAATGTGCAAAAGCTGACATGTACGAAAATGAATATATATATATATATATATATATATATATATATATTGTTATGAAGTTTATTGAAAACAAGGAAACAGATGATGAAATGCTATGATTATCCGCAAGAAAAATATATATATGTAGTATATGTGTGTGTGTATGTATGCATTACCAAAAATTGTATTTATAAATTAAAAATTTAAAAAAATTAACATATTATGTAGGTTTGCAGAAAAGATAAATTAATTGGTCAAAGACAGAGTATTAATTAATTAGGTGATTGTACTGGTTGAATAAAACAAAATTGAGCCTTGAAAGTTTTTTTTTAATTCTGTTTAAATTAAAATGTGATCATTTCTTTTTTATGAAAAATTTAAAAATAATAATAATAATGAGATATAGCTTTTATTTAAAAAATATTTTGCCTTATTTTAAAAGAAAAAATGTTTCGAATCATTAAAAACAACACAAGTGTTGCTAATTAATTTTCATTTTTAGTTTCGTTCGTTTGCAAGTGTATAGAAAATATAATTTATGTCTTTTTTTTTTTTTTTTTTTTTTTTTTTTTAAAGGCTCCTAAACATTTACTCCCATCTGATAGCCGAATGATTAGCACTCTGGCCTTCAATTACCACTTACTCAGATCATGCCCAGTTCAGGCACGAATGTTTGTAATGGTTCCGAATGCCTTTTAAATCATTATCAGAAGTCAATTAACATCTGAAACAAAGGGAGCTAAATATCATTTTGAGGTTCACTATCTTTTCGGGAAATTTGTATAATTTAATTTCTATAAATTTAGAAAAATCTTATTAATGGTACAAATGTAATTCCCATGCATGTCTTAACGTGACTCATATTGAAGTGTTTTTTGTTGCTGTTGTTGTTGTTGTTGTTTTTTCTGTATGTTGGTACACAAAAGTATTATAGACTTATGCATAGTTGCGAACTTAAGCTTTTATTTTTTTTTTATTATTATTTATTTTTTTATTTTTTTTCTATTGGAAATTTTTAATAGGAATTTTTATTTTATTTGATCAGTGGAAACCATTATAAAAATTTATAAATTTTTTTATTAAATTTTCCGAGGCCCAACAAGTCTAAAGTTAGCAACTATGACTGTATGCATACCTGGTAATATTTATAATTTAATCCAGAGTACTGTTATTATCTACGTTTCTTTCACCCCACTTTGATTGTATTGAAAGTTTTTCCAGTGCGTAATTACTACAATGAAATAAGAATAAAAATTCTCTTTAAAAATAGCGGTGTGAAAACAGAGCGAATACTAACTACACTACGACACTTAGCAATAAATTATAAATACTATTAAGTAAGTTGTATGTAGAGGTGAATTCTGTTGACAGTTGTTTTCGTTTTATGTATATTAATACAGCATATGATTAATTAACAACTTACTGATTCAAAATATTCAGTTTTTGTGGTTAATTAACAGAGCTTTTCCAAAATAGCTTACTTTCTTTTGCTTTAGGCAACTTTCTCAAAAGAAAAAAAAAAAAAAAATCTAGAAGTAAAAATCTGAAACTGAGAATTGGAGATATTTTTGAGGCCCTCTTTAATTTCCGAGAGGACGTTCATGCTTCTTGAGCTTTTAGGTAATCAGGCTCCTGTCCTAGGTACCGACTTAATGAGTACTAATAAACGAAAAATGATCACAGGGTAATAAATCTAATCAAACCTATCTGGAACCTCCATTGTCTAGCCACACCACACCATCAATCTCTGTTTTTAATTTGTTTAATTATTTTTTACTTGATAATTTAAAGTTTGCTAATTTTTTTTTTTTTTTTTTTTCCCCAAGTAATTTTTAATAGAAATCTTTTGTAAATTCTGAAACAGTTTTCTGCGATTAAATTAGGTAAATTTTTTTCCCTCAGAAAAAGAGGAGTTAAAAAGCGTACAGGTTGGCAGACTTAGTTGCTATATTCAGAGTATAGCAGATGAAGAAACCAGACCGCAGAGGTCTATTACTCATGTATTGTAAAATCATAAGCTAATCAGTATCTTATAATTGTCGTAACATATTTCAGAAAATATTGTACAACGCGAACTGCCACTGAATTTTAATATTCTGTTAAAGCAGCTGATCATTAGAGTGAAGAAGATTTAGATATGGTTATTTTACACGGTTTTATGGCTATTTTACACGGGGGGAAAAAAAATATAGCACACTCTTTTCTATGTGAATACATTATTTGCAATAAATTTTCATAAAACATAAAATACTCAGTACAGGGAAACAAAATATTCAATAATATCGCCAAAATGTAAACTGAACTCAAAAAGAATCCATATTTTATCAAATTAAATGAAAATTCTGTCTGTTTTCTGATGTCTATTTCTTCTTGAGATAAAATGCTTGTAAAATTTTCATATCCACAAATGAACAAACAAAAATATTTTCTAAATATGTCTAAATCGAGATCAGGTTATAAAAAAAAAGTAAATCCATCAAAAACCAGAAGTTAAAATTTCTACTATACTAATTATTTATTTTTCATGTACATCCCGCGACAAAAAGATAGGTACAAAGGGTTTTCTCTTTGATTTTTCATAAAATAACATTATCTAAATTGTGCTTATCCTTTATTATTATCATAAAATAACACTATTCCCGGACTAATTTTTGATTTAAGACTAAAATTTTTCTAATTTAAGACTACACTCCGCAACAAAAAGATAGGAACAAAGGGATTTTTTAAATTTTCATAAAATAACATTATCTAAATTGTGCTGATCATTTATTATCATAACAAAATATTATCAAATCAAAAACATATTAAATATTCGAATCATATTCAAAATTTTTTTAAAAAAAAAAACTTTTGTTCCTATCTTTTTGTCGCGGTGTGTAGTCTTAAATTAGAAAAATTTTAGTCTTAAAATTTTTTAATTAGTCGTGAAACAAAAATTAGTGCGGGAAAAGTGTTATTTTATGATAATAATAAATGATAAGCGCAATTTAGATAATGTATTTTATGAAAAATCAAAGAAAAAACCCTTTGTGCCTATCTTTTTGTTGCGGGGTGTATATATAAGAAAAGTTTTATTTATGTATTTATTTTTTAGGAAGGGGAGGGAGGAAATTGCGTCTTTTTTTTTTTTTTTTTTTTTTTTTTACAATTAACGCTGACTAGACTGGCCATCGAGGGCTTAAAGTAGATTCCGAACCACTCCAAACATCCATGCCTGAACCAGGAGTCGAACCCGGTAACGGGGAACTAAAAGCAACAGCTGTAACTGTATAAGAATAAGAATAAGAAAGTACACAAGAATGTGTATGTATGTGCATGTGCGTAACAAATGTCACAACGACTATTTTACCATTACTCTTTTTTTTTTTTTTTTTTTTATTAAAATGAAACATTTTTAGAAGAAAAGCAAGGATTTTTTTTTTTTTTTTCCCTCTGATATTTGAACATTTAATTTATTTTCCAATTCTTTCACTTTTTTCTGTATATTTAAGGAACCATCAAAAAAAGGGGGGGGGGATTGGGGGCAGAATATAAATATTTTAATTTGATGTTCATAATTAATTTATAACAAAATGGAAGTACTCTCTCTTTCATTAGAATATTTATGAAATAATCAAACAAGATTTCATCATCCAAGGAGTTAGGACACGTTAATATAAAACAACAAAAATTATAACTTAAACAATCACCATATAAATTTCAACGCGGTTAAGTTCCTTCATAAAATTTATCCTAAATAGCGTATGTTAAATTAATTATGAATACAAAAGAAAATGATTATGTGCTTAGAGAAAAAACAATCTCAATTCGTTGAACATATCATGATTTCTAAATGAAATAGATTTTGTTATACAAAATGTGTTTTTAAATCCCAATATTTTCTCAAGTTTTGATCATATTTGAAAATCATTTGGTAAGTTTCTAAGCTTCAGAAATAATTGCCAAAAACATATTTAAAAATTCAGCTATAGAATTTTTAAATTATAATGGAAAAGTAGGACAAGTATTATCGGACAGTTATTGAATGCTGTAAGCAGATAAAACAAAATATTGAGTATAACACTCTAAATCCCTATGTCACAAAAAAAGGCAGTGATGTATCAGCAATAGTTACTCAACGTGTATGTATTGATAAGAGTAGATATGAGGAAGCAGTACAGAGTATCACCGATACTCAGTCGACAATGCCTAAGCAACGTTTACTAAAGTTTCAGTATAGCTTAACAACACTGTATTCTGGTTTTGATCTTGTTCAAGCGATATATAAATAAATTACAAGACTTGCTTGTCACTCCTAACATATATTATTCATTAAAAAAAATTAACTTTTATTAAGAAAGACGTATAAATATCATAGTAAAATAAATAACAGCACAAGTACACTTTTTTTTTTTTTTTTTTTTTTTTTTTTTTTACGAAATAGGGCGCGAGGCCCTGTGCGACTGCACCTGTCGCAGACTTCTAAGGACGGCTCTGACTTTTTGCATCTAGTTTCCTGCGTTTCTCTTTTGGATCATCTATCCATACATCGCAGTCAAATGTAAACTTTAAATTTCTAATGTCAAAAGACTTGTTCTTCCATAATTCGTATGGTGTTTTCCCTTTAATTGAACTAGTTCCAGATCTGTTAATTATGTACGTACACTGCTTTATTTGCAGCTTCATCCCAAAGTTTCTTATTGAGTTTTCTTGCTACTAACATGGCTCTTGCTGCTTCTATAATTGTTCTCATCTCTCGTCCATTTTGTTGTGGAGTGTACAGAACAGAAGTTTGATGTTCTATCCTATGTCGAATCAAGAGTTCTTTAATTTTACGGTTCACAAATTACTTCCATTGTCTATTCTCAATATACGAATGTTTTTATTCATTTGATTTTTGCACATCACTATAAATTCTGACAGTTTATCGTGCACTTGATATTTATTTTCCAAAAAAGAAACTTGCCTATAATGAGAATAGTCATCTTTTAATATGAACATGTAACGAGACTTGCCAATTGATGCAATTTCCATTGGGCCACATAGATCTGCATGGATTATTTTGCAAATTTCAGTAGGTTTTGATTTACTTTCTTGAAAGGGGCTACGATTATGTTTTTCTTGTGTGCATGCCTCACAAAAAGAAATATCACCAGAATTTTCCCAACTGATCTCATTTTTTGCTAACACTGTTTTAACATAATCAAAGTGTTGATGAGCTAATCTTTCATGCCACCACATTAGATTTTTGCTTTTATTTTTCAAATTGCCATCAGAAACAAAACATTTATTTTGATTATAGCACTCTTTCAAATTTTGATTTCCTGACTTTCTGTTTTCATCTAACTGAAATATCATTTTAAACAGCTTCCCTTCTCGTGTTGCTACAGCACAAATTTTCTTTGATTCTTTATGAATAAATTTTGTAGCGTGAGAGTCTGATGCCATATAAAGACCTTTATCTAATGCTTTACCTTGCGAGAATAAATTTATTTTCAAATCTGGAACATACTTTACATTCTGCAGTTCTGTTTTAACAAGTTTCACCATTATATGACTTCACATAAATAGTTCCTATTCCAATGGCTGTAATAAGAGTGCCATCCCCTATTTTTATTTGTCTAGGTTCTTTCAACTTTGAATAGTTTCCAAATATATTTAAATCCTTACTCATATGTTCAGAAGCTCCACTATCTAAATAGAACTCTACATTCAATTCAGAATTTGAAATTCCCATGAGGGCAAAACATTTTCCATTCTCACTGTTTGTCTTTGAAAGTTTATTTTTACGAAAATAACATTCTTTAAATACATGCCCTTTCTTATTGCAAAAATTGCACACAATATTTCTGTTCTTAGAAACATCAGTTATATTTCGGCTCTGACTTTTCTTGTGGCCTAATTTTGAAAGTGAAAAACATCTAATATTACTTTAATTTTTAGCAGTAAGAGCAACTGTTTCTTCTTTTGTTTTCAGTCTTTCTTCTTCAACTAACAAACGAGCAGTTAGGTTACTCAAAGTTCGCTGTTCATCTGCTACAGATTCCCAAGCAGATCAGCAGATGTAAAGTGCTTATATTGTTCAATTGTTCAGATAGGGACATAATTATTTTCGTAATCACCATATTTTCCGGTATTTCTTCACTATGTTGCTTAATTTCTGCAACCATATTCTGAATTTTAGATAAAACATTACATTATCATCGTACTTTAAATTGAAGAAATTACTGTTGTAATAAATAAATACTCACGTTCGATTCTCTTTCAAAGACACTATGCAATTTGTCCCACATTTCTTTCGAAGAATCACACGATATAATATGAGAAATTGGACCAGTTTCCATTCGTGAAACAAGAATTTCTTGAGCTTTCGCATGTTTCAATTTGAACTCAGCATACGCGGCATTTTTTTCTTCGGATTTCTTTTTTAAACCACTTACTATATCAAAAAGTTCTTTTGCTGTAAGAGTAACTTTAACCTGGAATTTCCATATATTCCAGTTATTTTCATTCAGTTTAATAAACTGTTCCTGCTGTATTTTTGTTCCTGCCATCATAACACCCACACACAAAAACTTTCGTTTTACGATTTGCTATACGAAATTTTCTTTCAATAATAACTAACAGGTTGGGTCTGGGGTCTGGGCCCATAACCTGTAACAGAGTGCGATGTGTGTGTGGTTTTACACATTAATAAAAGCACCAGCAGGTTTTTATAGACACATAAAGTTTATTACTGGACGAGACGAAAAAGAAACATACACGAATACTACATCACATCACGAACAAGAGAACAGAATAACTACTGTCTACTGACAGTACATTCATGCGGCATTCGAATGCGCACGCATCTCCAAACTTTTACGATTAACAGATACATGATATTTATATTGTTACTCCAACACTAGTACATTTGATTGTAAAAATATGAATATTGGGTATATTTTAAAGAAATAAATAACTTACAAATTACGAAAGAAACACCCACTGGCGGAGTTACAGATTTTCAAATGACATGAATCTACGTCAGCGGTCGCGAAAGTGTTAATTTTTTTTTTTTTTTTTTTTTTTTGTACTGTCGTGTTTCTTTAAAACGTCATAATTCGAATTCTATTTACTCTAGAAACAAAATTCAAACAGATAATTAAAGATAAAGGGTGAAAATTAATCCTAGATGAAAATTGAAAAATGTATTTTTTGACGAAAATCGCATATATTTAAGCATAGATGTATGAATACTTTAATATTTTGCTGCGAAATTATATATATGTATCTAATTAATAATTTCAGAGCTCGCAGTCTCCGCCCATTTCTCAAGGCACTTTCAGTTGATAGAAATTTTTGACTTTTTTGCTACCGCTGCATTCATCCAAAAATCTTTCCCATGCTTTTATAGTAATGTGTCTTGATAAGATAAGATAGGGATTACTACATAACAATGTGGCAGCAAAAAGAGCAAAAATTTAGATTGTGTCCTAAAAAGAAAAAAAGAAAAGAAAAGATACTTCGAGCTTAATTAATTATAGCAGAAGAAATCAGAATTTTAATTACTAAAGTTACTTCGAATTTGATTTTTTAAATTCGTTGGTATTTCAGTTTTTGATGAGAAAAATCTATGGAAAAATAAACTATTTTTAGTTGTTTAAAGTGTTTAAACTCTTTATTAATGGGATATTAAAAACTTCATAATCTGTATGAAATAAAGTTCAGTATTACACCAAAGATTTCCTTTCCAGGGTAATCTTCGTCACACAACTTTAAAAAATGTTGCAAACTTTAAATTCGACAGCAGTGCTTTCAGGCGTAGAATGACTGCAGGACAGTACCCAACTAAAAACTGGGAAAAGCCACGCCCATATAGTTCATTTTTTTAAATGTTACCTCTTATGTGGTTAAATCACATAAGAGATAACATTTTAAATTTCAAAATTCCGTAAGATTTCTTCCGATCAGAAATTATTACGATGTCCATCTTCTTAATACGAGGGGTGATCCAAAAAAAGTTTACAAGGCAAATGAAAAAGTATTTATTAACAATAGAAACAAGATACAAATGGGAATCAAGAGACACATCTGGCCTTCACTTTTCCACATAGTCGCCAAACCTGTTTAGGCATTTGTCAGAACGTTCGACCAACTTGTTTATCCCGTCTTGGTAGTAATCAGGGCCCTGCTCATTGAGCCATTTCTCGGCAGCTGTCTTCACTGCATCGTCTGAGGTGAACCGTGTTCCGAATACCAGGTGTATAAGCTTAAATCCGCTGTTTTTTAGTAATAAAAACACATTTATTTTTTATATAAAGCAAAACAAAATTTTATTCAAAATAGTTTCCCTCGCTAACTATACATTTTTCCCATCTTTCGGGCAATTGGTGAATTCCACGCCAAAAGAATTCCTTATCTTTTGAGGCAAACCACTCGTCCAGCCATTTTCGAACGTCTTCGTAAGAAACGAAGTGCTGTTCGGCGAGTGCATGGCCCATTCATGAAAACAGGTGATAATCAGAAGGAGCTAGGTCTGGTGAATTAAGCGGGATGGGGTAACACCTCCCAGTTAAGTGTTTTGAGATAATTTTGGACCAATTTTGACGTGTGTGCTGGCGCGTTACCATGAAGAAAAATCAGTTTGTCATGTCTTTGTTGATAATAAGGCCTTTCCCATGGCATGTAGACGGATAGAAATGGCTGGTTGAGTGACACCTAACTTCTCGGCAAGCATTTTTTTGCGATTGGGTATCATCTTCGTCCAAAAGAGCCTGTAATTCATGGTCGTCAAACTTTCGGGGCCGATTTTCACGCTCTTTGTCATTTCAGTCAAAATAGCCATTTTTGAACCGACGAAACCAGTCTCTGCAAGTTGTTTCTGACAAAGCACTGTCACCATAAGCTTCCACAAGCATTCTATGCGATTCGGCAGCTGATTTCTTCAAATTGAAGCAGAAAAGCAGAGCTCCCCGCATATGCTCTTTTTTTGGTACAAAACGAGACATGTTTACACGAAGAAAAATTAATGTTTTCATATGAAATCACTAACGATTTGCATTGATTTATGTGAACAGACGTCAAACTAATACAAAAACAATAAGACATTTAAATGTCCGCTGTTAATACACTCACTAGCGCCATCTATACGCAAACAGCGGATTTAAGTTTATACACCTGGTAAGTTTCGCTTCAACGTCAGAAAAAGGAAATAGTCACTTGGAGCCAAATCGGGGCTGTATGGGGGGGTGATTCCAGACCTCCCACTTGAACCTTTGCAGCAATTCCTGAGTCTGGCGAGCTGTATGGAGCCTGGCATTGTCATGCAGAAGCTCATTGCTTTGTCCCCTTATACCTCAACGATTTGTCTGTGAATTTCAGATGCGGCCACATTCTTGGCCCATAAGAATCGAATTACGGCTTGCAGCTCTATGCGAGACCACTTTTCTAGACGTCATGCCACTACTGTCGCTCTTAAATGTCTGCGTACTGACGCTACTTACTCGTAGAACCGCTGTGGGACAACTAGCGCCATCTGTCAACCACCCTGGGTGGAAATATTCGCTCCACAATTATTACGTTTCAAATGCTTCTGCTTGTAAACTTTTTTTTGGATCAACCCTCGTACTAAAATCGCCAATAGTTCAGAGTTAACGTGTCTTTTTAATGACACGCCCCCTTTAAAAAGGGACTGCAAATTATAAGTAGTAACCATACCAACATAGTTAATAGTCTGTCCATTGTCTGTGATCATGGCTAGACACAGCCTGATCAGTGGAACTAAGAGCAGCATAGTTATGTTATTCATTACAAATCCAAGAAAGTGTCTGCGGGGTAGAATTTCCGTAGCTCGAATAGAATTTTACTATTCGCGTGAAGCATCGCATTTAAAATAGAAAAGAATAGAAGATTGAACGAAATCCTATTTTTAATCTGAATGGAAAACTTCGTGTAAATTTAAAATATTCATCTTTCGCATATTTTTCTGTATTTCAAAATAAGTAAAATATATTACATTTATCGTTCACCTCTTACAATTAAAATAATTATTGAAATCCTTATTTCTTCAAATTTTCATCGACTACGAATAAGAGAAAGCCTAAAAATTTTTAATTCGATTGCTTTCATTCATTATGAGATAAGAACATGTACGTGTGTGTTTTACCTGTTCATTCCTATTTGTTATTCTATTACTTTTTTAATTATAGATTTAATTTTAAAGCGATAACAAACATATTTTGTTAAAATGATAAAATTTTTGCAAACAATCTCATCTGCTTTTGATTGATTCCATGAATTCTATGAAACAGGGCATTTTTTTTTTTTTTTATAAATAAATAGGAAAAAATAATAGTCATCATTACGAGTAACTGCTTTTGCTAGTTTCCGAAATTTAAAAAATTTAATTTAGAAAATTGCGTTTAATTTTCCTAATTGCTTTTTTTTTTTTTTTTTTTCATATTTACAATTTACAATATTAAAAGATCTATTTAAAAAACAATTTTTTACGTTAATTAATTTTGGCACTAAGTGAACTCTGTAGATGCGACTATTTACATGAAATTTCAAGGGAATGTTTGACAGGTTTCACATTTATATGTTTAACGCATTTTATATTTATATTTATATTAACATATTTTATATTTCTATTGACATATTTATATACATAAATTATCATTAATCAGATTGACTAAACTGTAGAATTTTCATAAAGATGAAATTAATTTAAGTAACTTTTCTAGTTTTCAAAAAAGTACATTGAAATCTGTGATGTTATGCTTTAATTAATGAAACTTTTGTTATATTTGCTATTTCAATGATAGTAAAATTACTAAATTCCATACATATAGCATTAAATCTAGCATTTAATATATCTATATTATTATACCATTCTAAATTTATGGCATAAAAAAATATAATATCTTTTAAAATATACAGATTGTAGTCTTTTTTACATCTAAGGTGCATTTATAATTATCTATTTGTTAATAATTATACGCAAAATTAACTCATCGGAAATCTTTAATTGTACTCTTTAATCTTTAACAGTTCTTCCCCCCCCCCCACCCCTTTTTTTAATTAATTAATTATTTATTTTTATTTCTTTCTTTCTTTCTTTCTCATTGACATTAACTTATAAAATGGCAAATATAATGTAAATGAGAAAGAGAGAGAGGGAAAACTCACACGTTTTACCAGTATTAAATGTAAAATCAGTACATCAGACTTAATATTAAATATTAGAGAAAAATTTTTACTGCACATTTACCCCAAACTAAAATATGAGTGGGAAAAAAATTAATTAAATATGGCTAAATTTCTATAATATTTAACTTTTTTTTTTTTTTTTTTTCAGTCAGAAGTAATTTGAAGTATACCCTGACAAGTAATTGTTTTTTCTACACTCCTGACAATAATCATTTCTGTAAAAATACCACTTACGACATACTAATAATTATTTTGTACATTTTTCACCTCCTATTCAGCTTGAACTCTATGCTTTTTTTTTTTTTTTTTTTTTTCGAAACAGTTTCTGCTACCATTATTTTTATACAATGATCTCTGTTGCATTTAATTACGACATATATTACTACAAATATACGTTAAAGGTTTATGTATGAAACTGGTAGCAGGGATGGAACACGGGCGCAGAATTCATACCACTATGAATGTAAGAAAATTGTGTACCTCTTAAATCAATGATATTATGGGTATGGAAATTTCTTAAACAGATTCCGGTATGAATTCTGCGCCCGTGTTCCATCCCTGTGGTAGCAAAATAGGTGGTAAGTTCTCATCCTTGAAATTGCTCTGAAAGAAGGGCGGAGATTTCGAACTTTTTCCCCTTAGCTAATAAATTAAAGGCGAGTTGCGGGCAAAATCTTGCGGGGACAAAATATGGCTTACATAAATGAATGGAAAGCAAAAATAATGTGATCGCTATTAAAATAAATATAATGACACTTTTACAACATTTTACATGAATGAGTTGGTAAATATTTGTAATACGATATAAAATTTCATAACAACACATTCATATTCACAGAAATTTTTATGAATTGTGCTTAGAAGAGTTTAAAATCTATGTTTATTAACTTTTTTCAAGATTAGTCATAATGAATTCAATCGTACTTAATAACTTTATAACTTTTAATTCAGGTTTGTGAACAGCTTTCAGCTTTGTCAGCAGTAATAAACAATATTTTTAACCCCATCCTTCTCGCTCGCGTGATATTCTTGGGTAGTGACCACGCCCCACGTGTATTTTTCCTTTAATATTTTTGGGTACATGAAAGCACCAGCCAGTAGCAAACTATATATAATGTATTCTATCTTTTTTTTTTTTTTTTTTTTTTTTAATTAGACAAAAATGTGGATTTTCTGGGCGAGTCTTTGAAAAATATGCGACCGTTAAGGAGTAAAATGTATTTTGAATTATGAAAAGCAAATGATAAAATAACCTGAAATTAAATATAGATAAAATATTGAATTTCCACTTTATGATATATATATATATATATATTTATATTTATATGGTTGGTTCTATGGACCTCACAAGAGATCGCTCGTGAAATAGATCAGATTACTTTTTTTTAATCGACGCGAAATTTTGTGTTGTGATATTTTATCTGGAACCCCTCATACTTGAAATTGCTTCGAAAAAAGGGCGGAGATTTCGAACTCTGTCGCTTAGCTAATAAATTAAAGGCATTCCTTCCCTTCAGCACTTTGTAATGGATTTGCCGCAAAAAAAAAATTCTTTCAAATTTTATTTTATTAATTTCACCTTATTATCAGATGAATTTCACTTCATGAAAATTTCTTTTATAAAATATATGAAGGATTCAAACACAAATATGTAAATCCTTTTGTTAAAAACTGTAACGTTTTAGATGAACTCCTAACGCAAGGACGTACTAATCAAAATATAAAAACATGCTATCTTTTGAGTGTTAAAAGATACGTGCAAATTAAAAAATCCTTTACAGAGTTGCCATCATTTTAATTTATTCCGGGTATTTTCTGCCCCGCCTTTATTAAATACCATTCTTTCTTTCTTTTTCTTTTTGAAGAGTAAATTTTTCTTATTTTATCATGCATACATGTTGGCGAAAAATATGCTAAAAATAAAGTGGTGCGAAATAAAAGCGGGCTAAAAATGCTCCGCAATAAATTCAAATGCTACCCTGCTATACCTTTAAATGGTTATTTGTCAGATGGAATAATTTAAATGTTCTTTATAAATCAGAAAATGAATGAAAATGACTGAAAATTATAAAAATAAATATATGACTTTCATGTACCTTACAATTTTAAGTACATGAAATTAGGCAGATGCAGAGATTCTCTACTTATTTATTAATTTTATCCAATATTTTTATGTATATTATAGCCCTCAAAGAAAGAAATGGTTGATTTAAAGCAGAAGATCTCACACTAGATCACAACTCTACCTTAAAAAAATTATCTTCATAATAAATTGATACATAAAGCAATGGGTAAAAAAACTAAAAATGTAGATCCTTCAGTTTTGCTATTATTAATTTTATTATTATATCTTTTCCTTTAAAAAAAATTCTGTTGAATATTTTTCATATTCTCAATTTCTTTCATTTTATAAATTTTTAGTGTCATCTTGATACCAAACTCATGTAATAAGAGACTCTAAAAAAAAAGTAAATAAATAAATAAAATTAACATTTTCGAAACTTCAGAGTAAAGTATTCTGTTTTTAATTTGCCAAGATTTTGGATTTCAGTTACGATTTTCCGCTTTCCATGTCGAATTCAATGAACAACTGGAATGAACGCAATGAGCAACTAGAATGAAGTTTCTCTATATTCATTTAAGCATTTAACCCTTTGCGGCGCAAGACAATTCGGATCATTTAAATTATACTGCCACCGGAATTCATGAACTGAATTAAACGAAAAGAAATTTTAAATTTTTAGGTTAAAAAGAAACCAGCCTTTTCTGATATGTTATAAACGTAAATGTTTGCTAAAAAATTTCCGGGATGAATTTTTTCAGCTGGACCTTAAATTTTGCGTCCTCGCAGCGAGGACGCCGCGCGTTAAGGGGTTAAAATCAGAAAAACTGTAATTAATGGTAATTAGATGCTACCATAAAAAACTAATAAAGCGTAACAAACAGCAAAAATAGCAAGTTTTACCAAAGCATGGGCTTTGGATGACCTTGACGATCTGTGATCTCCTCAATTAAAGGCCCTCTTCACTCACCGCCGCTGGAAGCCGAAACTAATGTTATTCTATGGGAATTTTTTCTTTACAAATAACTTATTAACTAATACATATTTTAAAATTCTCTTTTCACATTCTGAAAATTCCCAGCTTTTAAATTGACGCACCTTTTCTAAAAAATTATTTTTTAATTTTTTATATTTTATTTTGAAGCTGCAAAATACGAATTTTCAATATGTGGATTTTTTTCATTTTGCTATTTCAAAATAAAATATTAAAAATTTAAAAAATATATTTTTAAAAAAGGTCAGTCAATTTAACAGTTGGGAATTTTCTGAATGTGAAAACAGAATTTAAAAATATGTATTAATTAATAAGTTATTTGTAAAGAAAATTTCCCCATAGAATAACATTGGCTCGGGCTTCCGCCGACGGTGAGTGAAGAGGGCCGTTAACTGAAAAATTGCTACAAAACAGAATTGCTTTTAAATTCCCCCATGCCTCTGCGTTAAGAAAATCCCTGCTGATGGAAGAAATGGAAATCTCTATATCTAGCAACATTGGTACCAACAATACGATTAGAATGTTGGCAGTTACGGAAGCTCTACAGTCAAGTTTAGATTGCGACATTTTTTATCATTGTATGAAATGTTTTACCCTCGAATGTTTTAATTCTACCTGCCACTTTAGTCGGCATTCATCACTCACAGCTCTTACGAGAGCGAGCGATACTATGCGAAAAATACTTACAAAGGATGATACAAATTGCTCGAAAAAAAAATATTTCATAAAATATAAATGTATAATGATAAACGGTGTGAGTAAACTAGATTTTATTCTGCTCAATCCTTTTATCAAGGTTCTATCACTTAGGTTGGGCCGTTGGAAGAACAATCAAGTATTCGGAAACAACATTTTATCACGTATTTTGTAAGATTAACAGTAAAAGACAGAACCTTTCTGTTAAATAGGGCAACATTCACAAGCAATTACAGTAGGCGGAGCTTTCTGTTAAAACCCCCAGAAAACACATGGTCCGTAAAGGGTTAAAATGACGTTTCGGACATCATTAGGACTCAGAATTGCATAGGAACCCATGTCCACAAACGTCATTTTAACCCTTTACGGACCATGTGTTTTCTGGGGTCTTTAACAGAAAACTCCGCCTACTGCAATTGCTTGTGAATGGTGCCCTATTTAACAGAAAGGTTCTGCCTTTTACTGTTAATCTTACAAAATACATGATTAAATGTTATTTCCGAATACTTCACACCGATCGAATAAATGCTTATATTGTGAATAATTTTTTAGATGTACTGTAACACACGAAATGTAAAACTTTCTCAGTAGGCGGAGTTTCAAATGCATCGTAAAGTGTTTCTTTGCAGTAATATCGACAATAAATGCTTAAAATTGCAATCACCACAAGTAATACAACTAAACAAAATTGGGATGATTGGCTGGTAATTCTGAAGGTAGAGAGCTTTAGTGGACCTAGTCATTCGTTATCTGCCTCTGCTGTAAAGTATTATTTTAAACTATATTTCGACGGAGATGGGAGATTTTACTAATAATGAAAAGCAGACATGCATCTAATGTACGGTGCTGCTAATGGGAACAGTAGAGCAGCGCTACGACTGTACCAGGAATGATTTCCAAAGAGGCGACTGCATTTGTTTTATACGTTTTTACTTTTCGTTTTTTGCACAATATGTTTTATTTCATATTTATTTATTTTTTTTTTTTTTTTTTTTTTTTTGTGTGTTATGACTATGCAAAAGATGTTTTAGTAAACTCTTCAACCTCTTAATGTTTGTTCCATGACAGTTGAAAAATTCGTATTTGAAACTGCATTTAAATTGTATCTTTTAAATTCTGTGTGCTACAGTATATATAAAAAAATTTCACAATATTAATATTTATTCAAATAATCTGCATTATTCAGAAACAAGATTTTTATTATGTATGCCCTTTTGTATGATAAACAATTATAAATAGAATCTCTCTGCTAAATAATACACCATTCAAGAGGAACGGTAGTAGGCGGAGCTTACTGATGAAAAACGCAGAAAACACGCGGTCCGTGAAGGGTTAAAATGACGTTTGGGGACATGGGTTCCTAAGCAATTCTGAATCCTAATGATGTTTCCTACCTCCCCTGAAAGTTTTTCCAATCATCGTTGAAACACCCTGTATATTTTTTATTTTGAAAAAGATTTATTTTTGATAAAAGATGTGAAATCTTTTATAAGAGTCAATTCAGTCGTATACTCTATTTTATCGGTATTTTCCGATATTTCGTTCGACGAAGGATATGCATCATCAAGAATGCCTTCAAATTTTTCATAACTTACACACGCATATTTTTTTAATGTTTCAATAATGTGTTATTTCAATTTAATTTCTTCTTCTGTAACATTTGTGAGGGCCACCATGTATCGTTTTTGCAGCATCGAAACAACATTGCACGTGTTAATTTCCAAAAACATTATTTTTAAAAAAGAAATTAAGATAAATTTAATTTTTTAAACTGTAAATTTCGTTTTAAACGTTTACTGAAAGTAAGAATAAATATTTGCAACTTGCAAAATGCAGAAAATTTTCCAATTACCAATTAAAAAGCTAAAGATATGTAAAACTTAAACGTCGGTCTATTTGACTGCTATTTAAATATTTGCAACTCGCAAAAAGATTTTTCAAAGCTAAAATGATATACTTTTAATAAAAGGCCACATGCATATAGTATACATACTTGCCAACATCCTAATTAATATTCCGTAGTGTTGTTAGTCCCTACCTTTTTTTCACACCAATAAGTTTTTGGAGTAATAGTCTCTAATTGCAATTACGATTAGATAAGAAGAAAAATACTCTAAAAAGATACTGGTGTGAAAAAGAAGGCGGGGCTAACAATACTACGGAATATTAATTAGTATGTTGGCAAGTATGATTGTACAGTCACCCAAAAAAAAAACGCCACCCCCCCACCCAATTTCGCCGTAAATTATCGTAGAAACATGCGGCTGGTACCTATCGATCTGTAATAACGTCTAGTTTTTAATGGTGTAGTTATATTTTGCTTAAGGGGTCATCTACATATTAAAACACGTATAAACTTCATTTTTTTCAATGACGACCCCTATTTTTGACCTCATATTCAGATTTCTGAGATCAAGGCAGTTCGGAAAACTTACCTATTTATAGACTTTAAATCAATTTTAAACAGAGTTACACGTGAAAATGTGTTAGGAGACCGTCTATACATTTAGAAAAAATAAATCGTGATCAACTACCCAATATTCATTATTTATAAAATTTCACACCGGAAAAAAAGTTCAGGAATGTTTATTATAAAATAAAAAACGATTCAAATTCGCAGAACTTTCTTTATTAGCTTATGAATTAAAAGATTTTTATTGGTTTCATTTTATTAAACATTATTATTGAAAGTTAAATACATCACTTCGTACGAAGAAAAATAATAGCTTGAATGATATGAACCCTACAATATTGAATTACAAAAATCTAAATATCAAGGTAAAAAGAACAGTAGTAATAATGATAATAATATTAATAGCAGCTAAAAAAAAGGTGTTTAATATTTAAGAAAAAGAATTATCTACTTCTTAAAAGCAAAAACTGTTTTATTTAAGGGACAAAAATTTAAGTTAAAATCAATTTAAAAAACAAAAAATATATATAAAAACAATTAAAATCTACTAACTAACAATTATTATCTTCTTCTTGTTGGGTATATTTTTATTTTATACAGTAAGCCTCGCATGAAAGTGTTACTATAAAGTTTTACATTTAATTTTAGGCGTACAAACCAACAATAGATAATATACAAAAATATACATAACAAGATTTAAACTAAAATCTGAGAAAGGATATTTAATATTTTCGCGACTGCTGATGTAGTTTCACGTCATTTGGAAATCTGTAACTCCTCCAGTGGGCGTTTCTTTCACAATTTGTGTGTTACGATATTTCTTAAGAATATTCCTTATATTCATATTTATATAAACAAAATAGTATGAAACAATTTTTTTCACTAGAAGAGTGTATATTCATATTATTGTGTATATTCATATGAAAATAAACATGGATATGGAAAAAACGGTTTCCTATTGCCTAGAACGAATATTCCCCGTTCTGCAATTGTCTACTGTACTTGAATTCTTAATTATAAATGTGTAAAATCTATATCTTTAAAAGTAATAAGACATATTACTTTGTTTTAAATTCTTTTTCCGTAATAAATGTGACGACAGTTTTACGCCGTGATTAGAATAATAGAAAATAAATAATATTGCACTTTGTTTCAATAATAGATTTTAAAACTTAAAGAAAAAAAAAATACCACTTTATTATTCAGTATTAAAAAAACATTTAATAGAAGTTTTATATTTTATTATGTTACGTCATGCGATAAAATTTAAATAGCATAAACGGTAGAGTAAGCAAATGCGAAAATTTCACAAGATTAAAACAGAAAATTTGTTTTAAAAATTCTGATAAAAATTAACAAAAATCAATTATATTAATTTTAAAAAAGGAAAAAACAAAAGTATTGTTCACTGCGTATTGCTCTTTCAAATAATATTCCTCGTCTTACCGCGTTTTTTTACTGTCATGATACTTAATTGAGGTGCATGAATCCTAGAATATTCAAGTTAAAAACAAAAGACAAAAGGGATAAAAAAGAATTTTAGCAGTGAGAAGCTAGAAAAAGTTATGTAATATTTAAGAACAAAGACTTAACATTTTAGAATCGAGTAAACTCCCTTCTGCAACGAAAGCCACGCCTTTACAGAAATTTTCTAAAACTTTACATTATAAAACAAAATTATTTTACATACTTCCAATTAAATCATTTAAATTTTGTCTTCAGCATTCAATGTAGTAAATGCCATTGACATTTATGCATACCAGCGTCACATATAGTGTCATATACCAGTATGCAAACTAGGTTTTTTAATACTGTTTCCGCAATATAGAGGCGGGGCTACATTTCTTTTGGAATTCTTTCCCAATCTGTTGCCTGCATTGCGATAATTTTATAAAAAATAAGCCAATTTGTATAATAAACATCGAAATGTTCCTTAGAAAACAATTATAATAACATAAAGGTAAATTAAAACAGTTTTTCGTCAAAATGTATAGAAATATTGACTCACAGATGATACAAATTATAACAAGTGACGCCCCCCTAACAGCAGTAAAAAATGAAATATCACTGTAACTCAAAAAATAATGTTAGGAACGAGCTGTAAATTTGGAAACCCATGTTTTTGATGATGCCCGTTCTATTCGTGTAAAAATTAACATAGGTCATAATTCATAATTTTTTCAAATATGAATTTATTAAAAATTTTCATAATTCAAAAAATGTTTTTTTAGCAAAAATTTGCATGGAATATGTTTGGGTCACTTCATTCTAACGAATAAAAAAAACAGAATTTAAATATCATAATTATTTCGGAAGATATGATTTAATGTTTGTCACATTCATTTAACATTAGCATCCCCAAATTTTGACAGCTTATAACTCTATGAAAAATTGAGCGAAATATATAAACTATACCATTTTCCGTGATGATTTGATCCAAAGAATTCAAAAATATTATAAAAAAGGGGGGTTACCATTGAAAAAAATGAAGTTGATGTCTGTTTTAATATGTAGACGACCCCCTAAGTAAAATCTAACTATAACATTATAAACTAGACGTTATTACAAACTGATCGGTACCAGTCGCATGTTTCTACGATAATTTACGGCGAAATTAGGTGGGGGGGTGGCGTTTTTTTTTTGGGTGACTGTACATAACCTTGTATAAGAAACAGACAACATTTTCATCGATTAATTTCAAACTATATTTACTATAATGGTATTCAGAAAGATTTGTTTTGAAAGAAATTCTTAAACGCATTAAAATTACTTGCATTTGACGGGAAAGGATATTGCTCGACAAACCGCGTGCAATCTTTCTCTTTTTGTGCCAAATATTCGAAAGTATTTAATTTTTTTACAGAATTTTTAATGAGATTCCGCCGATAAATTTGACTGATCTTGTATTACCTATGTGAGTAGTATCTCCGTAATTTTTTTCGCAATATTCTGAGTATGCGCTGTAAGGAGACCTTCCTTGTTAGAAACCGTAACAGATGTTTTTCCTTTTCCTTATTAAATACAGTTTCTAAATTGATATTTGATTATAACCTATGTATATGTATACATATATGTATATTAGGGGGTTCCTTAAATTGGAAATTATTTTTTTTTCTTATTTTTTTTTATTTTATATATATATATATATATATATATATATATGTGTATGTATATATATTTTTTTTATTTATTTTTTATTTCTATCCGTTATGCATACCCTGTAATTTTTTTCTATTTAACCCTAAACATTTTTTTGATAAATATCAGCTCATTGGAATAAAGTTAACACGTACTGAATTAACGGAAAATACTAATACACTCGAACCTCGTTAACCTGAATGCTGTTAACGTGAATTACTTTTAACATGAACTGCTTCCCCAATCTATGTCAAAACGATGATTACTTTAGTTATATGAAAATTATCTACTAATAGCATGAACTACTGATAACATGCAAAAAAATTATCCCCCTTGAGATTCATGTTAACGTGGTTCCACTGTATAGACATTAGATATTAGGATTTTCCCTTCAATTCGGCACGTGTTACCATTATCACTGCACAGAGAGCTGATATTTTGCTAAAAAGAGTTTTGGGTCAAACAGAAAAATATTAGAATGTATGCGTATCTGATTGCGAAAACATAAATAAAGAAAAGAGAAAAAAAATTCCCCCCAGTTTAGAGGCCACCCTAATATATATGTATATGATATACAGGAGTCGGACTCTCCGCCCTTTTTTCAATCCACTTTCATGGATGGGAATTTTTCACCTTTTTTGTCAACACTATTTTATTACAAAAATATTTATCGTATTTTTTGAAAGCGCGTAGTGAAAAAATTGAGTACAGATTATTAGATAAAAACTGTGGTAGCAATAAAGGCAAAAAATTTTCATCTCTGAAAATGTCCTGAAAAAAGGAACGGGGAGTATAACCCTGTATGTATACATAGATGCCAACATTTTAATTTATTCCGGAGTATTTTTAGCCCCTACTTAAATTGATACCACTTATCTTTTAAAAGTAATTTTTCTGTATTTTTATCGAAGTTGTATATTAAGAAAAAAAATAAAGAAATAAAAAATTAAGTGGTGTGGAAGTAAAATCGGGGTTAAAAATGCTCCGGAATAAATTAAAATGTTGGCATATATGTATGTACGTAAGAAAGCCTACCCGTGCTTTTTTGTTTTCATTTCTGTATAAAATAAACATATTTTATACGAATGTTTTGCAGGGTGGCAACAGACCAAACTTTTTTTCCATGATTCTTCCACCAATATATTTGTAAGATAATTATTTATTTAATTATCATGAAAACTTACTACTGAAAATCTCAAGAAAAAATGCTGGTGGAAAAATCACAGGGGAAATGTGGCTTGTCAACACCCTGTCTGTCTTATAATATATTTTGAAAGATAAACTCCTCCTACATTAAATTAATATAATTAATGTATTAACTATTTTCTAAATTCAAAATACAAAGTAATAATACAAAATATTAATATTTTGATACAGAAAAATATAAATTATTGTCCATGTAATAAATAAAGTGTAAACTAATGCATAAAAGTACGATCAAACGTGAACTACAAAAGGGAGTTGATACAATGAGTTTCAAATCGTTATGGGAGGAGTCTCGCTTTTTGAAAGCATGGAAAACTGGTGTATAAAACAGCTAAATTTCTCCGGCACTAACTGATAAATATTATTCATTTATAAGCTCATGTAATTCGAAAACTATTGAAATAAGCCAATTTTTCGTAAATTTTGCCTATTGTAGCTGGAATGTTTGTTTTTTTTTTTTTTTTTTTTTTCCTTTTTTTTGTCAAATTATGGTATTACGGATAAAGTTTTTGGGCGGATTATTATTATTTTTCTTTTTTTTTATATATAAATTTATATATATATGTGTGTGTGCTTGTAACGCGTCATAAAATCTGGATATTCTAAGACGATTTAAGTCATTTTGTGAGCTTTTTTCTGCTCTTTCTTATTATGTGACTGATTTTTGTGTAGCGTGTTTAGAAACTTTAAAAATGGGGGATATTTAAAGATTCATAGCTCTTACATTTTATACACAGCAATATGTGTATAAAATGTAAGAGCCTGTCCTATCTCCTGAAAATGGTTTGAGATAGGACAGGGCTGAAATACAATTTTATTCCGCATATTAGTACTTCGATTACCCCCTCCCTTGCTGAGTTTGTCAGTGTCATAAGGAATCACACTGTATATATTTGTGTATGTATGTGTAAATACATATCTTCACTCAGTAAATAAAAATAAAATATTTTATCCCTTTAGTTCATTTAATTTAATTTAGTTCATTCGATATTTGACGCCACCTAATTTTAATTTAATTTAATTTAATTATTTATTTATTTATCTATTTTGATTCGTAGTACGTTTACCACTGTTTATTCATTTTATATGAAGGTGACAGTTTTATGGTAACAATAATTTACCTTGTGTGTTTATATATTTTTATTATATTTAATCTGTAAAAATAGTTTGTAAATACTAATATGCTGCTGAAAATAATAATAATAATAATAATAATATTTTATTTTTAATGAAATTTTTTTAAAACGAGATTTTGAACCGTAATGGCCTGCTTACATGCTTGATTACTACGAGAGCTGATCTGCCACCATTTCTAATTAATCCTCTAGCATTTTTAGCATCCGCGTTTAATTTACACCATTTTCATTGTACTGGAGTCGACCTCTCCGCCTTTTTTTTTTTTTTTTTTTTTTTTTTTTTTTGGGGGGGGGGGGAGGCTTTTCGAGAGTGGGAAATTTTAACCTTTCTTACTACCCTTATTTTCATAGAAAAATTTCTATCCTGTTTAATCCCGACATATTACTATGAAAATACCATAAAATTTCTCGATAAAAATAATGGTAGTAAAAATGTCTGAAATTTTTCATCCCTGAAATTGCTCTAAAAAAGACGGTGAATGCGACGCCTAATGGGCTCTTCCCAGCGTCGTCTGCTCAATCACGTGATAGAGGAAAACGAATAATCGAATTCAATTAAATATTGTTCTTAAAAACAAAAATTTTAATACTTAATATAAAATAAAATAAAAGTAATAGTGTGCATTTGTAAACAGTAGAATAATTGTATTTGTAAATTTAATAATTTTTAAAAAACATTTTATGTGTTTATTTATTTTTACCTATAAGAATCGATTTTTGTATATTGTAGTGTAACTGTAACATTAACTGATCTAGCAATAAATAATAGCTTTCTTGTGAAATGTTTACGGATTATAAATTGAAAATTTAAAATGTTTTCAATTAATTTAATTGCATAAAGGTGTTACAACAAGTTAATTAACTTAGTTACTGGTCTAAATGGATTTACGTAGTACGATATTGCACTGTCACTGATTTAAGTACCAAAAATCAGAGTATTTAAACATGTCTTCATGAACATCAATAACAGGTATAAACTAAATGATGATTGTAAATGTATACAGCAAACAAAAGATAATGAATAATGATATAAAATGGATTAAAAATGATGATGTGTAAAAAATGACACAGATTAAATACGATTGATCAAAAATAAGAATAGAAAATATGTTATTTTAGCAATCGCTCTAGATAAGCAAGACTTCGTCTGCTATTTGTTTTTCCTCTATCATGTGACCTCTGACGTCAGGTGGGAAGAGTCCATTATACAGTAATTTTCTCCAATGTGTAATTATAATTAATTAAGGACATAATTACTTTTCAGAAAAAAAATTATTAAAAAGTATCGTGTACTAACAATTCTACGGATAAATTAGAAATGTTGGCAGTTCTGCTTCTACAAATGTCCTGTTCCTTTTTCATTCACTTCGGCAAATTTTGAAATATTAGGCTTGATAAAATAGATTAATACGCTTTTCCTATTTAAAAATTTTCGAAATGGCTTTAGAAAACAGTCATTCCACAGATGTTTTGGAATATAAATTGAAATTTATTTTATTATCGCTGACGATAAAGAAATCGGACATTTAATTTGGCCCGATTGACTACAAGATAAGTATCTATTTAAAGTTAAGTATTTATTATATAAATACAGTATATAGGTAGTTATTTTATTTCTTTTTTAGAATTTCTAATTCCAACTTCTTTGAATAACCCCCACAAATTATTATTTTCAAACGGGTTACACCACCGCTATGAAGAAGAATCAAGAGAAAAATTTCGACTGCCGACACCCCGGAAAATACGCATAATGGACCATATTCCTCCTTTGGGTTCGAGACTATAAAAAATCAGCTGTTTTCGGAAAACAATTCTCAACTCTACCATAGCAAAGCATTGTGGCCTACAAATTTTTATCTTGCAATATTATTTATAAGAGTTAGAGATTATATGAAATTGAAGTAAGAGTGATATAGCGATACCTTTGTTTTGTTTTTAATCCAGTTTTAGTAATATACTTTAATATTAATCAACATATGTAATATTAAAAGTTGTCATGTGAACTGTGGTGATGTTAACAAATTTAAATGGATGTTCCATTTAATAAATTCCTTTATTAAAGTGATTGAAATTCTAATTATTTAAGCTTTGTTGTCTATATATATATGTGTGTGTGTATAAAATGTTCTTATTAATATTTTATTCATTATATATATATATGTATGTGTATACATAAAATGTTCTGCAATTTTACGATATGGAATAGTCTTAACTTTATCATTCGATTCAGTTGTTTACACTTCTCTTTTGTTCTTGTTTGAACAGATATCTAATTATTAAGTTTCACTGGAGAAATATTTAGGAAAATGTTATGCGTAACAATAAAATGGCATCTTGAATCTAATTTGTTTACAAAATATCGGCCACGTGTTCGGCGATTTTACCCACTGTGACGTCACAGGAATATTGTCCATTGATGATAAGTTTAGTCCACAGTGATTTCTCAGTTATGCAGAATCAAAGAACCACATCTTATAATTTTAGGTGTCTTATAACGGAGAGTGTCGTATAAGTAAAAGACTTACCGCTACAAACTACATGGCACATGACATTTTGCTAAAAAAAGAATTTTTTAATTCAAATCTGCTTTACAATAAGTAAAGAAGAAAAAATATTTTTTTCTAAAGTATGTATAGTTATAATTACATGAAAAAGAAAAAATCTTAGTAATTGTGTCGTGAATAACATTAGAATGATATTGTTCTAAATTTATTTATGTTCTCAGTTATTTCACTATTAAAATTTATATGTAAGGGAGGTTTTCGTTTAATTGTTTTAAAATGTAGTTTATTTATTTATTTATTTATTTTAATGCACATATTTTTCCCCCTTTAGATTAAATAAGTAATAAATTCATTTACATCTGTTCCATATCACTCAAAAAAGTTTTATAATAAACTTTCAAATTCAAATGAATTTATTAAAAATTATATTTAGCTGTACCTTGACATAAACAAGTATCTATCAAATTATTGTACATATCCATCTATTATGCTTCAGTTTCTTCCACTTTTAAAAAGATTTTATCTCAGCTTTTATAGTATATAACTTGGTAAAACTTAACTCATATAATTTAATATGTGAGAGGACATCATGAAACACTTTACTTATTCAATTTAGATGCATATCGGCATATAATGTCGCAGCTATACAGCAAACTCCTCTACGCGAATGCTATATCTCAGCTGCGATGATGGATAAGTGTACAAAAATTGAATAATTGAGATGGTCATTAGAAAAGTGAATGCAGCTTTATGGTATGTATATTGTCTGAGAGATGGCACTGTTGTTATTCACTTCTACAACTTTCGAAATGGCTATATTTCAGCATCTATTGGTTAAAAATACACCAAAGTCTTTATCCAAAATCTTTATTGTGTGAAGCTATGTTGATAAAACGTTTGAGCGTATTAACCAGTAGATGGCGCTGTTATAATAGAATGATATAAAAAAAAAAGCTTTGAGATGGTTGCAATGTACTCATTTTTTCTTTCAATGAATATAATACGTCCAAATAATCT
This sequence comes from Salticus scenicus, assembly GCA_963930645.1. Classification (NCBI taxonomy): domain Eukaryota; kingdom Metazoa; phylum Arthropoda; class Arachnida; order Araneae; family Salticidae; genus Salticus; species Salticus scenicus. The sequence goes on along the minus strand of OZ005656.1, from coordinate 108,517,025 downwards.
GATAAATATATTAAATCAATATATTAATCTTTTTATTTTCTAATGTATATAACTTTTATAATTTTGTCCGTCCAAGAGATAACTCATTAAAATATTCTAGAATTGCACTGAATTTTGTATGTGTCATTGAAGTTCACCGTACTTTATACCTATACCTATACCAACTGAAAATGGGGCTAGTTTATCTTACAGTTCTTTAAAGAAATCGTTAACATTACAGCATACAGGAACACACATTTAAAAAATATATTAATATAATTTGGTCATGACTGAAAATGATTTTCAATTGTAAATGACATTCTAGCAGTAGCCCAGAGGTTCTACTCCTAAAGCTGGTAGTCGATTTAAACGTTTAGAGTTTACAGTGGTTTTCTTCGAAGCTCTAGTTAATATGGGCCAAGATTGCTTATCGCAACAATTTTTTACCCAACTTTTGAACCAATTCTTAATTTGAGCGAGTGTTATTTGCCCAAATCACCTCAACGCCCAATGTAATAAGAGTAGAGAGTACGAAAAAAAAAAAAGAATATATTGTATATATATATATATATATATATATATATGTGTGTGTGTGTATATATATAGATATAGATATAGATATAGATATATATATATTGCTAGTTATCAAATGTTGTTTCTACGAGCAATTTCTCCTATGATGATAAATCCAATAAGAAGAATGTTTGTTATCCGTGTCGAGAAAATAGGTATAAATAGTAGCGCATTTCATGTACTAAACACCGTGCAAACGAGTTCTTTGGACAATTTCTGTCTCAATTTTTGCATTCCTTTTTCAGAACTCGGCCTCCAGGAGCAAAAATCGGTTCAGATGAAAGTTGCGTGAAAATTTCTCTTTCATAATAGTTGCATAAGAAGATTTCTATAGGAGATATCTAGCGTAGTCTATTGGCTTAACACTTACGACAGAGTACCACCATTGCAAAACAAAAAAATTACATTTTTAAATAAAATTTAAATAACCGTAAACCAACTGACAAAGAGAATTAGAGAATTTTTTGTGCATTGAAAACTTAGAAACGATTTTATTTTTCACAGTGACAATTATGGTAGAGAATCCTGTCGATTTTATTTTGATATTATTATAATTTATATATTTATATATTTTTTATTTTATTTTATTTTTTTCATTTATTTATTTATTTTGCAGACACAATTTTTTTATCCATTAAATTCTGTTATACTGCATGATAAATACTATAATTTGAGTTTATTGCATTTATGGTATTTTATTGGATCTCAGAAACGAAAAAGAAGATATACTCTCTTTCCAGTGCAATTGTAAAGTACATTTTACTGTGTACTACAGAATATTAACTACTAATATATATATGCATATATATATTTATGCATATACAGGGTGATCCAAAAGTCAGGACCAACTTTAAAGTTGAATAATTCGAAAACGAATCAAGATACAAAGATACGGTTTGCACCAAACTGATGAAAACGAAACCGGGTTTTGTGCGGCAAACGAAAGAAATTAGTTCTGTTGGCGACCAACAGATGGCGCTATAGTGTTTTATTTCACCAAAAGATGATTTACAACTAAAAAAAAAGGTTGAAAACTTACAAGTCAGCTTAATTATAGTTAATTAGTACTACTACAGTTACTGTTCAATGTCCAACATTCAGAAGTACAGCTGTGAGATGATTCACTACATCGTTCACAGCATTTAGTAGCATTTCTTGCGTTATGGCAGAAAAATTTTGGCGGATGGCATCTTTCAGTGCTGCTATTGATGCCAGTTGGTCGCGGTACACTTTTGACTTCCAAGAATCCCCACAGCCAAAAGTCACAAGGTGTCAGATCGGGAGATCTTGGATGCCATGCGTGATTAAAGTAGTGACTGAGAATGCGATATTTCGATGCATATAAGCTTCGACTACTATTACCTGCTGTAGTTGTTCCTTTTTATATCGTTTGTTGCTTTGCATAATCCTACATCAGAAATACGACAGCGCCATCTGTTGGTCACCAACAGAACTATTTTTTATTTATTTGCCACACAAAACCCGGCTTCTTTTCCATCCGTTTGGTGCAAACCGTATCTTTGTATCTTGATTCGTTTTCGAATTATTCAATTTTAAAGTTGGTCCTGACTTTTGGATCACCCGGTATATGTGTGTGTATGTGTGTGTGTATGTATATATATATATATATATATATATATATACAGGGTGATTCAACGATGATGAGACAAACTTTGAGGGGAGGTAGGACACATCATTAGTACTCAGAATTGCATAGGAACCCATGTCCCCAAACGTCCTTTACGGATCATGTGTTTTCTGTATTTTTTACTAGTAAGCTCCGCCTACTGCCGTTCCTATTGAGTGGTATATTATATAACAGAGAGATTCTATATAATTGTTTATCATACAAAAGGCTGTACATAATAAAAAGTTTGTTCCCGAATAATTCATATTGCTTGAAAAAATATTAATATTGTGAACATTTTTTAGATATACTGTAACACATAGAATTTGAAAGTTACAACGTAGGCGGAATTTCAAATACGAATATTTTTACGGTTATAGAACAAACATTAATGGGTTGAACAGTTTACTAAACCATACATCTTTTGTACAGGCATAACAATTTAAATATGAAATAAAAAACACTGTGCAAAAAATGAAAGTAAAAACGTATAAAAACAAATAGTAAGAACAACGTGCTTCTTTGCATCAATATTTGCAGTAAATGTTCAAAACTGCAACTATCGGTCGTAATGCATGCTTCATAGCGTCGAAGTGTGAATTGGCGAACAGCTCCAAAAATACATGGGGCAGCCACAATGGACAATACTTGCACTTGTGCAGCTAGGTCCTCTGGTGAATCAACAGGAGTCTTGTTAATGATGGCCTTCAGTTCATATGCCCCCGTAATAAAAAATCGATGCTCGATAAATTTGGGGATCGGGGTGGCCACCGAACTGGCCTGCCCCGTCCAATCCATCGCCCTGCAAAACTGGCATTCAGATAATTGCGTACTTCCATATCGAAATGTGCTGGCGCATCATCATGCTGAAACCACATTTAGTTGCAACATCTTGTAGAAATTCTGGCAAAACCTCTTTCAGAAAAATGTCCATTGAGCGGCATTGATAAAAGATATGAACTTATGAGGTAATCGTTCACAATACCTTCCCAAACATTAACAGAGAAAAGTTTTTGGCATGAATGTGGGCGTATAGCGTGTGGATTTTCTGTTGCCCATGCCCACAGATGAGCATTGTGCACATTGAAAACGCCTTCCTGTGTAAAAATTGCCTCAATTGAGACCAGAACAAGTCCCCCATTTCTGAAGTTCCTAAACATGCTACAGAAAAATCTAGCACATATTTCGAAAAAGCTGAAAAAATCCTAGAAAATGACATAAATTGTTTTAGGTTATTTAGATTTAATGACGAGTTACCACTGCTGAAACAGGGAAAAAAATGTGAAATCAAATATCTGCCAATAATTTAATCAGCAATTCCGTAAAAGCCGTGCTAGCTACAAAATTCACTAAATATTGTCCCATTCCAATAGCTTTCTAATAAGCCTACAATGAACCATATCTGTTGAATAGTGCAAAAGAACTTAGTTGTTTCTTATACACCATTTTTTTTTTCAAAAACTAAAACTTCGCCTATCACGTTTTGAAACTTTCTTTAGTAATTTACTTATGATCACGCTTATATGCGTTAATTTACAATTTATTTATTAAATAGAAAATAATTGTATGTTTATCTGCATCATACTATTATCATATGCATCCATCTATATTTTGAATAAAATAATAGTAATAATAATAATAATAATAACGCCATACCTGCAAACATTCTAATAAATATTCCGTAGTATTATCAGTATCTGTCACTTTTCTAGAGCAATTTTTTTTCAAATGTAATTAATGATTAGTAAGTAAAAAGAAAAATATTTTAAGAAAAGTCTGGTGTGATAAAAAACCTAGGTACTAATTGTACAACAGAATATTAATAAGAATGTTTGCAGGTGTGGTTAATATAGTAATTATTGTAATTAAAATGGGAGAAACTTATTCTTTAAAATACGTAAAACACCCGTATAAAATATCATTTTTACAAAGCAATGAAAAAAAAAAAAAAAAAAAAAAAACAAGAAAGAAAAATCATGCAGCACGCATTGATTAGTAACACTTTCCAACGGCACGTAATTGTTGTACTTTTAATCTGAAAAAGTTAATCATATCATATTCTATACAAAACATTATTTTAGAATATTAAAAATCTATGTGAATGATTTTATGATTTTTACAATAGAAAGATTTTAAACATAACTTTTAAAAAATTCTGTCCTAAAACTTAATCCATTGACACGTTTTTGTTCGTTTGTCGTTGTTGTCTCTGTAAACAAACTAGTTGCACAGGATCTGTTAATGTCATTTTAAGTAGGGAACATTCCATAGTAAACTTGATTCCATTATTTTTAAAAAATCTAAAAATATTTACCGACGCTAGGAGCCAGAAACAAACAGATTGAAAGGTAGACAATCGGACAGACAGATACAAAAATTAAAATCAAATTCCCACTAAAAATATAAGAAAGTGTTAAATCGCTTAATGTAAACGAAAGTGCAATTCTAGCAAATTTTCATTAATAGCTCTTAATATAACTGAATATTTTTGTGTGACCCTGTAAATCTAATGCTGATCATAATATATTATATAGAAGGCACTCTTTTGTGCATAAGAATGATTTATTTCAATTGCATTAAGCTTTGTGCAAAGTAAATTTATTTAAATTTGGTTTATAAAAATAATTCTCACAGAACGCAATGCTTTGGAATACTTTCAAGTGCCCCTGTACACAATAAAGTTATAAATTTACTCGATTTTACATAGGAAACATCCGAAAGGGAACTTGAATAACATATTAAAATTTCATTAAAGTTTCTATACAGGAAAGGTATTAAAATATGTTTTATAGGAACTCTTCTCATAGAACACAAAGCTTTCGAATATGTTTGGGTGTCCCTGTACACAAACCAGTAGATGTATAAACTTCATTTTCAATAGGGAACACCCGATAGGGAACTTGAATAATATCAGTCAGTTTCAAAAAGTCAGTTATCAGTTTCAAAAAATTCCATAAATATTTACGGGAATTAAAGCGCGGAGGACAGACAGACGGACATATACACAAACTGAAATCATATTCACACTTGACAAATGTTAGAAAGTGTTAAAAATGCTTAATGTAAACGAAAGTACAATTCTAGCAAACTTTTATTAATAGCTTTAAATATAAAGGAATATTTTTGTGTCACCCTGTAAATCTAATGCTAATCATGCTATATTCTATGCAAAGCATTCTTTTGTGCACACAAATAATATATTTCAATTTCATAAAACTTCGCAGAAAGTAAAGTTATTAAAATTTGATTTACAGAAATATCTCTCATAGAACGCAATGCTTTGGAATAATTTTGAGTGCCCCTGTACATAAACCAGTGCTAATATTTACTCTGTTTTCTACTGGAAACATCCAATAATGAACTTGAATAACGTATTTCAATTTCATTAAGATATGTGTACAGTAAAGATAGGAAAATATGGTTTATAGAAATACATCTCATAGAACACAATGCTTTGAAATACTTTCGGATGTCCCTGTACACAAACTAGTAGAGGTATAAACTCAATTTTCAATAGGGAACATCCGATAGTGAACTTGAATAACATATATTAGTTTCAAAAAATTCCATAAATATTTACGGGAGTTAGAGCGCGGGCAGGCGGACAGGCGGACAGATACAAAAATTGATATCATATTCACACTTAAAAAAATGTTAGAAAGTATTAAAAACGCTAAATGTAAACGAAAATAGAATACTAGCAAAATTTTATTAATAGCTCTTAATATAACAGAATATTTTTGTGTCACCGTGTAAATCTAATGGTAATCATGCTATATTCTATGTAAAGCATTCTTTTGTGCATATAAAAAGCATATTTCAATTTCCTAAAACTTCGTGGAAAGTTAAGTTATTAAAATATGGTTTATAGAAATATCTCTCATAGAACGCAACGCTTTAGAATACTTTTGAGTGTCCTTGTATATAAAACAGTGATGGTATTTAATCCATTTCATACAGGAAACTTCCAAGAGTGAACTCGAATAACATATTTCAATTTCATTAAGATATGTGTACAGTAAAGGTATGAAAATATGATTTATAGAAATACCTTTCATAGAACACAATGCTTTAAAATACTTTCGGGTGTCGCTGTATACAAACCAGTAAAGGTTTAAACTCCATTTTCAGTAGGGAACATCCGATAGTGAACTTGATATGTCAGTTTCAAGAAATTCCGCAACTATTTACGGGAGTTAGAGAGCGGACAGACAGACAAATCGGAGTCATTAACACTTTTCAACCTTGTTGGGAAGTGTTAAAAATGTTAGAAAGTATTAAAAACGCTTAATGTAAAGGAAAGTACAATTTTAGCAAATATTTAATAATAGCTCTTTATGTAACTGAATATTTTTGTGTCACCCTGTAAGTCTAATGCTAATCATGCTATATTCTATGCAAACATCTTTCTTTTATGCTTATAAGTAACATATTTCATATTCAGAAATCTTCGTGCAAAGTAAAATTATTACAATTTAGTTTTTAGAAATATCTCTCATAAAACGCAATGCTTTGGAATACTTTTCCGTGTCCCTGTACACAAATCAGTGGTGGTATTTACTCCATTTTATGCAGGAAACATCCGATAGTGAACTTGAATAACATATTTCAAATTCATTAAGATATGTGTACAGTAAAGATATGAAAATATGGTTTATAGAAATACATCTCATAGAACACAATGCATTGAAATACTTTCGGGTGTCCCTGTACACCAACCAGTAGAGGTATAAACTCCTTTTTTAACAGGGGACATCCGATAGTGAACTTGCATAACGTACTTCAATTACATTAAGATTTTTGTACAGTAAGGGTTTGAAATATGGTTTATAGCAATGCCTCTCATAGAACACAATGCTTTGAAATACTTTTGTGTGTCCCTGTACACAAATCAGTGGTGATATTTACTCCATTTTATACAGGAAACATCCGATAGTGAACTTAAATAACATATTTCAATTTCAATTAGATTTGTGTTCAGTAAGGGTATGAAAATATGGTTTATAGAAATGCCTCTTATAGAACACAATGCTTTGAAATAATTTTGGGGGGTCCCTGTACACAAACCTGTAGAGGTATATACTCCAATTTCAACAGGGAACATCCGATAGTGAACTTGTATAGCATATTTCAATTTCATTAAGATTTTTGTACAGTAAGGCTATGAAAATATGGTTTATAGAAATGCCTCTCATAGAACACAATGCTTTGAAATATTGTCGGGGGTCCCTGTACACAAACCAGTAGAGGTATAAACTCCATTTTCAATAGGGAACATCCGATAGTGAACTTAAATATCATATATCAGTTTCAAAAAATTCCATAAATATTTACCGGAGTTAGAGCGCGGACAGACAGACAGACAGACAGACAAACCGAAGTCATTAACACTTTTCAATTTTGTTGGAAAGTGTTAAAAAAGGAAAACCGCAGTTGCAAGCTTTACGAACAGCGTACCACTAAAGGCTCAATTTAAAATCCCACTGAACACTGAATTCTTAATTTAATATCTCGCGGACCACTATTATTGATTAAAAAACTTGAACAAAATTCCTGAATAATGATCAGAGATTTCAGAGAACGTTAAGTTGTAATTGTATGTTGTTCCAGGATTGCCAACATTTTAAGTTATTCCGGAGCATTCTAAGCCCCGCCTTTTTTTTTTCACACCACTTTATTTATAGAAAACTTTTCTCCAATTTATAACTACGATAAAATGAGAAAAAGATTACTCTTATAAAGGTGGTGCCAAATAAAGGCAGGGCGAATAATGCTCCGAAATAAATTAAAATGTTAGCTACCTTGTGTTTATACCAATACACTTGCTACTTATGGTTAAGCCTTTGAGGCGCAAGGTAATTCGGAGTATTTAAATTATACTGCCACCGGAATTCACGAACAAAATTAAATTTAAAGAAATTTTAAATTATAAGAAAAGCCATTTCTGCTACGTTATACACTGCAATTTTTGCTAAAAAATTTCTGGGATGAGTTTTTGCAGCTTGAAGCTTGGAGGCGCTTTCACACTTACACACTAGCGTGTCGCCGCAGCGCCGGCTCCCTACAAAAAAGTGGAATAAATTGCCTTGGCAGGTTTGGCATGCTGTAATTTGGCGATGCAATGCTACAATTCTGAAGGGTTGTAAGATTGTTTACTTTTTGTGTTAATGTGTGAGATGCGTATGGTAGTTCATATTGAATTGAATTATTTTCGGAAGCTGTTTAATAATTGTTGATAGTGAATAATCTAATTTCTTATTCATCTTGTGATCAGATTACTCATATTTCTTCTCTTAAAGATTTAACCAGAAATGGGCTGCGTCCCAGGCGCCTAAAACAGTTGCCCCTTATGGCTCTGCCTTAGTCAGACCCTTTATCAGAATAAGAACATATGATTAAAAATCTTGATTAATGTAATACAACATAAATGTGAAAAAAAATTACCTATATGTATATTTGTTAGAAATAAAACCAATATCAGATTGTAAAAGTCTTGAAATAATTTATTATAATCTTAATACAATGTCTTTTTTCACATTTCTGTTCAGTTTGTGTTTTACCTATGTGACTTGTTTGATCCACCTTCTTTTTTTATTTGTGAAACTTTTAATACCTCTACCCCTTATCTTCCTGCAATAATGTTTATGGGGGAGGGAATAATAAATAAAATACTACAGTATTTTTTATATCTTTAACTTGTCTCAAATAAATTGAAAACTGCTTTTAAATTTAGAATTGACTACATTTATATGTTCTAAATTATATGTATAATAAAGTTACAAAATAAAATCTGCTATATCAAAGTGCATGCCAGAAATAGAAATTTTGTGGTCTAATAATATAAAATGGTAGATAAAGATTAATATAGTATATACACAAGAGAGCACTTTTTATACTTATTTTTACTGCATATATCAATTCTCATAATGAAAAACAGCGTCAACACTTTGAGTTTACATAAATGCAAATTGTCTAACTATGTATACATTTCTTTTTTATCTAATACTAATTCTTGTGAAGATTAATAAAAAAAAAAAAAAAAAAAACTTTTTACGCGAGTCATTTAAGTTAATTTATTAATATGAAGATAATTAGAAAACCCCTCAAATTGTAAAAGCATTCAACAATTACTTCAACTTTAATAAAGCATGACTCACCATCAGACCAAATGTGCAGCATGAATGCATGAGCACATTGCAGCAACTTTTCTACAGAATGTAAAATTTTGTTTCTGAATGTGGGATTATGCCTGAGTGAGCTGTTCTTTGAGCAGTCTTTTTAAGGTGCCCTCGCACATTCTAATGCGAGTTTCTGAGAAGACCATGGAAAAGTCGCACAGCCAGGTTAACAAGTGTGTACCTGATTCAAACCTAGCGTATACCATCTATCAGCTTGGACGACAGAATCTCTTTGCCAGTGCAATAAATTTAGAATAAGAAACTTGTTTGAAATAAAGATTTTAAATTATAAAAGGACTTTTTTTAAATTGATATTTCGGTCATATTTTTATTTATTTATTTTTTCCATATAAATAGACATGTAAAAAAGGTTTTGGCAACAAATTTTCATCTGTAGTGAAAGTCTGACTATAGCACGGGAACCTGGGGTCCCTGCTCTGAGCACCAAAATAAAGTACTCAATTTCCTTAAAAATGCATTCATAAATATTTGTTGAGACTAATTCTTTAAATTTTAAAAAGAAGTAATTTAAATAAAATATTTAATAAATTTAAACAAGTTTAAATAATAATTAAAATTTAAACAAAATAATTTTTGTTTACTATTTAAACATAAAAATTCTATTTTAAATTTTTATTGTAATCCAACATTTTTTTAAGTAAGTAAAATAAAATAAACTGTATAATACATTAAAAAAAAAGGCAAAAACTTTAAATCTGTATTGAAGATATTTAGGCAGTAAAAAAATAGAAATAGATATAAAAGCAATTTCGTTTTTAATGAATTTTTTTACCCCCCCCCCCCGGTTTTTTTTTTTTTTTTTTTAAGTATCTATTAATTTTCCTAACAAAAAAAAAAATTGCTATTTTTTAATAAAACTTTTTTACCTGGTCTATTTTTTAAATTCTCTATGTAGTGTATTAATTCGTAAATTGCAGTTATTTTAATAAAATATGGAAAGAAATATTTAGGGGGGGGGGTCATTTGAAACATCTTTGCATTAAAGGAATTTTAAAAAGAAATATATTTAACAAATTTAAACAAGTTGAAATAATAATTAAAATTTAAATGAAATAATGTTTGTTTACTATTTAAACATAAAAATAAATGTTTTACAGATTTAAAAATTCTATTATTAATTTTTATTGCAATCCACATTTTTTTTTTTTTTTTTTTAACTGTTTAATAGATTAAAAAAAAGAAAAGAAATGCAATAAATTTAAATTTGCATTGAAGATATTTTAAGAAAATGGCAGTATCGTTTTTAAAGATTTTTTTTTTTAATTATCTATTAATTTTCCTTACAAAAACGTTATTTTTTAATAAAACATTTTATCTGGTCTATTTTTTAAATTCTTTTTGTAGTCTATTAATTCATAAATTGCAGTTATTGTAAAAATATGGAAAGAAATATTTAGAGGGGGGGGGGGGGCATCTTTGCATTAAAGGAATTTTAAAAAGAAGTAATTTAAACAACATATTTAACAAGTTTAAATAACAATTAAAATTTAAATAATATAATTTTCGTTTACTATTTAAACATAAAAATAAATGTTTTACATATTTTAAATTTGTATTGTAATGCAAGTTTTTTTTTTTTTTTTTTTTTTTTTTTTTTGGTCTAAGCTAAGTAAAAAATAAACTGTATAAGAGATTTAAAAAAAAAAAAAAAATGTAATAAATTTAAATCTGTATTAAAGTTATTTAAAAAGAAATGGCAGTTTCTTTTTCTTAAAATTATCTATTAATTTTCCTAAAAATACTGTAAAAAAAAAAAGTTACTGTTAAAAAAAATAATAATAAATAAATAAATAAATAAATAAATAAATTAGGGGTGGGGATGTTTTTGTTATTTGAAACATGTTTGTATAGGATTATGCATATATTAGAAAAATGTGCCAAAAGGGTGATGCCTCGCCAAACTCTGTTTAACTTGCTCGAATCCAATAACTTGCAAAATTCAAAGTCAGTACGCATGCTCCGTTAGCATTTTTGTAGGGAGCCGGCGCTGCGGCGAGACGCTAGCAAAGCGTACGCTTTGGACGCTAGTCACATACACCAACTAGCTTTAGAGTGCAAGTGACAAGATGTAATACTCACTTGCCATGAAAAACAGCAGTGATTGCTTCGAAAAAGACAATTTATAATTACTTAACATATAACGACTAACGGTGTGAGTAAACTTTATTTTATTCAGATTAATCTTTCAGTATAGGAATTTTAGTACATTGCAGTTTTAAGTTTCATAATATATATTAAAGAATAAAAACATAAGTATTTTAATTTAATATTTATAAATAATAAAAAAATATGTTTGCGAATGTTCATTTTCTTATAAGTTGAAACACATTTTTTCTAAAAAAAAAGAGATTATATATATATATGTAATTAAATAAAATTAACAATCTAGTTAAGTCTAAACTCACTTTGGTTTTTGAATTCATGGCCAAGCATTACAATAAATTTTTTCACATTCAAAAAATGTTGGTTTCGTTTAAAAAAAAAAAAAAAAAAAAGAGAGAAATTTCACGTTTCCTCAGAAACTTCTCATATTCCATTCCCTACACGGAAGGTCGGGGGGGGGGGGGGAAGGCTCCCGTGAAGAAGGCCCACATATGTTTTGGGATTATTTTTCATTTATAATCTGTCAGTTTATGTGTATATATATATATATATACATATATACAGCATAATCCCCCTTTTAAACTTTTAAACGAACATTTTGTAGAAAGTATGCATTTTAAGAAAGTGTAAACTATAAGAAATTTTACGTACAACTGACGATCAATAATAATAATAATGTTGTACGAAAAACTTTGTACACACATAAATTATTATATTTATTTTTAACAACTAATTGATTTAAAAAATATATATATTGAGAAGTGACTATTTAGACAGTTAAAACAATTAACCGTAGGTGAAATTAAAAGGGTATTTTAAGTAATCTACATATTTTAATGAACTCCTTCTTGGTGGGGGAACATGGCACCATTTCGTGTTCTTTTCATAATATTTTCATCGTTTCACAATATTTCCTATATATATATATATATATATATATATTAAATCCCCTGAAATACCATTCAATTCATTAAAAAACAAATTTATTAAATTCTTTCATCACTGACAGAAAACGAAAGTAGAGTCAGATAGAAAAAGAAAAAAAAAAACTTTTCTTCCGAATAACTTTGCTGCAAATATTTGTATAACTATGCGGTTGTGGCCTGTCAACTGGTATTAACGTCTAATTTTTAATGCTTAAATCAAATTTTGCTTAGAGGACTCCATAAAATTGTTAGTACCTTCCCTTTTTTACACACTATTTTATCTTTAGAATACTATTCACCAAATGTAATTAAGATTAATTAAGAAGAAAAGTACTCTAAAAAAAGAGTGGCGTGTAAAAAGAAGCAGGTACTAACAGTTTTACAAAATACTAATTTGAATGTGGCAGATATGCTGCATATTAAAACTTAACATCAACTTCATTCTTTCGAACAGTAACACTTATTTTTGACTCCATATTTAAATTTCTTAGATCAAGACAGCTGAGAAAAGATACAATTTATATGCATTTTAATTAATTCTCGATAGAGATACAAGCGAAAATGTATCAGGGGTTCCTCTATAAATTTAGAAAACTCAAAATAACATCTTGTACAAAAAAAGAAATATATTTATTGAGAACCAAAAAAAAAAAAAGATATGAAAATATTCGGTATAAAAGAAACTAAAGTATAGAAAATTAAACTAATTTTTTAGATATAAAACTAAAGGCTAATGGCTAATAAAGAAAATGCATTTATATCTACACTTAGCATACCTGCCAACAAACTCACTAAGAAGAGTAAAATTGTTAACGCCCCTTTATTTACGCCATTTCATTTTAATCCGATTAATCTTTCAGTATAGGAATTGCATATATATTAAAGAATAAAAACATAAATATATTAATTTAATATTTATAAATACTAAAAAATATGTTTGCGAATGTTAATTTTCTTATAAGTTAAAACACATTTTTTCTAAAATCAGAGATATTATATATATATATATATATATACATAATTAAATAAAATTAACCATTTAGTTAAATCTAAACCCACTTTGGCTTTTGAATTCATGGCCAAGCATTACAATAAGTTTTTTTCACATTCAAAAAAAGGTGGTTTCGTTAAAAAAAAAAAAAAAAAAAAAAAAAAAAAAAAAAAATTGAATTATATAAGTTTTTTCACTTTCAAAAAAAAAAAAAAAATGGTTTCTTTCAAAGAAAATGAATTTTGAATCGTTTAAGTTATTATGATTTTTTAAAAATGGGATATCGATGGTAGCACTATGCAAACATTTAATCAGATGATTGACAGTTAATAATAAAATTAGATAATCAAAATTCATTAAGATGAATAAACCTCCATGTACTAAAATATTAAATTTTTTAAAAATTAATCAAGTTTAAGCTAATTGGAAAGGAGTAAGATTAAAATTTAATTATTTGAAAATCAATTTTTAAATTAATTTTATCTGACAGACTTACAAAATACATTTCAACTACGTAAAAAGCCATTTTCTCAATACGACGATCTGTGCTTACTCGTGTTTTGATTTCAATTTTCCTGGATAATATTTCAAAAATATCAGGATAAATTCTGTCTTTATTTCATTTGTTTCATTTCAATGTAATTATTCTTGTGGGTTTGCGCCATACTTGCCAACATCCTAGTTAATATTCCATAGTGTTGTTAGTTCTGCTATTTTCTTCACACCATAAAATTTTTAGATTAATATTCTGCAAATGCAATTACAATTAAATAAGAAGAAAAAGACTCTAGAAAAAAAAAAAAAAACTGGTGTGGAAAGAAGGCGGGGCTAACAATACTACGGAATATTTATTAGTATGATGGCAAGTATGGTTTGCGCTGTTATTTTGCATTTTATAAAATGCTTACTTTTTACAGGAAACCTAGCTTTCCATTGGTATTCATATGTTTGCATAATATCTAATCTATCAAGAATTATAAGCTAAAATCAGAACTGTGCCGACAACCGGAGACATTCCCCTACTTATATTTTTATATTAATATACTAGCAGGCTTTGTTCGCTTCGCTGGTCACTATATTTAAAGGGAACTTTTTTCTATATATATAGCTTTATGAAAAAAAAATATAAATAAATAAATAAATAAATACTGAAATCGCTCAAAAGCTCGCTTTGGGTTCCCACCGCCTTCGGCAGCAGCTTGTTCGTCCTCGCAGTCTCCGGTGCCTGTCCCTATTGCCTGAGCCAATGACTTACCTTTCGGGCTTCCATTTAGGTGTTTATCATATATGACAATTTCGATACGGACAGTATCGAAAATTTTGAAGTAGCCCTTTTATATTTGAATCCCAGTTACATATGAACAATATTATACGTGATGTGCATAATATTTGCTTTCGAGTTATTTCCTATATTTATTTGATTTAATCGATCAACCATAAAATGACAGCAATTTCAAGTCAAATATAATATTACAATAGGGTATGATCGGCTACGTCTATCGCATGAGACAATTATTATTATTATTATTATTTATTTATTTATTTATTTTTTGGTTATATATACTTCATGCTAGCTGGTTCTAAATAGTAGTTGGTATGTAGAAAAATAAATTAATATGCGACTATTGTTCCTATTTCTTTCTATCTCTTTCTTTCTTTCAATATTTTATAATTTAGTTATATTTTTTATGCGCTACGTGGCTACTTGGCTATCCTTGGCGAAAAATATCCGATCTACTTCAGCATCAAAATTAAAAAAATTGTCCAGAATTATCAAAAAGTACCCTTTAATATAAGCAACCTTATAATGCTGAATTAGCTTTTATGCCAAGCGTGATTCATCTGTGCTAAAAAAAAAAAAAAAAAAAAAAAAAAAAAAAAAAATCTGAAGTTGAGGTATATAAAGAAAATGCTATGAAATAAAATTCAGAAGAAACATGCTGGATTTGTATTATTACTACTTTATTTTAAAGTTATAAAGACTTCATTTTCTCATTTTCAATTTAACATTTAGTATTTTTTTATTTTTCGCGTGAAAGCATATTTCATTTTATGTTGGGAAAAAAATAATAATAATAAATAAATAAATAAATAAAAATACCTTTTAAACTTTTTTGGCAACAATTAAAAATTTAAATGGTTTATATTAAGGCAATTACCAGTTCAGTATTTTCATATTTTAATTAATTTTAAAAAATCTAATCAAATTTCCGGCGTAAATAGTAGCCTATGTTCTATTCCAGACTATTATCTATCTCTGTACCAAATTTCATACAGATCCATTTAGCCGTTGTGACGTGATTGAGTAACAAACATACATCCAAACTTTCGCGTTTATAATATTAGTATAGATAAAACGTTCTACCGAATCTGGGTTAAAAATGGAAAAAGGGGGAAATAAATTAGAAATATCAGACCTATCTTTACAAATTCGGTACCAAATGAAAGGGACGATTTTTCAGAATCCAGGGGTGCAAACAGTTTTTCGACGCGACAATTAGATTTTTTTAAAATAACTTAAGTATGAAATTTAGGTGGCAACGGAAAAACGGAAAAAATAAATTAGAAATATCAGACCTATCATTACAAATTTAGTACCAAATGAAAGGGGTGATTTTTCTGAATCCTGGGGTGTAAACAGTTTTTCGATACGACAATCAGATTTTTTAAAATTAACTAAAGTATGAAATTTAGATAGCAACACTTCATTTTAATATTTTCATAATTTGTAGTGCGAATCACGCGAATAAAAAAAGACTAACTTAAAAATTTATTTTTATATTTTATTTTGTCATTCAAAGCGTTTTACTGTCAAAATATTTATGGTTTATGCGCAGCTGTTTTTACCCACAATTCAGAAACTTATCAAAATTTTGTAAATTTCTAAAGATATAATTTTAAGTTGGGTGAAGACCTAAATTCCTGCCAAGTGCCGTTTAATTCCGTTCAGCGGTTCTCAAGTGATGCCCAGACAAAAATAGCGACATACAGACACGATGACACACACACACAGGCAAAATTTTCTGAAGTCATTTTCCGCTTTCATGGTGGGTGAAACGTGCAGATATCGCAAAATTCTTTGATTCCGACAAATTTACAGACAAAAGTCTGATTTTATTAATATAGATTTACAACTGTATTTTATTTATTTATGAATTTAATTGTTTTTAATGCTTTGTATTAATTCAATTCGTTTGCTATATGGTCTTGATTTCATCTATGCGAAGTCAGGGGCTAAAAGCATATTTTTTTAGCTAAAAAGCCCACGTTTCCCCAGAAACTTCTCATATTCCATTCCCTACATGGAAGGTCAGAGGGGGGGGGAACTCCCGTGAAGAAGGCCCCCGTATGTTTTGGGATTATTTTTCATTTATAATCTGTCAGTTTATGTATATATATATATATATATATATATATATATATATATATATATATATACAGCATAATGCCGCTTTTAAACTTTTAAAGGATCTTTTGTAGAAAGTATGCATTTAAGGAAGTGTAAACGATAAGAAACTTTACGTGTAACTGACGATCAATAATAATAATAATGTTGTACGAAAAACTTTGTATACACATAAGTTATTATATTTATTTTTAACAACTAATTGATTTAATAAAAATATATTGAGAAGTGGCTATTTAGACAGTTAAAAGAATTAATTAACCCTTGATGAGATTAAAACGGTACTTTAAGGAATCTACACATTTGAATGAACTCCTTCTTGGTGGGGAACAAAGCACCATTTCGTATTCTTTTCATAATATTTTCATCGTTTCACAATATTTCCTATATATATATGAAAGGATAAAGAGAGGTAAGTTTTTAAATTATTATTTTATTATTTCAATTTAATAGTGAGCAGTGACTTAAAGAAAATCCCATTAGAAAGTCTTAACTTAAAATTAATTCTAAAGTTTCCCCTGTAAAGTAAGTTTTAGTACAATGCGCAAGCATAACGCAAAAGTCATAAAAGAGAACCAATTTTAAGAGAAGAAAGTGATGAGTATGTGCAACGTGCAGCTTTTTGTGGTTAGGAGCTGCATAGTAATTAATCCCGGCTATCTGGACCTCAGCTAAGCTGTCAATCATTAAGTTAATATCCAATAATCAGAGGAAGGAGTGGTGTGAGTTCCCGCCAAAAATGCCAGTATTTAAGTGAAAACACGCATAGAAAAGCTCTCTCTTCTTGTGTGCTCTTGCTTAGTAAACTTACGTCAAATAACGGCCCGAGAGGAGTCACGGGATCGCATTCGGCTTCACTGCACTGCATCCATTTGCTCAACTCACAATTATGGATTGTACTTTATATGTTCCAGATGGATTAATAAATATCTGTGGTTTAATTAGGAGTATTTACTGAGTGCCAGCCTCTTTCCTTCATAGCTATTATGTGACTCAAGTAAGGGAATTCGTCACATTAAAATAAGTCGATAGGATTGGAACACCTGCATAAAATAAAAAATAATGGTGCTCTAGAAGTTATGGCTGCAAGAAAATTATGTGTGATCGTGACCCCTCTTGGAGGGACATTAAATTAAATCTATATCAATAAAAGCAGCCTTCTCAAAAGAAAAATATCGTTCCTTATCTTTAATACCTAATGGAGAAAAGAAAATAAAGAAGAAATTCATTCAATTCTTGAAATTC
The DNA here is from genome assembly GCA_963930645.1 of Salticus scenicus. Taxonomy (NCBI): domain Eukaryota; kingdom Metazoa; phylum Arthropoda; class Arachnida; order Araneae; family Salticidae; genus Salticus; species Salticus scenicus. Next base: position 108,498,976 of record OZ005656.1, on the reverse strand, counting down.
TTTCATTCAACAGAGAATTAATTGCATCTCAAATAAAGTGTGTCAAGTTTTGTCTCTCTCTGCATTCATCAAGGTCAAGAGCAGATGTTTCTTCCATTATCAAGAGTGGGAAATCAAGGTCAATGGCCTCATTCAATGGATTGAGAATGATTAAAGCCAGGTGTATAAATCAGAAGTGTCAAAGTCATTTAATTTTCTTTTGCTGACACAAAAGTAAAAAATTTTTATTTTTATTTTTGTTACACATTCAGGAAAGAAAGTAAGTAGAAAAGACAGTTTTGTTTGTTTATTTTACAGTAAAAGAAACTTTAATAAAAAAAATATATATATATATTGGACAAAAAAATAAATAAATAAATAAATAAAAACAATAAACTAGACAAGTCTATTAAGTTTATTTTTTTTATGATCTAAAAAAAAAAAAAAAAGTAATAATAATAATACAATAAGTATTTTTTAATGTGTGTTAATTGCTATATTAAAAATGAGTATTTTTGCAGTTCTCCCATATTTAATAATGAATTTTTATTATATTTAAGGAGTATATAAATTATTTTTGATTGCTCATTTTCTGCATAAGTATTTTAAAAATTTTTGATATTTTTAAGGTAAAGTGTATTATTTTCTGAAGTTTTAATTTTATTTGAAATTTGCATATTATTATGTTTAAGAGTTATCTAAATTAGTGGTGGTTTTTAATGTCTCCATAATTATTTTTAAAAATTGATATTTTCTCAAAGTTGGTATTATTTTCTAAATTTTTATTTTTATTTGAAATTTGAATATAGTTCATAAAGGTTGAATTTCTTTGAAAAAAAATTGAATTTTCTAAATTTGAAGTTAAAAAATAGAAGTTAAAATGGCCAAGGACCCACCCGAAGATCCAGTAGTCCCTGAGAATACATGTGGAGGTGATTTAGGTGCCATTTCAGAGACAGAGCAGGATAATTTAACTGAATTAAATAACTCTTCCTCTTCTACAAACACACCGGTAAAAGAGGAAAATGTGCTTATTGAATTTTGCCCTGAAAATGGAATGTTATGGACAGCATGGTTACCGTATTTTGACGCGTGGTGTCAGGAGAATAAAAAAGACGCGATTTGGAAGGTTAAGACAGGTGACACGCAAGCGCGCCCCATCATCGACTGACCCAGATACGAAGGTATCCATGCAGTAGGAACATACAAAGGTTTTTAAAGGGGAGAGCCCTAACAGTTTATGTTAATAATAGCTTAAATATGATGCACTGGGAAGAAGTAGTAGAAATTTTTAATGAGCAATTTACTACACCTGGAGAGACCTCTTTAAATGATTTTTCAAGTATTGTATTCAAACAGGGTGACAATGTTATAGATTACTATCACAAGAAACTTCAAGTGGGACAAGCTTTAGGTCTAGAACCTAAATTCCTGTTAGACGGATTAACAGACTGATTGCCATTAACATTAAAACAACTTGTGGTGGTTAATTCCCCGAAAAGCCTAAATGAATGGAGGGATTTGGTTCATCGCTAGATAAATTGCATCAGGAAAATCAGCTGACCCCCTCCCACCTAAGTCGCCTGATCAGTATCCAAAATATAACTATTCGCAAGTATTCAATAGGGTCCCTGTACAATACAACCCCCGTCCACAACCGTGAAGTTATCGATTTCCTAATGTAAATAGACCCCATATTGGATACTCTGATCAAAATCAACCCACTAGGACTCATGATAACCGACCCAATTTACGAGGGCCTAGACCCCAGCAGTCAAACGCAAATGCACGATTACATTTTCAAGGACCTTTACTTCCTTTTCCATGTAAATATTGTACTAAAATTAACATCCCAAACGCGTTTCATTGGCATAGAGAACGCCCTTTCAAGCAGGAACAACTGACTCATACCACAGAAGAGTCCACAGTAGGAAACAGTACGACAGAAGGTGTAAATAACACATATTGACAGTTTGCCGCGACCGGTCGCATAATTCAAAAGAAGGGTACCCAAAGAAAGAATCAGCAAACAAGTCAAAGAGTTAAAAAACCAGGCTCGTACTCTAATCCTTTTCCCTTAATTTTCGATACAGGCAGCAGTTTAAGTATTCTTCAACAACATTTTGTTAAGAAATATCCACTTCCCACAAAAAATATCTCGCCAATAAATGTTGTACAAACACAAGGGATGTTGAAGATTACCAAAAAATGTTCCCTGTTATTACAAATAGGTAATATTACAAAAAATATTGATATGTTTATTTTGAATAATAAGTTACCGTATGCTCTCCTTAGCTTAGATCATTGTGGACTATTTGAATTAACTTTTGATTGTGCTAAAAAATGTGTAACACAAAATAACAATATTCTACCATTGTTAAAAAATATACCAAGTTGCTCTCAAACTTTACATTTAATTCCTGAAAGTGAAAATACAATTAGAAATGAAAATGTTAATTTAATGTTCAATCAAATAATAGGGTAGAGAAGATAGAGTACACTCCTGCCACTGAAGAAAATCACGTAACTCCTCAGTCTGCTAGAGAAGGAAAACTTCCTACTTTATTATCAAAATATGTCAAAATTTTTGCTAAATCAAAATATGACATTGGAAGAATTCGTATGGAACACCAGAGAATTTATTTAAATTCTGATTTACCTATTTACTCAGAGCATATAGAACTTCCCCTAAGGAAGAAGAAGAAATTAAAACCCAAATTCAAAATTTATTACAGGCAGGTATAATAAAAGAAAGTTGTTCCCCTTATTCGGCACCTGTAACCCTGGTGTATAAGAAGGAAGAAGGAAAAAAGAGTCGATTATGTGTTGACTTCCGTAAACTTAATTCGATAACAAAAACCGATGCTGAACCACTTCCCCGAATAGATACTTTATTAGATAAATTAGCTAAAGCAAAATTCTTTTCCACCCTCGACTTGGCAAGTGGATATTGGCACATTCCTATCCACCCAAGAGATACGGAAAAATTGGCCTTTGCTACAACTTTTGGATTATATGAATGGAAATACGTGCCCTTTGGCCTCAAGAATGCCCCCGCTATCTTCAATCGAACAATTAGAAGAATCTTAAATAAATACAAAATAGATTTTGCATGTAATTATTTTGATGATATTATTGTATTTTCACAGTCAGAAGAAGAACATTTCAAGCACTTAGAGCAACTTTTTGAAATCTGTGTTAAAGAAAACTTAAAATTAAAATTATCAAAATGTAATTTTGTCAAAACAAAAATTAATTTTCTAGGATATGAAATTACTAATGGACTTATTACGCCTGATAATCCCAATATTGAGGTCATAAAAAATTTGAAACCGCCAAAAAATGTCAAGGAATTACAGAGAGTTTTGGGATCCGTAAATGTCTATGCTAGATTTATTCCAAAATATGCAAAAACTAGAGCTCCATTAAATAATTTGCTAAAGAAAAATGTCCCCTACGTTTGGGACCAGAAATGCGAAGATTCCTTCGAAAAATTAAAAAATGCTTTAATAAGTAAACCCATTTTAAGACTCTATGATCCCAAAAGTCCCTGTCATTTATTTGTTGATGCCTCGAGTCATGGTGTGGGATGTGTTGTTAAGCAGGCAGATGAGAATGGCAATTTACATCCAGTAGCATATCATTCTAGAAACTTACGTAATTATGAAAAAAATTATGCCATTACTGAATTAGAATGTTTAGAAATCATTGATGCTTTAGATAAATTTTATCATTATTTGCACGGTCAAAAATTTGTCATACATACAGATCATGCGACTCTCACTTGGCTAAAAAATGTTAAAAATTTAATAGGAAGATTATTCCGCTGGTCACTTAAACTTAGTATGTTTGACTACCAAATTCAATATCAAAAAGGTTCAACTAATATTGAAGCTGATATGCTATCCCGATTGCCTGTTTTAGAAAATGTGTCACACCATGTACACCTCCTTGACTTAAATGAAATTAAAGACAATCAGGAAAAAGAAAACATAATTATTAATGGTAAGAAAATTATTGAAATTGATGATGTAAATGTAATTAAAAAGAAAGGTTTGTATAAGATAATAGTCCCTATGTCATTAAGATTATCCCTACTAGAGAAAACCCACACTCAATTTGGACATCCTGGAATTTATAAAATGGTAAATTTAATTACACCCCAGTATTATTGGCCTAATATTAATAAAGATATTGAAAGTTTTGTGAAACATTGTCATGTTTGTCAATTAAACAAAAAATGTAAACAAAAAAGATTTGGCTTGTTACAAGAAGTACTACCAACAGATAAACCTTTTGAATGTTTGTCTTTGGACACTGTTGGTGGACTTAATTATTATAATTCTACAAAAAAGTATTTGCATTTGGTCGTGGACCATGCAACCCGTTATGTGTGGGGATTTCCATCAAAAAGCGTTACCACTGAAACTTATACAAACTTTTTAAAACAAATATTTCAAATTCAAGTGCCTAAAAAATTATTAACGGACAGAAATGCAGCATTCACTTCATCCCGTTTTAAAAAATTTCTTCGAAATTATTATGTTAAACACCTATTAACAAGTAGCCATCATCCCGAGTGCAACGGGAAAGTCGAGCGGCTCAATCAGACTATTGTTACGCGTTTAAAGTGTAAAGTTAATTCTTCTTCAAACAAAATTCCCTGGACTAAATTACTTGAAGAAGTTTTAAATCAGTATAACTCAACACCTCATTCAGTAACTCAGTTTCCACCTAAATATTTATTATTAGGAGAATTACCATATGACCCCTTATTGGCAAATAATAATTACTACCCTTCAGTTGATGAAGCTAGAAAAATAGCAAAAGAAAAAACAATACAATATCATAATAAAAACAAAGTCAGATATGATGCTCGATTTCTCCCTGTGGAATTTAAAGTTGGAGATGAAGTGATTTATGAGGAATTTCAATATCCAAACACGCGTAAATTAAGTTCACCTTATTCAGGCCCATATAAAATCTTAAGACAATTATCTAACGTTAATTTTGAGATAGACAAACCCAGCCTTCATTTTAAGAGAAATTCAGAAATTGTCCATTCATCTAAGTTAAGATACTATAATAATCCTAAAAATTTCAAATTAAGTCATGAATAAATTAGTTAGGTATCAGCTTCCAGTCCCAAGTTTTTTTTTTCTTTTTGCTTTCTTATTTCCCCATACGCGTTGGATGAGGATCCTAGCTGAGTTAAAGAAATCGGAGGGATGTCGGGAGACATATCTTCCTTTCTTTGACTCATTGGCACTAGCGTGCCCTTAACTTTTCTTTTTACAAATATACCTTTTCGGTTTATTTAATTTTTTTTTTTCTTAAATATCATGTAGATGGTTTCGTGAAATGAGGATCCTCCGCTCCTAAAGCCCCTTTTTCTATAAGCAATCTGTTTTCTCATGGTCTCCTGATCTTCACCATTGTGATGTGTTCGGAGAACATGGGAAAACTGATTTGTTTTCCCTCTCTGTAGAAGCTAGCCAGTTTCCACCTTTATCCCAAATTACTTTTTTGGAAAGGCTTGACATTCTCAGAGTTTCAATGGTTAATGTACCCACCATATAATTCTTTTAGATTGCCAAACTTGAAGTTTATAGCAGTCTGTAATACTTTGAAAACAAATAATTACTCACAGAATGTAATTAACTTGGTTTTATGTGTAAATACTTTGTAAAAAAAATTTTTTGCTATTATTAATATTATTATTGTTTGTATCTTTAGTAAGTATTTTTATATAATTGTTTGAAAATGTGTTTTGCATTAAATAGGAAAAAGTGTCAGGAAAATGATCTGAAATGATACAAAAGTAGTTATAGTGTCATTTTTTCAAATATATGGACAGTAGAGAAAACTGCAAGTTCCGTATATTTCTTTTAAAAAATAGATTCCTTGCACATGTGTAATATCTTGTTCAACGTCATTATATTTTTATGTAATGTTAAAGACTCTGTGCAAAACCTAAAGGACTTCTGCGCCAAAGAAATGAACTATTTTTCTTACTGAGCAATTAAAAAACATATTTACAGGACCTTGTTATCATAGTTCATTACAAATGAACAAAAAACAATTATAAGACTATAGGCTTTACCAACTAGTTGGGAAAAAGAAATTTCTGCTTTAAGATAATATTGTATAAGAGTGCTACATTATGTTTTATTTTATATTTTTATATTACTCCTTGTATGCTCTTGCTTAGTAAACTTACGTCAAATAACGGCCCGAGAGGAGTCACGGGATCGCATTCGGCTTCACTGCATTGCATCCATTTGCTCAACTCACAATTATGGATTGTACTTTATATGTTCCAGATGGATTAATAAATATCTGTGGTTTAATTCGGAGTATTTACTGAGTGCCAGCCTCTTTCCTGCATAGCTATTATGTGACTCAAGTAAGGGAATTCGTCACATATATATATATGTATATTAAATCCTCTGAAATACCATTCAATTCATTAAAAAACAAATTTATTAAATTCTTTCATCACTGACAGAAAACAAAAGTAGAGTCAGATTAAAAAAAAGAAAGAAAACTTTTCTTCCGAATAACTTTGCTGCAAATATTTGTATAACTATGCGGTTCGGTTGGGGCCTGTCAATTGGTATTAACGTCTAATTTTTAATGCTATAATCAAATTTTGCTTAGAAGACTCCATAAAATTGTTAGTACATTCACTTTTTTACACACTATTTTATCTTTAGAATAGTATTCACGAAATGTAATTAAGATTAATTAAGAAGAAAAGTACTCTAAAAAAAGAGTGGCGTGTAAAAAGAAGCAGGTACTAAGAGTTTTACAGAATTCTAATTAGAATGTGGCAGATATGCTGCATATTAAAACTTAACATCAACTTCATTCTTTCGAACAGTAACACTTATTTTTGACTTCATGCTTAAATTTCTTAGATCAAGACAGCTGAGAAAAGATACAATTTAAATGCATTTTAATTAATTCTTGATAGAGATACAAGCGAAAATGTATCAGGAGTTCCTCTATAAATTTAGAAAACTCAAAATAACATCTTGTACAAAAAAAGAAATATATTAAATCAGAACCAAAAAAAAAAAGATATAAAAATGTTTGGTATAAAACAAACTAAAGTATTGATAAATTAATTTTTAGATATAAAACTGAATGCTAATGGCTAATAAAGAAAATGCATTTATATCTACACTTAGCATGCCTGCCAACCCACTCGCTAATTAGCGTAAAATTGTTAATGCCCCTTCATATACGCCATTTCGTTTTTGGAGTAATTTTTTTCAAACGGAAACGGTAACGGAGGAAGCATTTCTGGTCTTCCTAGTTCTTTATAAACTTTGCGCCCTGTTGATGAGTGACTGGAGAAACTTAGATAAGCTAAAAACAACGGCGAAGAGAGGCATGTCACATGATCGCAACAGCCAATGCGAAATTAGAATAGTGAAAATGAGAAAAAGATATAAGGAGGGGGAATGGTTGAGAGGAAAGAAGAGAAATAAGTTTAACAATGAGGGATATTTCCTGAGTCCATATGAGAGATAATTAGTAATAAGTAAAAGGAGAAATTATATATATATATATATATATTTTTTTTTTTTTTACCCTTCAGAGAAGGAGATTTTTTTTTTTAATTTAAGAACCTACAAAGTTCACTGGAGGTACACATGAATGCCCTACGATATTAAGTAGCCCAAAAACTGTTCGCAACCAACTAGCCTTGAAAAATGCCTCAGACGACAAGTACAGAGAAGACGAGAAGAAGAGAAAAAATAGTCGAAAAAAGTCCCTTACAGATAGGTGTAAAAATGATAAGAAATATAATTAATCATGTGTATCAAGATCAAACTCTTGAGCGATTAAGATAAAATGAACAATTTTATACTATTGTTGTTACGATTAAATAAAAATAAAATTGCTCTAAAAAATGACTGATTTGAAAAAAAAAAAAAAAAAAAAAAAAAAGCAAAATTCGAGTACTAGAAATCTTCCGTTTATTAATGAAGTGGTTGGCAAGCATGGTTGTTAGGTTTTGAAAATGTGAGACTCCGCCCTTCATGGTTTGAAAAACCTCTCACGAATCCACTTTTGCTTTTGATCATACTTATGTGCATTATTTACAATTTATTTATTGCTACAATAATTGTATGTTTATCTGCATCAAAATATTATGATATGCATTCTTCTGTATTTTAAATTAAGGAAAAAAAAAAAAAAAATAGAGAAATTATTGTAAAAAAGGAGATGAATTCATTCTTTGTCCATAAAAATGCTTAGAACATTAGGTATGGTATTAAGCCATACCTGCCAGCATTCTAATTAATATTCCCTAGTAAAGTACAGCCTTTTTTATCACAACAATCCTTTATTAGAAAATTTTTCATATTTAATCGTAAATACGTTTGAAGAAAATTACTTTTACAATAAATAAGTAATGCGGAATAAAGGGCGTGGGCTAACAATACCTCCGAACATTAATTAGAACGTTGGCAGGATATGGTATTAACTACCCCCTCCTTTTTTTTTTTTTTTTAATCAAAATACAGATGAATGCATATCATAATGTTATAACACAGATAAACGTACAATTATTTTCTCTGTAGTAAGTAAATTGTAAATTAATGCAATTAAGCATAGTGATGAGTAAATTACTCAAGAAAGTTTTAACTCATCAACAGGGCGCAAAGTTTATAAAGAACTAGGAAGCCCAGAAATGCTTCTTCCGTTACCGTTTCCGTTTGAAGAAAATTACTCCAAAAATGAAATGACGTATATGAAGGGGCGTTAACAATTTTACGCTTGTTAAGCGGAGTCTTAGTTTCTGAAAACGGGATAACCAATAACAAACAAACAGCTAATTTTATCTTGCACTAGTAAACAGATATGGTTCATTTTAAGCTTATTAGAAAGCTGTTGGAATGGGCCGATGTTACAGTAAATTTTACCAATTTTAGCATAAACGGTTTTTGCGAAATAGCCAATTGAATATTTTGGCGAATATTTGATTCAGAATTTTTTTTTCACTGTTTCAGTGCTTGTAACTCGTCATTAAATCTAAATATCCTAACCCAATTAACGTTGTTTTGTCGATTTTTTACACTCTTTCTAAATTTCTGCTTGATGTTTTTTGTAGCATGTTTAAAAACTTCAGAAATGGATTAATCCATAATTCAGAAATAAGATTTTAGCTTTTTTATTTTATTACAGCAACTTGAAAACGGTTTGAGATAGGTCAGAGTTCATATACTGATTATTTATGCTTCATATGAGCTATTTTATTACCCTTTTGAGTTTGTTGGTTTAAAGTCAGTTGTACCAAACTACCAAACAACAAACTGAGAAAATCTAAGATTTCATTTATTTATTTATTATTCAAATTTTTTATATGTTAACTTGTAGGAGGCATTGTTATATACATTTATGTTAAAGAAAGTATTGTAATGATTAGAACATGCAAAGTTTTAATCACTTATTAAAAATCAGATTTCGAAAATAACAATGAATATATTGATACATTTTTTTTATTTATAGAATAACTTATTTTTGTTTGCATAAATCTAACTCTTTTCTGACGTAAATTCTTCGTCTCATTTCTGAAGTTTCTAAACATGCTACAGAAAAATCTAGCACATATTTCGAAAAAGCTGAAAAAATCCTAGAAAACGACATAAATTGTTCTAGGATATTTAGATTTAATGACGAGTTACAACCGCTGAAACGGGGAAAGAATTGTGAAATCAAATATCTGCCAATAATTTAATCAGCAATTCCGTAAAAGCCGTGCTAGCTACAAAATTCACTAAACATTGTCCAGTTCCAATAGCTTTCTAATAAGCCTTCAATGAATCATATCCGTTGACTAATGCAAAAGAACTTAGTTGTTTCTTATACACCTTTTTTTTTTTTTTTTTTTTTTCAAAAACTAAAACTCCGCCTATCACGTTTTGAAACTTTCTTTAGTAATTTACTTATGACCACGCTTATATGCGTTAATTTACAATTTATTTATTATTAAATAGAAAATAATTGTATGTTTATCTGTATCATAGTATTATGATATGCATCCATTTATATTTTGAATGATAATAATAATAATAATAACACCACCTGCAAACATTCTAATAAATATTCCGTAGTATTATCAGTATCTACCACTTTTCTAGAGCAATTTTTTTCAAATGTAATCAACGATTAGTAAATAAAAATAAAAATATATTAAGAAAAGTGTGGTGTAATAAAAAACCTAGTTACTAATTGTACAACAGAATATTAATAAGAAAGTTTGCAGCTGTGGTTAATATAGTAATTATTGTAATTAAAATGGGAGAAACTTATTCTTTAAAATACGTAAAACACCCGTAGAAAATGTTATTTTTACAAAGCAATGAAAACAAACAAACGAAAAGAAAAAGCAGGTGCAAGCTTTACGGACAGCGTACCACTAAAGGCTCAATTTAAAATCCCATTGAATTCTTAATTTAAAATCTCGCGGTCCACTATTATTGATTAAAAAACTTGAACAAAATTCTGGAATAATGATCAGAGATTTCAGAGAACGTTAAGTTGTAGTTGTATGTTGATCCAGGATTGCCAACATTTTAAGTTATTCCGGAGCATCCTAAACAGCGCCTTTATTTATAGAAAAGTTTTCTCCAGTTTATAACTACGATAAAATAAGAAAAGGATTACTATTATAAAAGTGGTGCGAATTAAAGAACGGTCGAATAATGCTATGAAATAAATTAAAATGTTGGCAAACTTGTGTTCATACCACTCCATCTACGACTTACGGTTAAGTTCGACAATCGTCACTCGCACCCTAGAGTGCAAGCAACATGATGTAAGATTTACTTGTGACAGCATGTGACGATTGCTTTGAAAAAGGTTATTTATAAGTACTTAAAAGATAACCACTAACGGTGTGAGTAAATTTTATTTTATTCCAATTAATCTTCCAGTATAGGAATTTTAGTACATTGCAGTTTTAAGTTGCATAATAGATATTAAAGAATAAAAACATAAATATTTTAATTTAATATTTATAAATAATAAAAAATATGTTTGCGAATGTTAATTTTCTTATAAATTAAAACACATTTTTTCTAAAAACAGAGATTATATATACATATAATTAAATAAAATTAACCATCTAGTTAAATCTAAACTCACTTTGGTTTTTGAATTCATGGCCAAGCATTACAATAAGATTTTTCACATTCAAAAAAATGTGGTTTCGTTAACAAAAAAAAAAAAAAAAAAAAAAAAAAAAAAAAAAAAAAATGAAATTTGAATTATATAAGTTTTTTCACTTTCAAAAAAAAAAAAAAAAAGAAAAAAGAAAAAAATGGTTTCTTTCAAAGAAAATGAATCTTGAATTGTTTAAGTTATTATGATTTTTTAAAAATCCGATATAGATGGTAGCATTAAGCAAACATTTAATTGGATGATTCACAGTTAATAATAAAATTAGATAATCAAAATTCACTAAGATGAATAAATCTCCATGTACTAAAATATTAAACTTTTTAAAAATTAATCGAGTTTAAGCTAATTGGAAAAGAATAAGATTAAAATTTATTTAGTTGAAAATCAATTTTTAAATTAATTTTATCTGACAGGCTTACAAAATACATTTCAACTACGTAAAAAGCCATTTTCTTAATACCACGATCTAAGCTTATTCATGTTTTGATTTCAATTTTCCTGGATAATATTTCAAAAACATCAGGATAAATTCTGTATTTCATTTGTTTCATTTCAGTGTAATTATTCTTGTGGGTTTGCGCCATACTTGCCAACATCCTAATTAATATTCCATAGTGCTGTTAGTCCCGCCCTTTTCTTCACACCAATAAATTTTTAGATTAATATTCTGCAAATGCAATTACGATTAAATAAGAAGAAAAAGACTCTAGAAAAAAAATACTGGTATGGAAAGAAGGCGGGGCTAACAATACTACGGAATATTTATTAGTATGATGGCAAGTACGGTTTGCGCTGTTATTTTGCATTTTGTAAAATGCTTACTAAATACAGGAAACTTACAATTCTTTGCTCAATACTATACGGATAGCACCTGACGAAGTCTTATAGCATTTTGAGCTTTTTAGTTAAAATTAAATCTTATTTAAAATTCAATGTTATTTTGCTTTGGCCCGAAATTCTTTTGCTCATCTCAAATTAAAAGGTTGTTATTATTAATGAAAGTTCTATTATTTTCCCCTTATAATACTATCCAATAACATTCCTTCTTTTCTACAGCATCAAAATGCACGGTCCTATTTTAAATATTTCAACAGGTATTGTAGTCTTAATAAATTAAAGTAAGTAATATTATTAATCTTAAAAAATTAAATCAATTTACGATAACTAGTTACTTTGTGGCCTATGTATGTTTCTGTGGGGATTTATTTGAATGATCATTCTTCGTTCTCAATGTTTTCTTTTTTATCATATAAATTAAAAATTATATATATACATATAAGATTAATCTTTGAAATTAGAAGAAATAAAACTTGAATTTTCATATGACAAAACATGAATATTTATAAACCCATGCGCAAATGCAGCAAAAGAAAAAACAAGAAAACAAACATATGATGAATAGAAATTAGTCCCAAGACACATGAGAGCCATCTTCAGGTAAGCGCCCCCCCCCCTTCCCCCCATGTAGGAAATGGAATATGTAAATTTTCTGAAGAAATGCGGGATTTTTAGCCAAAAAATACAATTGTGAAAAATAAACTGCGAAAATTTTATAAAATATTGTGCTGAAATTTATCCAGCCGACCTTATCTTAAACTGTACTGACACTGAAGATAAAATTGGTTTTCCTGTATTAGTCATAGAGTTTTAAAAAGTATTATGTTTACTCAAATAATTAGAATTAAATTATTTCCAATAACTATTTGGACCTGAATTTAGCTCTTGAAAATCTCTAAAACATTTTGACTGTGAACCGCTATCCTGTTTTCTTACTCGATAAACATTTCAGTCTTGATGAATACAATCGTACTTAAAGTTTTTTTTTTTTTTTTTTTTTTTTCCTCCATCGTAGGTGACATTTAAGAACTGCTAAGTGGTCCTAACAGCCGAAGAGGGTTCCCTCTTTTTAGTGGTGCTGGTGGAGGGGGGGGGGTCGATGTTTTTCAGTCTACTGCTGTATAAATTTGTTCTTATATATAGGGGAATGTTTCCTCTGGTTATGGGCATCCCCCATATCTTTTAACAAAAAGTAAATATGGTGGATTTGAGTACTGTCAAACATGTATTGTGACAGCACGCAGTTTTTGTACTAACACTGAAATGAATAGATGCATTTTCTTAGTAAGTGGTAAATAAAAAAAATCTGAGAAAAAGCGAAAGAAAAGTGATTTGGGAATATTTTCAGTATGTGAAAAATCGAAGTGAGTTAATTAAAAAATGTATATGCAAGGTATATTTATGCAGTGTATTCTTTATATTTTGTGATACAAAATCGAATTCAGCCAAAGTGTGGATTGAAAATTGATTTTTCTGCCATTATAAAAATGTCAAACATTCCCGGTTGTAGGCACTTTCAAGTAACCGGTTGTGGGCACACTTGTTTTTTTTCATTTAAAACGTGTGTTTGACTTACAAACTTTGAAACATGGTCGTTTATGTCAAAATTACATATTTTATTAGCGTTTATATGTATGTTTAGCAATATCAACCTCCTTTTTAGCAATATCAACCTCCAAAAAGTCAACCGATCCAAAGGAAATGGATTTAAAGAAGCTGGTTAAAGCCATTTAGGATTACTTAGTGGATAAGAAATCCATAAAATCAACTGCCCGAGAATATGGACTTCCTCGCAACATCTGAGTTCTTCCAGAAGAAGCCTAGAGAAAGTAAGGCAACTCCACCTTTCAAAGTGCCGGCCAAACGCCCTAAAATTGGAGTCTCAACAATCTAAACATGCTGACTTCTGTGTCATTTGTTTAAAGCACCTGCCACTATGCCTAACAATAACCCATTTCAATCAAATGCAACGTGTGTGATCGTCTCATGCATATGAAGTGTGCTAATATATGCAAATTATGTTACTTGCAACTTGCAAGCATTGCACTTCTGATTTTGAGGACGAAAAAGATGAGGAACAAAATTGAGAAAATGCCATTTTCTGTTATAATTTTGGCCACTGAATCCTTATAAAATGAATAAATTTTGTTGTTTTCTGTATTTATGGTGGGTTTTCTTATTATTTTCCCATTTTTCCCGGATTTTTCAAGTGTGCCCACAACCGGGTACATTTTTTTTTGGCAAAAAATGATCATTTCACAAAATTGATAATAAATTTTTTTGGTTCACGGAATCCATACGGTTACTTCATCAAACGTTAGCTAACGGATCTAGCTTTCCATTGGTATTCATATGTTTGCATAATATCTACTCTATCAAAAAGTATAGGCTAAAATCAAAACTGTGACGACAATCGGAGACATTCCCCTACTTATATTTTTATATTATTATATTTACTATTGCATTTTATTGCATTAAAAACAATTAAATTCATAAATAAATTGTTTTTAATGCTTTGTATTAATTCAATTCGTTTGCTATATGGTCTTGATTTCATCTATGTGAAGTTAGGGGCTAAAAGCATGTTTTTTGGCTAAAAAGCCCACGTTTCCCCAGAAACTTCTCATATTCCATTCCCTACATGGAAGGTCAGGGGGGGGGGAGGGGGGGCAGACTCCCGTGAAGAAGGCCCACATATGTTTTGGGATTATTTTTCATTTATAATCTGTCAGTTTATATGTATATATATGTATATATATATATATATCTATATATATATATAGTATCAGGTGGGTTGTGGGCGTTTAATTACTTTAAGAATACTACTATTATTTACTTAACTTTTAATAAAGAATTAAAGTATTTACAATTATTTACATACAAGCTAATGAGCATTTAAAATCAATTATCAAAGTAAGTTCAGCAGTCAATAAGTCGTCAAATTAATTATGATTCGTCACATAAGGAAAATCGTCTGGCATATCACTAAAATCGTCAAGCGTGAGATAACCAAAGTAAACAAAATACAGGCATTACGTCCATCGAGCACACAGCTCCGTCAAAGACTCGTTGAAAACTGAACTCTATTTCTTCAGCGCTCCCAGCAGCATCCCGGTCAGGAAGTAGCATCGTTCACGTCATGAACACACACTTCCTCTAGTATTCTTAAGACTACTATATAACAGGCTGAATCATTCGCCACCATTTGTATGTCAAGTCCGTCATTGCTAAACTTAAGATTACTATATAATAGTCTTATATAGTCTCATATAATAATCTTATATGGTAGTTCGTCACTGCCAAACCTAAGAGTATTATATAATAGTCTCATATAATCTCATATAATAGTCATATACAATAATATTAGTTTTAGCAATGACGGACTTGACGGACAAATGGCGGCGGATGATTCAGCCTGTTATATAGTAGTCTTAAGTATTCTGAGTGCGGGAAAACAAAACCCAGATCACGTGGTCCTGGATTCCGCAGTTGCAGCAAGCGAGGTTGGGGGGGAGAAACAGGATGCCGATGCCGATCCACTATATATATATATATATACAGCATAATCAAGCTTTTAAACTTTTAAAGGAACTTTTGTAGAAAGTATGCATTTTAAGAAAGTGTAAACGATAAGAAATTTTACGTACAACTGACGATCAATAATAATAATAATGTTGTACGAAAAACTTTGTATACACATAAGTTATTATATTTATTTTTAACAACTAATTGATTTAAAAAAATATATATTGAGAAGTGGCTAGTTAGACAGTTAAAAGAATTAACCCTTGATGAGATTAAAACGGTACTTTAAGGAATCTACATATTTGAATGAACTCCTTCTTGGTGGTGAACATTTCACCATTTCGTATTCTTTTCATAATATTTTCATTGTTTCACAATATTTCCTATATAGTATATATATATATATATATATATATATTAAATCCCCTGAAATGCCATTAAATTCATTAAAAAACAAATTTATGAATTCTTTCATCGCTGAGAGAAAACGAAAGTAGAGTCAGATTTAAAAAAAAAAAAAAAAAAAAAAAAAAAAAATTTCTTCTTCTGAATAATTTTGCTGCAAATATTTGTATAACTATGCGGATGGTGCCTGTCAATTGGTATTAACGTCTAATTTTTAATGCTATAATGAAATTTTGCTTAGAGGACTCCTTAAAATTGTTAGTACCCTCCCTTTTTTACACACTATTTTAACTTTAGAATACTATGCATCAAATGTAATTACGATTAATTAAAAAGAAAAGTACTCTAAAAAAAGAGTGGCGTGTAAAAAGAAGCAGGTACTAACAGTTTTACAGAATACTAATTAGAATGTAGCAGATATGCTGCATATTAAAACTTAACTTCAACTTCATTCTTTCGAACAGTAACACTTATTTTTGACTCCATATTTAAAATTCTTAGATCAAGACAACTGAGAAAAGATATAATTTAAGGTCATTGTGCCTAAATGCGACGTGATTTTTGGTAAGTTTATCGCATTTAGGAAACTTATGACATTTTAGTAAACAAATAATTATGAAAAGAAAGAAAAAATGGTTGAATATTATACTCATAGTTCTAAACTAGTGTTTTGAGTCATTTTTTTTCAAAAAATTAAAAAAATATCAGTAATTTATGAAAATATATACCAGCGTCGCA
Organism: Salticus scenicus; assembly: GCA_963930645.1. NCBI lineage: Eukaryota > Metazoa > Arthropoda > Arachnida > Araneae > Salticidae > Salticus > Salticus scenicus. Next base: position 108,482,293 of record OZ005656.1, on the reverse strand, counting down.
TTTAGGAAATTTTTGTCGCATTTAAGGTACTATATCCTAAATGCGATGTTCAAACTCCCTAATTGCGATAATGCATTTAATGCATGGGAGTTACTTTAATGTTATTAACACTTTCCAAAGAAGGTTGAAAACTGTTATTAACACATTCCAACAAGGTTGAAAAGTGTTTATGACTTCTGTTTGTCTGTCTGTCTGTCCGTCTGTCCGTCCGTCTGTCTGTCCGCGCTCTAACTCCCGTAAATATTTATGGAATTTCTTGAAACTGATATATGTTATTCAAGATTACTATTGGACGTTCCCTATTGAAAATGGAGTTCATACCTCTACTAGTTTGTGTACAGGGACACCCGAAAGTATTTCAAAGCATTGTGTTCTATGAGAGGTATTTTTACAAACCATATTTTCTTACCTTTACTGTAGACATATCTCAATGAAATTGCAATATGTTATTAAAGTTTACTATAGGATGTTTTCTGTATAAAGTGGAGGAAATATCACCATCGGTTTATGTACAGGGACACTCAAAAGTATTCCAAAGCATCGCGTTCTATGAGAGATATTTCTATAAATCAAATTTTAATAACTTTACTTTCCACGAAGTTTTTGGAAATTTAAATATGGTATTTATATGCAAAAAAGAATGCTTTGCACAGAACATAGCATGATTAGCATTAGATTTACAGGGTGGCGCAAAAATATCCAGTTACATTAACCAGGGCCGGCTCGACCATATAGGCAAGCTAGGCGATGGCCTAGGGCGCTCAAATTCAGGGGCGGCACAAACCAGGCAACAAAGACTCATTTTATTTTTTCCCAACTAACGTTGCTTTTGAATAGATATAGTGACATCTTGGAAGTATTCATTCATCTCACCACTTGCAACAGTTCTGACAACTGAAAGAGAGGCATGATGCCTTTTTTTCTACTATATCATGTGAAAAATTTTTAACTCTAACAATCTTTATCTTAAAGAGGACAGAAATGCACAGGTGTTGCTATGACCTGCGAACATTTGTAGGGCTTTCATTGGCGAGTTTCAATTAGTCTGGTAAAAATGCATTATATAGCTAACCCTCCAATTGGTTTTCTGGGGCGTCAAACTGGATAGTTTATCTAATAAGATGCACTGGAGCGTTAGCAGCTCATTGGGCTAAAAACGCGGATACTATTCCTCCGTGGCGATCAAAATTGAGATAGTCCCTCTTTTCTCAACTATTAGGTAGCTCTGGCTGCCGTGTATAACATGCTCTTATTTTGGCTCTTAATTTTCTGCTAAGCCTTTTACAGTTTATAAATTATGTTATGCACAACCCTAAATTGCATCTTCCTCCCCCAGTGGCTATTTCAGTATCTTTAAATAAAGCTCTAATATTCCCTGGCTATTAGTTCTCAGTTTATCACTTTGTTCATTCTTTTTTTTTCTCCTATATCTTTCAGCTAGATTTTGCACACAGCTCAAAATTCATTCTTTCAGATGCATGTTCTGTGGGATCTAACTGTGCAATCTTGGAGGTATGGGTGTGCAGGTCGAGCATTGTGTCCAAAAATATCATCATAATTCAAGTAGCATTGGTGTAGTCTCTTAATCAGTTGACAGAAACATGAATTTATGTGTACAGTTGGCAGCAAAGTTATTAAAGCACTAGCAATAATATGTATTTGAAAGAGGCACACCTAATACTGTTTTGTTAAATTAATATTTGTCGAATCATGATCTTAGTCTTTGTGCTGTTCATAAAAAAGTAAGTTGATGATAAAACTTAAAGCAATCAAACTAAAAAAAAAAAAAAAATTCTGGATTTGTTCTTCATTAATTTTGCTGCCGACTATAGGTGATCGCCATGCAGTGACGTGGCTTTCTTTGCCCCTGTGGACGGTGTCAAACCCATACAACTTGGTGCAGTTCAGATAGGTAGGGATTGCCCATAGGTGTTGCAGTTCCAAGATGCGCTGGGGGAAGAGTGGCAAACAGCTAACTTGATTTAGCTGTAATACTGATCTATCCATTCGTAGAATTCACAGCATCAAATTGAGTTTTGAAAACAATCTGAATGCACCACTAAAAACAAAAACCTTTCCCAAAAGTTGTAAAAGTGATTCGGGATTTGAAAAGAAAGAAACGTTTCGGAAAAAATTGATATTTCGGCATCATTCGCATCAGAGGCCAAGTCGGTCTGCTTATAAATAAAAAAGTAATTTAATTATGAATCTGCAGATGGGCTTATATATGTGATGCTAAACATTATTTTTAAATTAATTTTTAGATTACATATCTTGATACAGCAGCGATTTCAGTTCATGAGAGGTTCAAACGGATAAAAAAGAAAAATTCTTCTTTGTATGCGTACCTAATGATTATGAGTCGTAAAATAAAACTTCCAAAGCGATTATAAAACTCTGTTAAAGATTAGGAGAATATCTGACTCACTGAGACTCTTAGAACGTTGAATTATGTAAGAAATTTAGTAACTGCAATAAAGGTGTTGCTGACACTTCCGTTGCCTGTGGCCAGTGGTGAACGCAGTTTTACAAAATTAAAATTAATACAAACTTACCTTTGTTCTACAATAACGCAAGAAAGGTTTGTAGGATTGCAAACATTATCAATAGAGCAAGATTTAGATAAATGATTTGAAGGATATTGTTTCTACTATTGCTAAATTGACGCCTAAAAAATAATGTAAAATATGTAATATAAATAAATATTTCATTATTTATTATAGTATTTGATTGTCTCTGTATTTTATATTGTAAAAACTTTGTTTTAAGGGGGCGCCATTAAAACATGTTGCCTAGGGTGCCAAATTTGCTCGGGCCGGCGCTGACATTAACAGCTATTAAAAAAAATGGCTAGAATTGTACTTTCGTTTACGTTAAGCGTTTTTAACACATTCTAACATTTTTTAGGGGTGAATATGATACCTCTACTGGTTTCCGTACAGGGACACCCGAAAGTATTTCAAAGCATTGTGTTCTATGAGAGGTATTTCTATAAACCATATTTTCTTACCTTTACTGTAGACATATCTTAATGAAATTGCAATATGTTATTAAAGTTTACTATAGGATGTTTTCTGTATAAAATGGAGGAAATATCACCATCAGTTTATGTACAGGGACACTCAAAAGTATTCCAAAGCATCGCGTTCTATGAGAGATATTTCTATAAATCAAATTTTAATAACTTTACTTTCCACGAAGTTTTTGGAAATTTAAATATGGTATTTATATGCACAAAAGAATGCTTTGCACAGAATATAGCATGATTAGCATTAGATTTACAGGGTGGCACAAAAATATCCAGTTACATTAACAGCTATTAAAAAAAATGGCTAGAATTGTACTTTCGTTTAAGTTAAGCGTTTTTAACACATTCTAAAATTTTTTAGGGGTGAATATGATACCTCTACTGGTTTGTGTACAGGGACACCCGAAAGTATTTCAAAGCATTGTGTTCTATGAGAGGTATTTCCATAAACCATATTTTCACACCTTTACTGTAGACATATTTCAATGAAATTAAAATATGTTATTCAAGATCACTATCGTGCGTTCCCTATTGAAAATGGAGTTTATACCTCTACTGGTTTGTGCACATTACACCCAAAAGCATTCGAAAGCATTGTGTTCTATGAGAGGTATTTCTATAAACCATATTTTCATACCTTTACTGTAGACATATCTTAATGAAATTGAAATATGTTATTCAAATTCCCTATTGGATGTTTCCTGTATAAAATGGAGGAAATACCACCACCGATTTATATAGAGGGACACTCAAAAGTATTCCAAAGCATTGCGTTCTATTAGAGATATTTCTATAAATCAAATTTTAATAACTTTACTTTTCACGAAGTTTTTGGAAATTTAAATATGGTATTTGTATGCACAAAAGAATGCTTTGCACAGAATATAGCATGATTAGCATTAGATTTACAGGGTGACACAAAAATATCCAGTTACATTAAGAGCTATTTAAAAAAAATGGCTAGAATTGTACTTTCGTTAACGTTAAGCGTTTTTAACATATTCTAACATTTTTTAAGGGTGAATATGATTTCAGTTTTGTGTATCTGCCTGTCCGCCTGTTTGTCTGCCTGTCTGTCTGTCCGAGCTTTAAATCTCATAAATAGGTATGGAATTTCTTCAAAGTGATATATGTTATTCAAGTTCACTATCGGATGTTCCCTATTTAAAATGGAGTTTATAACTATACTGGTTTGTGTACACGGACACCCGGAAGCATTTCAAAGCATGTGTTCTGTAAGAGGTATTTCTATTGGTTTTACTGTAGACATATCTCAATTAAATTGAAATATGTTATTCAAGTTCACTACTGGATGTTTCCTGTATAAAATGGCGGAAATACCACCACCGATTTATGTACAGGGACAGTTAAAAGTATTCCAAAGCATTGCGTTCTATGAGAGATATTTCTATAAATCAAATTTTAATAACTTTACTTTCCACAAAATTTTAGGAAATTGAAATATGTTATTTATATGCAGAAAAAAATGCTTTGCATAGAATACAGCATGATTAGCATTAGGTTTACAGGGTGACACAAAAATATCCATTTATATTAAGAGCTACTGATAAAACAATTCTAGAATTGCACTTTCGTTTACATTAAGCGTTTTTAACACTTTCTAACATTTTTAAGTGTGAATATGATTTCAGTTTGTGTATCTGTCCATCTGTCTGTCTGTCTGTCTGCCCGCGCTCTAACTCCTGTAAATATTTATGGAATTTCTCGAAACCGATATATTTTATTGATGTTCACTATCGGATGTTCCATATTGAAAATGGAGTGAATATCTCTTCTGGTTTGTGTACAGGGACACCCAAAAGCATTCGAAAGCATTGTGTTTTATGAGTGTTATTTTTATAAACAATATCTCTATAGAATGTTCCCCATTCAAAACGACATTAATAGGTCCTGTACAACTAGTTTGTTTACAGGGACAACAACAAAAAAAAAAAATGCCAATGCATTACGGTTTAGGACAGAATTTTTTGAAAGTTAAGTCTTTCTACTGCAAAACTCATAAAAATATTGAAATGTATTGTTAATATTCTAAAATAATGTTTTGTATAGAATATGGTATGATTAACTTTCTGATTTAAAGGGCTACACTAAAATATTCAGAGAGATCAAAAGCTGTAATTATAATTTAATGGCTGCATTTTATTTTGCGTTAAGCCTTTTTAACTCTTTCCAAAATGCCTAAGAGTAATTTTAAAATCAATTAGTCTATCTGTATATTTTTCAGTCCTTCTGTCTGTTATGTGATAACGTTGTAAAGTTTGCGTTGACGCAAACTCCATCTTAACTTAATTAGATCACTAAATGGATAAGTAAGAGAACACAAGACTTGAATTAACAATAACTAAAGTTTATTTGAGCAGATTAATGGGGAGGGTGGCCTGGCAATTAAACTAGCTCAGTCAGTGTATTACTCAATCAAAATATATATATATCAACAATTAAATTAGATTATCTTAAATATCTCACCCCAGCAAGCATTTGAAGGTGTAGCGACGGTTGCACTCGTAACTCCACTGCTGCGACTTCACTTTCGATCAGAGGATTCCCTACAGATCGAAATTCCCTTTCACGAGCGCTAGCAAATACTCGTACTAACACTCATCATGACTTATTCCTCACTCCTCTAAATTTCTACTACTCAATATTCGCCAAAATAAGACTTTCCACAATCCACTATAATACTCCAATATCCACACTATAATATGCTCCGACATCCACTATAATATCCTCCAACATCCACTATAATATCCTCCAACATCCACTCCCATCTACTAAAACCATCGCCATTTTATACTTCTTCCTACATCCTCCTCTCTCTTCATTTCAATCCGTCCTTTTAAAATCACTTCTAATTTATCTAACATTCAAAATCTAAGTCTTTCATTGCAGCACCCTGCCGACACAAAGCTAACTCGACCTCAACTTTCGCCGAGTCACTGGCGACGAAGCGATTTTAACCGTCCCCACTTTCTACTTTGCTGGATCCAGCTTAATTAAAACAACTGTGGTGACGTTCTGACGTCTCAACCTCACAACGTAGGCAAAGAATATTAAAAGTTATTCGATACAACAATTACGGACAGTTGGAAGGTGTTACTAATCAATGAGTACTGCATGATTTTTCTTTCTTGTTTAAGTCTTAACGTGTATTCAATTTCTGTATCTATGTGCCCGAATCTCCATTTGTTTATCTGTCCGTGTACCGCACTTAGCGTCCGGAAATATTTTCTGAATTTTTAAAAATATATATATGTTGTTCATATTCACTATTGAATGTTCCCAAATAAAAAGGGCATTAATAGGTACTGTACAACATGTTTATGTACAAGAACGCGCAAAAAATGCCAATGCGTTGCATTTTAGGACATACATTTTTATAATTTACATTTAAAGAACTTTCATACTGTACTTTCAACTGTAAAATCATAAAGAAATTGGCATTTATTGTTAATTTGCTAAAATAATGTTTTGTATAAAATATGATTTTGTTAACCTTCAAATTTACAGGGCTACACTGAAATTTTCAGATAGATTAAGGGCTGGAATTACAATCGAAGGGCGGCGGTTTCTTTTGTGATAAGCGATTTTAACACTTTCAAACAGTGCTTAAGAATGATTAGGAATTCAATTAGTCTGTCTGTATGCCTTTCAGACTACTGTTTGTTTGTTGTGTGGTAACGTAGGTACAGAACTTTCAAAGTTATAAGGTACAACAATTACGTGCAGTTGGAAAGTGTTAATAATCATTGCGTAATGCATGATTTTTCGTTCTTTTTTTATAGTTTATAAAATACTTAATACCGCATAACTATTTCAAGATAAAATGTTGTGTAACTCTATGTGCAACTCTGCCTTTAACAGTGTGTGTAACTCTTCCTTTATATTAACAGTGTGTGGAACTTTGTGTCTAAATCTGCTGTTTGTTAACAGTGTGTAACTCTTCTTTTTTTTTAACAGTGTGTGTGTAATTCTGTGTGTATTGCTGAACTTTTCTAACAGTGTACGTAACGCTATGTGAAACTGTCACTGTGTGTGCAACCCTGTATGCAATAAACAGTGTGTGTGTAGCTCTTCTTTCTTATTAACAGTGTGTAAATCCATGTGTAATTTTGTTTTTTATTAACAGTTTTTTTTTTTTAACATTGTGTGTGTAACACTGTGTGTATCGCTGATTTTTAGCAAAAAACGTGCGTAATTTTACTTATGTGTAACTAACAGTGTGCGTAACCCTGTACGTAATTAAATGTGTGTTTGCAACTCTGCCTTCTTATTAACTCTGTGTGTGTAACTCTGTGTGTAACTCTTTATTAACAGCGCCTTTTTATTAACAGTGCATGTAACTCTGTGTATAATTCTGCCTTTTTATTAGCTGTGTGTGTAATTCAATATGTTCATTTCTTTTCTTTTTTTTTTTTCTTTTTTTTTTCTTTTTTTTTTTTTTTTGAACAATGTGTGTAACTTTGCGTGTATCACTGATTTTTTGCTGTGTATAATTCCGCCTTTTTATTAACAGTGTGTGTAACTACGTATGTAAATCTCTTTTTTTTTTGACAATGTGTGTAACGCTGTCTGTACCGCTAATTTTTTGCTAACAGTGTGTGTGTAACTCTGCATTTTTATTAACAGTTTGTGTGTAATTGTGTGTGAAACTCTGCATTTTTATTAACAGTTTGTGTGTAATTGTGTGTGTAACTTTGCCTTTTTAGAACAGAGTGTGTAACTCCGTGTTTAACTCTTCTTTTCTGAGTAGTGTATGTGTAACTCTGATTCCATGAATATTTACGGGAGATAGAGCACGGACAGACAGACAAACCTAAGTCATTAACACTTTTCAACTTTATTGGAAAGTGTTAAAAACATTTAGAAAGTGATAAAAACGCTTATTGTAAACGAAAATGCAATTCAAGCAATTTTCCAACAATACCTCTTAATGTATCTGAATATTTTTGTGTGGCCCTGTAAATATAATGCTAATAATATTGTATTTTATGGCATTCTTTTGTGCATATGAATAATATATATATATATATATACGACTTGTGCAAAGTAAAATCATTAAAATTTGGTGCTTAGAAATACCTCCCATAGAACGCAATGCTTTTAAATACTTTCGTATGTCCCTGTATACAAACCAGTGATGGTATGTACTTCAATTTACATGGGGAATATCCGGCAGTGGACTTAAATGATATATTTCAATTTCATTAAAATTTGTTTAAAGTAAAGTATCAAAATACGGTTTGTAAAAATATCTATCATGGAACACAGTGCTTTGGAAAATTTTGGGTGTCCCTGTAGACACATCAGAAGAGGAATTCCCTTCATTTTCAATAGGGAACATCCGATAGTGAACTTGAATAATATATCAGCTTCAAGAAATTCCATGAAAATTTACAGGAATTCGACTGCGGACAGACAGACAAACCGAAGTCATTAACACTTTTCAACCTTGCTGGAAAGTGTTAAAAAAAGAACGAAAAATCATGCAGTACGTACTGGTTATTAATACTCTCCAATTGTACGTGCTTGTTGTATCATATAACTTTCAATATTCTTTGCCTGCATTATCAAACAAAGGAGAGAAGCACAGAAAAATATACAGATTGACTAATACAATTTAAAACCGCTCTCAGACATCGTTGAAGAACGTTAAAAAGGCTTAATGCAAAAGAAAATCCAGCCGTCAGATTATAATTGATCCCTTAATGTATTTGAATATTTTAGTGTAGTCCTGTAAATCTGAAAGTTGATCATATCATATTCTATACAAAACATTATTTTAGAATATTAAAATACATTTCAATTTATTTATAATTTTTACAGTAGAAAGTTATTTAGATGCGATTTATAAAAATGTCTGTCCTAAAACGCAAAGCATTGGAAGTTCCCTGTACACAAACACGTTGTGTAGGATATATTAATGGCATTTTAAACAGGAAACATTTCATAGTGAACTTTAATAACATATATCAATTTTTCAAAATTCTGAAAATATTTAAGAACTCTTGGGACGAGAGCCAGATAGAAAGACAGACAATCGGACAGAAATATAACCAAATTAAAATCATATTCGCGCTTAAAAATTGTTAGAAAGTGTTAAAAATGCTTATTGTAAAAGAAAATGCAATTACAGCAAATTTTTATTAATAGCTCATAATGTAACTTAATATTTTTATGTGGCCCTGTAAGATTAATACTAATCATACTGTATTTATAAAAAGCATTCCTTTTTGCATATGAATAACATTTTTCAATTTCATTAAGATTTGTGTAAAGTAAAGTTATTAAAATTTGGTTTGCAGAAATACCTCTCATACAACGCAATACTTGTAAGTCTCCCTGTACACAAAACAGTGGTAATATTTTCTCCATTTCACATAGGAAACATCCGATAGCGAACTTGAATAACATATTTCAATTTCATTAAGATTTGTGTAAAGTAACGGTATTAAAATATGGTTTATAGAAATGCCTCTCATAGAAAAAAAATAGTTTGCAGTACTTTCCGATGCCCCTGTACACAAACCAGTAGAGGTATTCACTCCATTTTTAATAGGGGACATCCGATAGTGATCTTGAAAAACATATATTAGTTTCAAGATATTCCATAAATATTTACCGGAGTTAGAGCGCCGAAAGACAGAGAGATGGGCAGACAAACAGATACACAGATACACAAATTGAAATTATATTCACACTTAAAAATTGTTAGAAAATGTTAAAAACGCTTAATGTAAACGAAAGTGCAATTCCAGAAAACTTTTCTTAATAGCTCTTTATGTATCTGAATAATTTTTTGTTGCTCTGTAAAACTAATACTAAACATACTATATCCTATAGAAAGCAGTCTTTTGTGCATATGAATAACACATTTCAGTTTCATTAAGCTTTGTGGAAAGCAAAGTTATCAAAATTTGGTTTATAGAAATACTTCTCATATAACGCAATGCTTTTGTATGCTTTCAAGTGTCTCTGTGCCCAAACCAGTGGTGGTATTTACTCCATTTAATATATAAAACATCCGATAGTGAACTTGAATGACATTTCTCAATTTCATTAAGGTTTGTGTACAGTAAAGGTATTAAAGTATGGTTTATAGAAATATCTCTCATAGAACACAATGATTTGTAAAAGGTTTGGGTGCCTCTGTACACAAACCAGTAGAGATATTAACTCCTTTTTCAATAGGGAACATCCGATAGTGAACTTAAATAACATATATCAGTTTCAAGAAATTACATAAATATTTACTGGAGCTAGAGCGCGACAGACGAACAGACAGATACTTAAATTGAAATTATATTCACAGATGAAAATTGCTAGACAATGTTAAAAACGCTTAATGTAAACGAAATTGAAATTATAGCAAATTTTTATGAACAGCTCTTGATGTAACTGAATATTTTTGTGTGGCCCTGTAAATCTAATGCTAATCATGCTATATTCTATGCAAAGCATTCTCTTGTGCATATGAATAACATATTTCAATTTCATTAAACTTTGTGGAAAGTAAAGGTATTAAAATTTGATTTATAGAAATACCTCTCATAGAACGCAATCCTTTGGAGTACTTTCGAGTGTCCCTGTGTACAAACTAGTGGTGGTATTTATTCCATTTTATATATGAAACATCCGATAGTGAACTTGAATAACATGATTCAATTTCACTAAGATTTGTATACAGTTAAGGTATTAAATATGGTTTACAGCAATACCTCTCATAGAATACAGTGCTTTGGAATACTTTCGGGTGTCCCTACAGGAATTAGAGCGCGGACAGACAGACGGACAGAGGGACAGATAAGTCTAAGTCACTTTTAAACCTTGTTGGAAAGTGTTAAAAAGGAAAAAATGCTTAAACTTCCCTTAATATATCAACTGTAAAATTCGCCGCATTTAAGGGATAAAATTTGTCGCATTTAGGAAAATGGTGTAAACAGACCCTTAAATGCGATAAAAATTTTAAACCCCTCTTTTTAAAAAAATGTAGTATTTTTTTTTTATTTTCTTCTGGTAGGTATGAAGGGTATTCAAGCACATGACGTAACAGTGGTTATTTGATCTTGAAAGATGAAAGGATAAAATTACAGTTACTATTTGAAAATATTTTATCGCAATTAGGAAAAGACGTCGGAAAGCCATAATGGACAATGTTTACTGCAAAAGAAAATTCTACTAGAAAAAACCTTTAAAATTTAATGAAAAGTTTCGCGAACCGTTCTTGAAATGTGTAAGTTCCATTATGATTTATAAGTTTCTGATTTAAGCATTTAGATTTTCAGTAGAAGAACTTTGTCGCATTTATCGGTTATCGCATTTAGGCACAATGACCTTATATGCATTTTAATTAATTCTTGACAGAGATACAAGCGAAAAGGTATCAGGGGTTCCTCTATAAATTTAGAAAACTCAAAATAACATCTTGTACAAAAAAAAAAAAAAAAAAAATATATATATATATATATATATATATATATATATTTATTTATTTATTTATTCAGAACCAAAACAAAAAAAAAGATATGAAAATATTCGGTATAAAGGAAACTAAAGTATAGATAAACTAGCAGGCTACGCCCGCTTCGCTGGTCACTATTTTTAAATGAATCACTATAGTTAATGAATTCTCAAAGTAGCATTAATTTTTATCATGCGAAAGAAAAAAAAAAAAAAAATCATGGGAAAAAAAGAAGTAACGGGTCCCCACTGACTTCGGAACCAAAGGCCAAGGTGCGCTGCGCGCGCGCATTTATGTTCTACCAGAGCCTCCTTAAGTAGATGCCTTCCACGCGCTTCGAATCCCAATGTTAAATTAGGCAACATTTAAAAAACAAAACTAACGCTAGGTGACAGCACCTACGCAGAGCAACAATTTTCTTCTGTTTCATAGATAAGTTATATTTTTCATATAAAATCTAGCTATTAATTTCAATTTAAAGTCCAAAATTGTATTTTTTTTTTCTTTTAATTTGGAAAAATTATGTGAAAGTGCTTTATCGTAAATATTTTCAAAAAAAATATTCAAATATTTATATTTAAAAAAGTATAGGGTTTAATTTTCTTCGAAAGTGGACAAGACCTATTTTAGCTTTTCAACTAATTGAATTACAACGTATCAAATAAATAACACCTTTTTTTTTTTTTTTTTTTAATATATTATTAATTAAAAAACGAAATTTAAAATTAAATAAGCAAAAACATGGATCAACACGCGATGGTCTATCACGCGATTAAATTATTTTTTATATATGTATTCAATAAAAATTTCAAAATTTTTTTAATATAGATATCAGATGAAAGTTTCGTTTATATAAATTAAAATCTCTGAACTTTAAATGAGTTCAGTTTAGAATGAATAATTTATAATGATAAATTATTAAAATCATGTCTTTTTTTTCTTTTTTTGGTCATGTCCTTTACGTTACATTTTTACCTTATTAGGTGTGAATTATTTTTCTTAAATCGAGAATTTTATATTATTTATAAGAAAAATAGACCAGCACATTAACGAGATAAGTTAACATTCAGTAATAAAAATTGGAGAAGAAAACAATCTGTTGTCTAGTCCGTCAGAAAAAATAAATAAATAACCATTAAGATTTAAATTTTTAAAATTAAGGATTTCTTGAGTATAAGTTTTCTCTCGCACGAAAAGTTTTTTTTTTTTTTTTTTTTTTTCCAAGATTTTATTAGCTCCACCAGTTCCGAGAGGGTATGCTTTCGAAACTGATAGATATTTTCGAAATAAAGTTGTGTTATGTTTACATGTTTTGAGGTCTCCTGAAACGAAAAATGTTTTTAGCGGTTGGTCTGTGCGCGTCGGTTTGTCTATCTCGGATATACTTGGAAAATGCTGAAAGTGTATTTCATTTTGTGTTAAGTGTTTTTCATATAAGACTAAATTTAAATGCACAATCTGATGTGCACATAGTTTATTGAAAACATACAGGGCTATCCAAAATTTAGCTAAACGTTCTTTTCTGTAGAATGTAATTGACGGAAGTGCTTTGGTACACTTTTTTATGTCGACGAATACTGTTGAAGAAGGAAAATTAATTTTTCGAACCTATAATATAAAAAAAGTAATTTTTTTGAAGTTCTATCTTCAACTCAGGTTTTTGAATAAAGTCACGTTTTGAGGTTCCCTGAATACAAAAAACTTTTTTTTTTTTTTTTTTTTTTTTTTTTTAGTTTTTAGCGATTGATTTATATGCATATTTATTATCAGAAAAACTTAAAAACAAACAAATGCAGGAAATTCACAATTGTATTTTAAAACTCGTATTAGGTTTCAAATTGAAAAATTTGATAAAGATTGGCAAATTTAAGGACAAATTAATAACATCCTTGAAATAATTTTACTTCCATTACCCTACTACCGTAGGTAATGAAAGTATTGTGTTCGGTCCAAAAATTCGATATCGAGTTTTCCCCTGATTTATATTTAGCCAGTATATGTGTTTGTGTGTATATATATGTGAGTGTATGGATGTGGGGATATTTTTCATTTTTCTGATAATTTTTCAAATCAGTACTCATGATATTTAATTTTTACATGAATTTTTAATTCCATATTCCATTTCTGTGGTAAAAGGTTAATAAAAGTAATGTTTTGAATCTTAAAACTTAATATTTTTAAAAAGAACAAAAGTAGAAATAAAAATTTTCTATTTTTTCTTTTCAAGATTCCCAACACTTTTGTTTCGATTTAACTGAAATAATCAAATTTTTATACTCATTTACACAAGTCTTTAAAAAACAGTGGTATTAAAAAAATATAAATCAATCTTGTTCCTATATTGGAGTATTTTATAGTTTTATTCATTTTATGAATAAAACTACAAAATACTCCAATATAGAGTGACTTGAAAGTAACTAAGAACAAGTTATTTTTCTGTATTCCTACATCAATAAATAAAAATTTTATTTCATTTTGTAATAAGCATAACTATTTTTATTTGTTAAATCTAACTTACTAACAGAGAGGTGTCAACCCTTCGAATTTTTATATCATAATTTCTTTTAAATTTATCTTCGTCTTAATCACACAATTTACGATAATAAAGAAAAATAATGTTTTTTGTGAAAAATATTATTGATATTCAAAAATCCGGAGGGTTGGCAATATTGCATTAATTATTTATGCAGTTTACATACCTTGTCTGGAAATATTTGGAAGCAATTTTTTACGCTGAATTGCATTGCTTGGTATTTCGTGGAAACATATATTTTCACGGCTACTGTCTGATTTATAAAATGGAACGACGCAATACACCATATTATAAAAAAAAAAAAAACCCTCTCACATTTGTTAAATTAATAAAACATAAACCAGAACTCAATTGAAGCTCAATTGCATCGCGCTCGCGGGAAATAAACATAACTTTACGTACGGTATCAAGCGCCATCTACTGGCTATGTTCTTCTTGTACTGTTGCCAAGTTTTCGAGCGACTCGCTAGGCATCTACTTAAGGAGGCTCTGGTTCTACACTCTTTATGAATCACTATATTATCATAAGAGAAGAACATAAAAAAAAAAATCCTTCTCCCATTGGTGGAATAATCGGTCCGGGCACCCACTGCCTGCGGCAGAGTATACAGACACGCTACAGGCACGCATGTTCCTTCTCCTACCGTTCCCACCCCTCCTAATTATTTTAGACTTTAAAAAATACTCGCAATCGTTCTCTTAGGCTTTTAAACATAATAATACTAATTTCTAACATTCTATCTGAATTTCTTTATTTTTATCCCTGCGCCCGCCCCTTTCCCGTCCCTCGTAATAATTCTGTACTTTCGAAACTATCCGCAATCGACTTATCGGGCCTCAAAACCTAACAACACTAATTTTCAGCGCTCTAACTCTTATTTATATATTTTTGCTCCTTTATCCCCCTTCCCATCTATCCTAATAATTTACAAATTCGAAAATATTCACAATCGATTTGTCAGTATCAAATACCTCTATGTACCAATTTTGAACGGTCTAACTCTATTTTATTTTTTTGCTCCTACGCCCCGCACCCCTTTTCTGACTCTCATAATAACTTTACACTTTCGAAAATATCCCCATTCGACTTGCAGGCCTCTAAAACCTATCTGTACCAATTTTGATCGATCTAACTGTATTTCTAACTATATATATATTTTGCCCCCTAGTCCCCCTTACCTCCCCACCTGGGACGAATTTCTAAAATTAAAGAAATTAGTTTTTATGTATTTGTGGGAGCTATATTTTAGAGCAAAAATCTCTAATATATCTTTCTTTCTGTTTGCGATATAAAGGATTATTTCAAATCATTTTGCCCCTCTCCCCCCTCTTGGGGGCTGAATTTCTAAAATTCCAGAAATTAGTTTTTAGGTACTTGTATTAGCTATATATTAGAACAAAAATTTCATGTATATCTGTTTTTTTTTTTTTTTTTTTTTTTTTTCGTTTCAGAAATATAGAAGTATGTGAAACCACGTTTTGCACATGTGAAATCACGTTTTGCCCCCTTTCTCCCATTGGGGGCCGAATTTCTAAAATTCCAGAAATTGGATTTAGATATTTATGTTAGCTATATTTTAAAGCAAAAATTTTACGGATATCTGTTTTTTTCTTTAAGATAGGAAGGTTTTTGTGAAATCACATTTCGCCCCCTACTCCCCCTTGGGGGGCGAATTTCGCAAAATCGCTTCTTAGGGGGTACTTACACTATACGATCTATAACCTAATCCAGTTTCGAGTCAGTGGCTCCAGTAGATTTTGCTGTGCGTTGATGAGTCAGTGAGTGAGTGGAAGTACTCTTTTATATGTATAGATAAACTAATTTTTTAGATATAAAACTAAAGGCTAATGGCTAATAAAGAAAATGCTTTTATATCTACACTTATCATACCTGCCAACCCACTTACTAATACGCGTACAATTGTTAACGCCTCTTCATTTACGCCATTTCATTTTTGGAGTAATTTTCTTCAAACGGAAACGGAGGAAGCATTTCTGGGCTTCCTATAGTCCATTCATTCTACCGAGAGAACGAAACTAAATAAACGCACGTGCGGTTTGGCTGCGTTGAAAAACCTGGCATTCTGCCAGGAGTGCCAAACAGAAAGTGTGAATTTCTTTTTTTTCTTTATTTGCACTGTTTTGCTCGTGCTATTGTCTGATTGTTAAATTTGATAATTTTTTCGTGTGATTTCGTATTTTACCATAATGGAGAGTGAGAAAAGTTCTTTGAGTCCAGTGAAGAAGAGAATTAAAAAAAAACATTTAAGTAAGGAAAAAAAATTAAATTCTCCAAATTGGGGATTTCGGCTGAAAGTGAACCTTCTTGGCTATTTTTGTGCAACCCTTTTATTTAGTTTCGT
Source organism: Salticus scenicus (assembly GCA_963930645.1). NCBI lineage: Eukaryota > Metazoa > Arthropoda > Arachnida > Araneae > Salticidae > Salticus > Salticus scenicus. Next base: position 108,465,890 of record OZ005656.1, on the reverse strand, counting down.
TCTCTTCTTTCGCTGAATAAACTATAGTTCTTTATAAACTTTGCGCCCTGTTGATGAGATGAGTGAGTGGAGAAACTTAGATAAGCTAAAAACAATGGCGAAGAGAGGCATGTCACGTGATCGCGAAATTAGAATAGTGAAAATGAGAAAAAGATGTAAGGAGGATAGGATAGGGAATGGTTGAGAGGAAAGAATGGCTTCATCCTCTTATACGGTACCCCGCCAAAAGTGGCGATGACGCGTTGCGCCTCGCAAACCCATTCAACGGAAACATGAATTTGCTCCTTTTGATTCTCCTAGTGGAACCCACCGGCGCTTTCATCTCATTGGATTAGTCACATAGCGGGAGCGTTAAAATTAGTATGGGTTATCTGATTGGTTTAGCTTTCGTAACAGAGCCGATTTTAATTTAAATTAATTCAAAATATTCCTTTTACGCGAGGATCTTCAATTGTTGAAGATGTTTTTTATCTTCTCTTCTACTTTTTTTAAAGCCGCCGCAGTTTATGTAAGTAAGATTAATTCTAGGTTTTACTGTTTTTAAATGATTTTACAAAGTTTAAAACAAAAAAATTTCAGTGTATTTTTATATATTTTTAAATAAATTTACGAAGAAAAAAAGGGTAGGGCATAATACTCATTGCTTCAGTATAGATTTTTTCATGCATCGTGATTTAATTAGGTGCATTCAGTGATTATTTATTTATTTATAATGCTTGCGTAGCGATCTAGCATCGGAATACTCACCGTTACAGTACATATTTCATGCATTTTCTGATTCATGCTCCTCAAAATGTCCCCTCGTCCAGTGATTTTTTTTTTTTTTTTTTTTTTGGGGGGGGGGGGGGTTTAATGCTTGCGAAGCAAGCATACAGCAGCTAGTATACTGATCGCGGCTTATACAATTTTTCATGCATTTACTGATTCATGCATCGCTAATTATTGGTATCCAGTGATTTCTTTTTTTTTTTTTTTTTTTTTTTTTTTTTTTTTTTTAATGCTCGCGAAGCGAGCAAAAAGCAGAAAACATTGTGATCGCGGCCAGGGCCTGATTAAGGGGGAAGCTCGCTCATACCGGAATATTTTTACAATTATTTTTTACTTCATGTCATAGAAATTCCACGCTTTGACGAGGAAATATTCTTTATAAAAAATGAACGGTGTAAAACAATCCAATTTACTCACCGTTATTAGACACCAGAATTCTTTTAAAATAATTTTTAATGAAAATTTTCTGTTTATTGTAGGAGGAAAATATTTGTTAAAAATTAACGGTGTAAGTATAAATAATGTTTGAAGAGCGAGCTTCCCCCTTAATCAGGCCCTGATCGCGGCTCCATCAATCTTCATGCTTTTACTGGTTTATGCCCCACGGATTAGGGGTGTCCAGTGATCTTTTTTTTGTTTCTTTGTTTTAATGCTCGCGAAGCGAGCAAACAGCAGCAATTAAACTGACTGCGGCAGTTCAGAAGGATTCCGACCTCTGCAATGTATGCAGAATGAAAAAAAAAGGGGGGGGGGGTCTAAATTTAAATATTTTTCTTTTATATATATTTTAGTACTATTTTTATTATTTTGAATGCGACTTTTGTTGGTGCGATCCACGTCAGCTCCTAGGTGTGATTTACATTTAAAAATGGCGTTTGTTGATGATTTTGTATTTAAAATTTCATTAACGATCATATTTTTTCACTTGCACGTAAAAACGATCGTAAAAACGTCAACAGACGCCATCTTGGAAAGTAAATCACGCCTCCGAGCCGGCGGGGATCGCGACAACAAAAGTCGCCAAAAAGTGCAAGGGGGCACCGCGTAATAGGATTTCACCGGAAAGAAGAGAAATAAGTTTAACAATGAGAGATATTTCCTGAGTCCATATGAGAGATGATTAGAAATAAGTAAAAGGAGAAAAGAGAAATTAATTATATAGATATATATTTTTTTAATTTAAGAAGCTAGAAAGTTCATTGGAGGTACACAAGAATGCCCTACGATATTAAGTATCCCAACAACTGGTCGTAACGAACTAGCCTTGAAAAAGGTTTCAGATGACAAGGACAGAAAAGACGAGAAAAAGAGAAAAAATCGAAGAAAAAAGGCCCTTACAGATAGGTGTAAAAATGATAAGAAATTTAATTAATCATCTACGTCAAGATCAAACTCTTAAGCTATTAAGATGAACAATTTTCTGCTATTGTTGTTACGATTAAATAAAAATAAAATTGCTCTAAAAAATGACTGGTTTGAAAAAAAAAAAAAAAAAAAGCAAAATGCGAATACTAGAAATCTTCCGTTTATTAATGACGTGGTTGGCAAGTATGGTTGTTAGGTTTTGAAAGCGAGACTCCGCCCTTCATGGTTTGAAAAACCTCTCACGAATCCACTTTTGCTCTTGATCATACTTATATGCATTATTTACAATTTATTTATTGCGACAATAATTGTATGTTTATCTGCATCAAAATATTATAATTTGCATTCTTCTGCATTTTAACTTAAGGAGAAAAATAATTGTAGAGAAATTATTGTAAAAAAGGAGATGAATTTATTCTTTGTGCATAAAAATGCTTAGAACACCAGGTATAGTATTAAGTCATACCTTCCAGCATTCTAATTAATATTCTCTAGTAAAGTACGGCCTTTTCCATCACAAAATCCTTTCTTAGAATATTTTTCTTATTTAATCGTAACTACATTTGAAGAAAATTACTTTAACAATAAATAAGTAACGTGGAATAAAGGGCGCGTACTGACAATACCACGGAATATTAATTAGAATGTTGGCAGGTTATGGTATTAACTTCCCCCACCTTTTTTTTTTAATCAAAATACATATGAATGCATATCATAATGTTATAATACAGATAAACATACAAGTATTTTCTCTGTAGAAAGTAAATTGTAAATTAATGCATATAATCATAGTGATGAGTAAATTACTCCGGAAAGTTTTAAAACGTAATGGGCGGTGTCTTAGTTTTTGAAAACGGGAAAACCAATAACAAACAAACAGCTAATTTTCTCTTGTACTAGTAAACAGATATGGTTCATTTTAAGCTTATTAGAAAGCTAAGCTGTTGGAATGGGCCAATGTTACAGTAAATTTTACCTATTGTAGCTAGAACTGTTTTTGCGAAATAGCCGATTGAATATATTGGCGAATATTTGATTTAGATTTTTTTTTCACTGTTTCAGCTCTTGTAACTCGTCATTAAATCTGAATATCCTAACCCAATTGACGTCGCTTTGTAGGATTTTTTACACTCTTTCTAAATTTGTGCTTGATGTTTTTGTAGCATGTTTAGAAACTTCAGAAATGTGGGACTTTGTACGATTTTAGCTTTTTTATTTTATTTACTGCATCTTGAAAACGGTTTGAGATAGGAAAGAGTTCATATACTGCTTATTTATGCTTCATGTGAGCTCTTTTATTACAGGGTTCCCACGGCCCGATTTTTTCCAAGGACTCTTCCACCAGTATTATCTAAATATAAATTTCCTATTAAACGTACACTATGCGTTTAAGAATAAATTTATCTTAAGATTATTCTGGTGGAAGAGTCCTTGAAAAAAGGCGTGGCCGTGGGAACACTGTATTACCAACACCCACTTGACAATAAATAAAGCCAACAGACGAAATTTCACAATCGCTTCAACGTCATGAAATCTAGGCCTATAGTCCAATCCACCCAGTTTCAGGTTTTCACCCCTTTCCACATTCCATTTTAGTGTGCAATTCCAGGTGTATGCAATGCATCGCATCGTCCAGAAAGAAGCCAAAATCCGCACGTGCTCAAATGCTTCAAATAGTCAATATAAGAATAATATGGATTTTTCAATTTCCATTAAAATAATAAGGAATCAATGTCTGTTAAGGTAAGTGTTTTATTTTGACAATTCTAATTTTAAAATTTCTTCGTATTGAAAATTTGTATTGATTGCTTCATATTTTTTTTACTTTGTTTTCATAATAATGAAAAAGTTTTAGCACGTGCTAATTATTTAATAGAAAGCTTTGTAATGCGTTTTATAAGAAGTTTAATACTTATCCTGAATCTTTGTATAATATTTCTTTTCGGATGTTTTTGTGTATAGTAAATATTTTTAAGTGTTTACTCAGAAACATGATGCACTACAATTTACATATGGCTATTAAATACATATATGTCATGCGTGTGTGTGTTTATTAATTAAAAAAAATAATAATAACACATTTTTAGCAGCTAAATTGTTTAATTACAGCAACTATTATTTTAAGCTGACAATATAGTTAAAGTAACCTGTCTATTTTTTGTATATTAAATTATTATTATTATTTTATGTATTATACAAACTGTATTAAGTATTAAAAATATTTAATCCCATGATTTATTTTATTACATATTACATTACATTTAAATACATGTCTATTTAAAATTTTATACAATAATTCTAATTATTAAATATCTAAGAAACTTATACGATGTTAAATCCAAAAAGAAAGATAAATAACTCTTGTTAAAGATGAAAAAAAATCATGCATATACTGTTTAAAAAAAACTTTATATTTTTAATCCAATGCTTCATAACTAGTTTTGAAATTTGAAAATTTTAGTGAAGTATTGATGTTTAAAATAATAATAATAATACTGTTCTTATTTAACATAAGCATGCATACATTTAACATAAGCATAAATGTAACTTATACTATAGCTTTATGTCTTAAAATATTTCCGAAAACATTACACTTTAAATATTGTTTGATACTTTTAATCTGGGTGGAGAAATTTATGAATAATCTGTAATGTTGTGTTCATTATTTTTGTCCTAAAGCTATTAAACTAAAGTTTTCAATCATATTGATATAAGCTTATATATATAATATTCGTAATACTAATCACATTTTTAAAACAACAAATTTAGATTTTCACTGTTTAAAATTAACTGTTATGGAATCAATTTTTCAAAGCATGACTTTATTCTTATAATAAATTGAATCAATGTATTTAATAATTAAAAAGAATATTTTTTCTTTTCTTCTTCTTTTTTTTTTCTTTCTTTTTTCTTTTACCTTGTTAAGGAAACCGTATGAATTTTTAAAGCTTAATCGAAACTTATAAGTAATATATTTAATTTTATTAGTAATGAGTAATTTCTAAACTTAAAATTTTAATTTGTGATACTAACTGATTAAAAAGAGTAATAAAAGTCATTATTTTGAATCAGAAACTGTTTACCGTGTTTAAATACTTTTTGACGTATTTAATAGCAATGATTAAAGGGTTGTTACGTTAAATGAGTGCACAAATCATTGAATATTCTGTAATTATATACTCCCCATTTTTCCTTTTTAACGACTAACATAAATTTTAACACACACGCACATATATATCAATGCATTCGTTACATGTTATTATTATTATTTTAATTTCTTTTTAAACTGTTTGTTTTTATTCAACATATTTTATTATTATACACTATTTGAAAATGACAAAGATTAATTTTAGTTTACTTTAATTAGCTGAAATTTAATAATGATAATAATAATCAGTTTTATTTCAATATGTAGTTTAGAATAATAATTGAATAGTTAACATGTTTTTGTTTTAATATTTGAATCTTCCAGTGAAAATTGTAGGAGTTAATCATTATTTGAGTGATATGTTCACTATTTATCCTTATTAACTGCTTATCTAAATTTTGACTTTTTAAAATATTTGTTTTCAATATGAAAATTAATTATTAAACAGAAACACTATTAAAAAATGGTAAAACTTAATTTTAGTATTACTATAATAAGTTCAAAATTTTATTATAATAATTGAATTATATGCTTTAAATTATCGAAAATTGCGGAATGAGAAAATGTTTTCAATTTTTTTGTATTTCTGCATTTTTTAAGTATTTATAAATAGTGAATCTAACATTACTTGACTTAAAGAGAAAAAAAAATTGCTTAGTTATCAGATTTTTTATTTTCTCCCAATTAAAGCCTTAAACATTAAACTATCTTAAATAACGTATACACACACACGCACATATGTATATATATATGTATGTATATAAATTAATTTGCAGTTTCATTTATAACCATTTAATATTTGATTTTAGTTTATTAACTTTAGTTATTATTATTTTTTTTTTAATACTAAGAAATTAATATTGTACTGTTTAATTAGAAGGAAAGAATATAGTTTTGTGAATGTCTGTTAACGAATCTATTGTAAATATTAATAGCTCAGTTAAAACTAATAATTAATATATCTATATCATAGTTATATAGTTCATTATGAATAGTAAATACTACATGGTATTTGTTTACTTAACATTTAATTCTCAACACTTAAGTTATAAATACAAATAATTTAATAGATTTAAAATAATAATTATTACTATAACAATAATTTCTACCTTTTATTATTATTATTATTATTTAACATTGTTTAATATTTTTATAGAGATCTTTAGACTTATTTATTTAGTAGTAAAATGAGACCAGATTAAAAATAATTTTTAAAGAGTAGTTTGAAAGTCGATATTTAAAAATTAGTGTATATTTCAAAACTAACAAAATTGAAATAAAATATAATTGTTTTGTGTGCTTGCAAAATTTATATCCTAGAGTAATTATTTTATTGCCAGAATTATTTATAATCTCAGTATTTAAAAAACATTAAAACAAATGTGTGTCTAATAAAAATTGATGGCTCTTTTTATTATTTCAATTAGTGTATGAATTAAATATAAAGGATAGTTCTATAGTCAACCAAGTTTACTAAATTTACAATGAGTTTTTTTTTTTTTTTTTTTTTTTTTTTTTAATATAAAACTGCATAAAAAAAACTTTGCGTATATTCCTTGGTTTTAGAATTAATAAATATAAATATCTTGTTTATTTTAAAACAGAATTTATACCAAGAATCTTAAGATATGGTCTACAAATGCTGTGTAATTCATGAAGAATTTTCTATATAAAAATTTATCAATATTATTAAATTATTTGTTGCAAATTTAATGTGAAATTTTTTTCTTAAATTTAGATATTTAAAAAAAAATACTTTTTTCCATACATTTATTCAAGGGAAGAATAATTTGAAAATTAATTCATTTTAATAATTTTTTATATTTATTTAATTACAATTATAAGTTTTATTCAATGCACTGTGTAATATATTTATTAATTACAAAACTGTTTGAAGAAATTCAATAAATTAGGAATAACTGCAATTTAAGTAATTTTTATCTATTGACAAATTAAAGTACCTTTTTTGAGAAAAGAAAAATAAACTTAAACCAAATTCTGAAGCTAAGAAGCAAAATTAGTTCAAAATAATTTTCTTATATATTTGTTCATTTAGTTACATTTGAAAATTTTTATTAAAGGAATCAACTAATACTATTAACTAATGAAAAACAGCTGTGTGGAAATTAAATAATTTAACTGAAATGGAAATAACTGAAGAAGTGTATTAACTATGTTTTAATTATTGACTAAATAAACAACCTGATTTGAGAAATGAACAATAAACTTAAATAATAATTAGAATCTAGGAAGCAGAAATTTGAAACATTAAAATAATATATACATATGGTATAATTAATCAATCGACTATATATATATCTATACATATTAACATGCAAGTACAGTTGAAAATAAGTTCATTACGAATTTTCTAATTTAAAAAAATATATATCATTATTATTGTTTATTAATAAAATTTAATATATGTTTTTCAGCGTGCATTTATTTATTCAATAGAAAATTTCATTATTACAGTTTATTATTTTAAATTATTATTATTATTATTACTTAATGCATTTACACATATAATTATAAATAATGAATTGTGTGGAATGTGAATGGCTAGGGCAGGTTCAAGTCAATTGCGCTTTTATTGTAAAATTCAGGAAAAACTGAATTATTTGAAACTCCTGTATTTGTAAAATACATGTATTGTTCAAAAAATAAATATATTTTTTAAATTAATTGTATGTGTCTTTATTTTTTTAAACGCATATTTTTTTTTCTAATATAATTTTAATAATACTTCATATTATTCAGATGACTTTAAAATCTAATTTTATAAATGAAGTTTTCTGTATCATTTCTTTGAGACTTTTTTTTTTTTTTTTTTAATAAAAAATATTTAGCTTTTTAAAGAAGTTTTCTTTTTTAGTATTTAACTTACGTGCTAATATATGTAAATGTAAATTAATAAAATTCAAATATGCGTAAATATCTTACACAAATCTTTAATCAGTCATATTAAATTTTCATTGATATTCTCCACATAAAGTTTTTATGAGCATTTTGTCTCTTCTCTTTTCTTGGTAATATACAACAACATCATCAAAATGATGGTGTGTACATCAGGTAAGTTAAAATAAATGCTTAAAGTTTATTTTATTTCTATAACTGATTGTCCGTAAAATTGCAACTGAAAGCATGGATTACTTAAAAAAGAAAGTTTCAAACGATTTTTTAAAATATTAATATTGAATTACTAACTTTTTTTCCTTAAAAATTAGAATCTCAAAAATATTAAGTTTTGAAATATGCTAACTGTGTGTGTGTAAGAAAAAAAAAAGGAAAGGAAAATGTTGGTCATTGTGCTTAAAAAAAAAAAAAAAAAAAAAAAAAAAAAACGAAAAGAAAGAAAGAAAGAAAATCCTTCTGTGGATTTAAATGTTTTTAAATAAAATTATTATTATTATTTTGAAACCTAAGTAACCAAAATTTTGAGCTATTTATAATTTTTTTTCCCTCATAATTTTCTCTTGAACTATCATAATGGAATTTTAATTGTTCTAAATAACGTATGACTTTGAATAATTTATTGCATCTTTAAAGTAGTGTAACTTCTACTGAAAATTTAAAAATGAATTATCATTACTTGAAGACGGAGGGAGAAAAAAATGTTAGTTAACGCTTTAAATTTATTTTACTATAAAAATGTTTTTTATTTTTGGATATTAATTTTAGTTAAAAATTTTAATATTAAGAAATTATTTGTAAATGGAGGAAAAAAAAAATTATGAATTTGATTTCATATTCTTTATTTATTGCAACAACCATACTCAGTTTTCAACATGCTAAATATTGTATTTATATTTAACGAAATTACTTATCAATTTTATCGAATTTAGAACCATTTAATTTTTATTTTAGAATTTCAATTAAATGCTATACTCGTTTTAAGTTACTAAACATTTGCTAAATTCTAACTTCTTTATTAGTATCAAAATCAAGTAAAAATTTATTGAAATGTTAACATTATATTAAGAAAAATGTGAAATTTCATAAGCCTTTGATATAACAAAAAATAAATTATGCTTATTGAAAGGATCCATAAGATGATTGATCAAATTGAAATAATAAACAGTACATTTTTTGTATATTTCAACTGATATTGTTTGGCGAATTATTATCTTTTTTTTTTTTTTTTTTTTTTTTTTTTTTTTTTTTTTAAATATGATTAATATACTATGTAGAATATACAAGTACAAATGTTAATAATATAATTCCTGATGGATAATATATGTTAAAAAACAAATTATCATTGAAATTCATCAGAGATTTTATTATTTTTATTCCTAATGGATTATTCATTAGTTCACTTAAACTTTGCCAGAAATAAATGATTTAAAAAAAAAAAGTTTAAGTGAATTGATATAAATTTCTTTTAAATGCATAAATATTTCATTTCCTCTATCATGCTCAAATATGAATAATATAATTCATAATGGAAAAAAATTAAAAAAAAAAAAAACTTTTTTAAACAAATTATCATTGTTTAAAAAAATCTCTAATTATCATTAGAGATTTTATTATTTTTATTCTTAATGGATTATTCATTAGTTCGCTTAATTTAAACTTTGCCAGAAATAAATGATTAAAAAAAATTAAGTGAATTGATATATATTTTGTAAATGCATAAATATTTCTTTCCCCCTATTCGTACACACATACACATTTAATACATTATAGAGAAGGAAATTTCCATACGATTGTCAAAACAAGAAAATATTACGACAATTAAAAAAGCCTATATTTTTTAAATTCCATATTGGATGTTTCTTCAAGGAGAAAAATCGGCCTACATATCATGACAGTAAAAATCCGCGCGGAGGCTTTCACTTGTCGAGCCGGTGTTGGTATTACCCTTTCAGGGATGGAACACGGGCGCAGTATTCATACCACTATCAATGTAAGAAAATTTTCTTCTTCTTAAATCAACGATATTATAGGTAGTAAAATTTCTTAAACAGATTCCGGTATGAAATCTGCGCCCGTGTTCCATCCCTGCCCTTTTGAGTTTGTTGGTTTAAAGTCAGTTGCACCGAACAACAAACTGAGAAAAGCTAGGATTTTATTTAGTTATTTATTATTCATATTTTTTATATGTTAACTTGTAGTAGGCGTTGTTATATACATTTATGTAAAATAAAGTTTTGTAATGATTAGAACATGCAAAGTTTTAATCACTCATTAAAAATCAGACTTCGAAAATAACAATGAATATATTGATACATTTTTTTAGTTATATGTGAGAATAATTTATTTTTGTTTGCATAAATCTAACTCTTTTCTGATATAAATTTTTCGTCTTTTGTCATCTCCCCCCCCCCCCCCACACACACACACACACAAACACATAATTTCTAGTGCCAAAAAAAATTAATAAATACAAAAAAAAAAAAAAAAAAATACAAAAATACAAAAATACAAAAAGAAGAAAGAAAAAGAGGGTGAAAAAAGGAAACTTATGTGTCCGGAGACCTTTCCTAAATAACGTTTATTACATAATTTTATAAAGTATGCCTTCAATTCTTTTTTTTTTTTTTTTTTTTAGTTAATATTCAGTACTACATAGGAAAAATGTACTTCATACAATTGCAGTGGAAAAAGAACATAATATCCCCTTTTTCGTTTCTGCGATCCAATGAAACACCATAAGTGCAACAAACTAAAACTTTAGTATTTATCCTGCTCTACAATAGAATTTAATTACTAAAAATGTATTGTGTTTGTAAAAGAATAATATTATCAAAAGGAAATCGATAGAATTTTCTCCCATAATTTGTAATGTTAATTTAAAAAAAAAAAAAAAAAAAAAAAAAAAACCTTTTCTAAGTTTTTAATACACAAAAATTTCTCTAATTATCTGTGTTAATTAGTCTTATGGTTATTTAGATTTTATTAAAAAATACTAGCCGCCTCCGGCGATCAGCTAATTCCCGATCCTTCAAAAATCCGACTTTACGAAACTCCCGCTTGGTGGGGCCTGCGGCGCCTTTTTCCCGTTTCAGGTCTTACAACAGCTTATTGACATATAGTGAAAATAGCTTTATTGGAAAATTTAATCGCAGTAAATTCCCGCTCGGTAGCGCCTGCGGCGCCCTCTTCCAGTTTCAATATCTGAAACAGCATGTTCGCTCACCAGATTATGATCTTTCAAATTTCTGACTTTAGCAAAGTCCCGCTCGGCGCCTTATACCCGTTTTACAACTTACAACACCTTCCTTGCTCATTAGAATTTAAAATATTGAAATTTTAAAATATTACAGCGCCATCTGGCGGTAGAAATTTCTGTAATCTACTGTTCGATTCTAAATCAACAAAACTTTCAAATGATGCATTACTTGTGAAATTATTTTAATTAGTAGCTGAGATACAAAAGAAAACCTAATCAGGAGACCTCAAAACGTGTAAATAAGGTGAAATCTCGAATTCCACTTTCAATAATATAAAAGAACTTTAAAATATCTTTTAAATGATGTATTAATTAAAAATAATTTAATCATAATTAGAATTTGAAATACGCGTATTAGAATAAAATTTAATTTGTAATTAAAACGTAAATTTTTTGTTTATTCTCCGAAATCGATGAAATTTGAACTGCAACTTTGTCTTGTGATAAAAAACTCTGTATAGTAAGTTTCGTGTGCGACAAAGGAAAATTGAAGAATTTTTAATTTTGAAATTTTTAATCGCAGTCCAAAAACATGTGACCTCAATCAGAAAAAGATCGTTCTCTTTCGCTCTACTTTCGAAATATCGTCTGCGAACTTAAAAGAGAGTTTCCACTGTTGTTCGAACGCAAACGCGGATTCAGAATGCCATCAAATACTGCAGGCATGCAGAAAATTTAAAAAATTTATAACGAATTCAGTTTTTGAAAAAATCTCTCATTCTTTTGAAATATGATTCGTCTAATCGAGATCTATGTAAAAAAAAAAAAAAAAAAAAAAAAAAAAGGTTTATCTAAGTAAGATTTTGAGTTATAAAATGTTTTGTGAAAAAATCGATGTTTCGTAAAATCTAAAAATATGAATCGCTAATCCGTATTTTGTTAAAATGTTTTTGGTTCAAAAGAGAATTAAATGACCTTTTTAAATATACCCGTTGTTAAGAAATGGAACAGTTACTCTACCATACAGGGCGATTCAAAAATGACGATCGAGAAAAAGAGAAATTTTGGACACTTTTTTAAACTTTTTTTAAAAATATAAAAATACCGTATTTTTCAAAAAAGTTTGTACCGTAAGAATTGGTAATAAATGCTCTTTCTCTTAGTACAGGTGTATTTTTAATATCTGCGACCGCTAAGCTGGGATGGCTTTACAAAAACGCGCGAAATTTTCTCTCTGTGTTTCTTTTTTTCAGGAACTGGCTGAATTTTATTTGGAGGGCGGAAAATACGATCGGCTCCCTTTTTAAATAGACATTGAACGACGTTTTAATTAATATCTTCGGAACTAATTAAAGTTTTTAAATTATTTTTTCACTATGCACTCGGGCAGGCTTCAGAGCACCCGTATGTCAAATTTTGTAGTTCTGCGTTCAATAGGGGCTGAACGTATAGATGCTCAGACAGAGGGACACAGACAGACATCTTCCTTTATTATTATAGACTAGCCGCCTTCGGCGACCAGCTGGTTCGCGATCCTTGAAAAGTTCGACTTTATGAAACTTTTTCCCGTTTCTGGTCCTTCAACAGCTCATTGACATACAGTGAAAATAACTTTATTGAAAAATTTAATGGCAGTAAATTACCACTCGGTAGCGCCTGCGGCGCCCTCTTCCCTTTTCAATATCTGAAACAGCTTGTTGGCTCACCGTGTTTCGACCTTTCAAAATTCTGACTTCCGCAAAGTCCAGCTCGGTGGCGCCTGCGGCTCCTTATCCGCGTTTTAGAACTTACAAGAGCTTCCACGCTCATACCACAAATAGATTTGAAATTTTTAACTGTAGCAAATTTTCACTCTGTGGCGACTAAGGCGCCGCTTTACGTTTCATGATTTGATATAGCTTGTTCGCTCACGATATAAAGGACCTTGAAAATTCTGATCGTGGCAAATCCGCAACCCGGTGGGGCCTACGATCTCACAATCTTCTCCCTATAAGTAATTTACTGATAATCAGAATTGGAGGTACTGAATTATTAAAATGACAAAGCGTCCTCTGGCTACAGAAATTTGCAATATGTACTCCTGAATTTCAGTTTAAAAGACTTAAAATAATATTTTTACCTATGAAATTATTTTAATTAGAAGCTGAGATACAAAGGTAATATAAGCATTGTTATAATAAATTTGTGTCTGATTTTTTAGGTTTCTTTCTTTGAAACTTGAGTATTAAAAATCCTTAATACGAACTGTGAACGGAGTATCGGAATTCGAAAGCCTGCATCATAATTAGAATTGGAGATATTGTAATAAAGGTGTTCTGGCTTTTCTGTGGTTTTCTCTGAAAATCCCGTACGGAATTCAACGGCTTATATGAGTTTAAAAGTCCGTAATATGTCAAATGATGTGTTATAAATGGAATTCTAGATATTGAATTATTAAAGTATCAAAGCGCCCTCTGGCGACAGAGATTTGCAACATATACTCATCAACTCTAATTCAAATAACTTTTTAAATGATATATTACTTATGAAATTATGTTAATTAGAAGCTGAGATACAAAGCTAATATAGACATTTTTATAAAAAGATTTGTGTCCGACTTATCCATGGTTTTCTCCGAAAATTGCATAATTCCGGGCTATATAACGTTAAAAATCCTTAGTACGATATGTGAGCAGAAATTGGAATTCAAAGCACTGCAAAATATTAAAGAATAATGGTGTTCTGGGTATTCCGTTGTTTTCTCCGAAACTCCCGTTCCTTTTCTACATCTTTGCCCCTTCACTCCCCCCCTCCCTTTCCGTCGATAATAATAATTTTACACTCGAAAATATCCGCATTTTAGATATAAGTATGCCCCTAATCAATTAAATTCCCATTTTTTCCCCCTTTTAAAGACGATACCCGAAATATGTGGTATTTTTTAAGCCTGTTACCGAAATACGCGATCATTACGTTTTAGATTGATAAAATTTCCGCTTTTTTCAAAATTATTTACCAAAATATGGGAAAATTTTGCGGCCTTTTACTGAAACATTTAATCGATATCTCCGCTATTGCTAAATTTTAAGCTTAATAACGCACCTGACGGCCAAAATTACAGATTATTTCTTTGCTAATTGGTAAAATTCACGCTTTTTAAAAGCTATTCACCGAAATATATAATACTTTTGCAGCCTATTATTGAGAAACAAAACAATTAATCAGTTAATTGTTACCATTTATGCGTTTAATAACACAAACAGTAACCGAAATAAAGCGAGATTTTGTGCCTAACCTATTTAATTCACACTTTTTCAAAAGTACTTTCCGAAATACGCGATAATTTTAGGACATAGATAAGAAATACGGAATTATGTCATAGCAAATTATCAAATTTATTTTTAATATATCAAACATTATTTCATCATATTTTATAAAATTCGTGTTTTTTTTTTTTTTTTTTTTTTTTTTTTTTAAGTGTTTTCCAAAATACCCAATAATTTTGTGGCCTATTTTTGAAACATGAAATCATTTCTTTGCTAATTGTCAAAATTTAAGTTCAAAAACGCAATTAATTGTCAAAATATGCAATTATTTCGTCGTCAGTCGATAACATTTGCGTTTCTTCAAATCGATTTCCGAAATGTAAAAAAAATTAAATAGGTAAAAATTGAAAATAATTTGGTAAAAAACTAAACTTGTCAAAAAAGTAATAATAATAATGCTAATTATAAATTGATATTACTATTTCGAAGGTATAAATAAAACAACCAAAATAATAACTTAAAACAACCAAAATAATAACTTAAAACAATCACCATATAAATTTCAACGCGGTTAAGTTCCTTGATAAAATCTCTATATATAAATGGCTAAGACAGTTTTTTTTTTTTTTTTTTTTTTTTTTTTTCCTGTTTGTTCGTTGCTGGGCGCAAGTTGTTTGGCTAAGAGAGATTTTCTTCTCTTTGTCTATGTGTTGTTGCCACCAGCTTTTTATACTTTAGTTAATTTAAAAAATTGTCACCAGCTTTTTATACTTTAGTTAATTAAAAAAAATCTAATTGTCCGATCGATAAGTTAATTAAACCGACGGAATCAGAAAAAAAAATGCCCGTTTCATTTGGTATCTTATTTGTAACGAAATTTTGATTAGATTTTTAAAAATTAATTAAAATGTGAAAATAATATCCTGGAAAAGCTTTAAAAATGGATATTTAAATTTTTAATTGTTGCAAAAAAAAAAAAAAAAAAAAAAAACTTTTTTTTTTCTTCCAACATAGAATAAAATATGCTTCACCCGGGGAAAAAAATATATAGTATATGTATATATATATATATTAAATTTGCTCCTGCACATGAAAAAATGAAAATATAAAAATGGAGTAAAGAAAAAAAAAAAAAAGAAAAGAAAAGAAATAATAAACCTCAATTTTGATTTCACCCCCCTTTTGTTTAAATAGTATGTTATATCGATGAATCGCGTTTGGCATGAAAGCTAATTGAGCATTACATTAAAGAGCTTTACTTATTGATAATCCTGAGTAATTTTTAAAATTTTATTGCTGAAATAGATCGGGCATTTTTTCGCCAAGGACTCCACTTTCGTAAAAGCCACTTTAAGCCAAGTAGCGCATAAAAAATATAAATAAATTATAAAATGTTGAAAAACAGAAAAGAAAAAAAGGAAAGGAAAACGAAAACGATAAGAAAGGAACAAAAGAAAATAATAACATAAATTATGTATTTTTGTCTAAAATGACGATAAAAATTCAAAAGTCGCCAAGGGGAGCTACATTAAGACTGTACCATGATCAGGTTTACATATTTCAGTATTTCATTATTTATTTTTCTATATACCAGCTACTATTAACTAACTCAACTGCTATTATAACAACAAAAATTAATTGTCTCATGCGATAGATGTAGTCGATCATAGCACATTGTAATATTATATTTGGTGTGAAATTGTTGTCATTTTATGGTTGATCGAATAAATCAAATAAATATAGAAAATAACATGAAAGAAAATATTATGTACACCTTGTATAGTGTTGCTCATATGTAACTGGGATTCAAATATAAAATGGCTACTTAAATTTGTTCGATACTGTCTGTTTCGAAACTGTCATCTGATAAGCACCCAAATGGAAGCCCACTGGTGAGCTACTGTCACAGACCAAATCGGGCTTTAAAACAATTTCATGATTTCTTTAAATTTTATTTTTGTTTGTAAAGCGATATAGAAAGGAGTTTCCTTTAAATATAGTGACCAGCGAAGCGAGAAAAACCTTCGTTGATTCACTACCTTCATTGATTTTATGAATTAAAAAATGGTTTCGTTAACAAACTTTGATCTATTGGCACGCAGGCAGCATCAGGCCGAGTTTTGTACATTTCAAGTTTGATTTTGAAATTTTTCCCGCATTCGGAATTCGGTTCGTTCCCGAATCGGGGCTTTGCTAGTTTGTCATAAATGGCGTATGTTAAATTAATTATGAATACAAAAGAAAATGATTATGTGCTTAGAGAAAAAACATTCTCAATTCGTTGAACATATCATGATTTCTAAATGAAATAGCTTTTGTTATACAAAATGTGTTTATAAATCCCAATATTTTCTCAAGTTTTAATCATATTTGAAATTCAGTTGGTAAGTTTCTAAGCTTGAGAAATAATTGCCAAAAACATACTTAAAAATTCAGCTGTAGAATTTTAAAATTATAAAGGAAAAGAAGTGCAAGTATTAGCGGACAGTTACTGAATACTGTAAGAGGATAAGCGAAATATTGAGTATAACACTCTAATTCCCCATGTCACACACAAAAAAAGGCAGTGATGGATCAGCAATAGTTACTCAACGTGTATGTATTGGTAAGAGTAGATATAAGGCAGCAGTAGTGAGTATCGCCGATACTCAATTGGCAATGCCTAAGCAACGTTTACTAAAGTTTCAGTATAACTTAAGAACACTGTATTCTGGTTTTGATCTCGTTCAAGCGATACATAAATGAATTACAACACTTTCTTGTCGCTCCTAACATATACTATTCATAAAAAAAAATGTAACTTTTATTAAGAAAGACGTATAAATATTACAGTAAAATAAATAACAGCACAAATACACTTTTTTTTTTTTTTTCTTTACGAAATAGGAAGCGAGGCCTTTTAAGGCGCGAGGCCCTGTGCGACTGCACCTGTTGTACACCCCTAAGGACGGCTCTGCCAGTACATTCAGGCATGGGTCCTCGTAGTGGTTCGAATCCACTTTAAGCCGTAGCCTTTTATCTTGTTTAATGAATTTTAATGTGCAAAACATTCCCACAGAGTGACAACCTCTTCCACAGAAATGCTGATAATTAAAGTTACTGAAAATCCTGGTATGCAAGATAGAGTTGAATGGTAGTACAGAAATTAAATGCGATTGACTGCACGTAGTTCCTAGCCCTGGATGGAAATCTCTCCGAAGGGTCTTTTTAAAGGGCCATAGGTTGTATTTTCACAAGTTTCGGAGAAAACCACGGAAAACTCCAAACTACTAATTCGACGAGCGTGAACTGGTATGCAAGGGTTCAGTGCAAATTATGGTAATCGTTTCAGTGGAGATTTGTTTTCACATTTTGTGTTTAGATACTAAATTTCGTTACAACGGAATTAGGATTTGGCAATATTCTCTATAAATGGGTTACATAAAAAATTATCAGATTTGAAAGGAATTTTTAAAAAGTTCGATTTATGGGATATTAATGCTTAGGAAGGCTTCTTATACTTGAATTCCATTATACATCATTCTCTTATAGTTTTGAAAACGGAAACAAATATGTTAACATATCAGTGAAATAATTTTTTTTTATCAAAGTAATGCTGCATAATAGAAATGACACACTTTTTATATACCTAGCATAAAGTATGTATATTCTGATAATAATTTTCCTCTATAGGGAGGCCTAACTAGTTTCATTCCATTATTTACATTGCTTTGCTTTTCAACCTTGACCTTAACACTACTTCCCTAATGAATATCCACCCAAGGAAAGAGTCTTACGTAATGAAATTCCATGAAATTTCCACCTGAGGCAGTCAAGTTTTCCACTGCCCCGGGACTCTATAGCATTCGGTCGACGACCTCTAGTACCAAAGATGGTCGCACGGGGGCGCTGAGGTTGAATGACATTACGTCATTGGGTCTGAGGACCTGAAGTTCCACTGCGATTCCTGTGACCTGACAAAAACATGGATGTATTCCGGATTGTAAAGCAGGTAAGGGCATTTATTATACACCTTGCTTGTTTCTTGTATTTGCGTTAAAAGCACATTGTTTACCTTCGTTATGCGTGCGGTCTCGTTGCGTATAATTTTTGAGGAACAGTGGAGTGAGCTAAGTTTACGTAAAACTAAGAGTGTTTATATGAAAAAAATATATATATAAAATATACGCTCCCATATCATTCATACCTATATCATTTGCCTAAAAAAGTGACGGACCTTAACTGCTGAAAAAAAAAAAAAAAAAATCATTGTGTTATATCTAAAATAGTGTAATGTAAAATATGTTTGAAAAAGTGCAACCATTTCATATAATTTTAAAAGAACAGCTTAGTAAAAATAAAAATAGTGACTTTTATGGGCATTTTACCCCACCTGAACTGATTAATGTGCAATTCACAGAAATTTATGATATTTTAACATTTCTTTAACAAGAAATCGGGGTATGCTTGCAAAAGTAGAATGGAGTGGAATACATATAAATTTGTATTAATTATACTTTATATTGGATGAATAAAATTAAAATATTTGCAACGCAAAGTAACACTATTAGATTTTTTTTTCTTTTCACTATATTACATTCAGAAAAATAAAATTAAGGCTTCATCAATTTACTTTTCTAATTTAGTTTGCATGTACAACACATATAATTAGTCTCTTTTCTTTCTTTTTTCTTTTTTTTTTTTTTTTTTTTCCTAATGTGAGTATTTCTAAATTTCAATCATAGATACAGTATCTATTGAATCTGTGCTATTTAAATGTTTTATTTTATTTTTTATTTTATTTATTTATTTATTTTTAATTTAAACGAACGCAACCAGGCTTAAAAAATTAATAGGAAAAAAGATTGTGGCGGCTAAACAAAATAAAAACATGCTTTTTAATATATATATATATATATATATATATAATAATCTTCAATTTTAAAATTAATAAATCACAACAAATTCGTGACAAATACATTTTTAATACCTAAATTATTCTATTAATTTTGTAAAAAAAACTAATGTAGATTCGAAATTTATGAAGTTCATAAATGTGAGAATAATGATATTTAAAACCATTAGATTTTCCTCGTATAATTGTTTTGCCTATTAATATATATGCATATATATACATTTTACAATCAAATAAATATGGCGGAATGTATAACTAATCATTGTTCTCTAATTATGATCTAGAATACTTAAATAACAAAAAGTCACTTTTATTTTATTTTATTATATTCATGTATGTATATACAAATATATATGAATCTTCTGCTATGAGCGTTGTAGAAATATGTGTCTGTAAGATAAATACTTTTTAATTATAAAACGTATTTAATCATAAATATAGAATTATCAAAAAAATTGGAGTGTTTTTCTACATTTACATTCACATTTGATTTTTGATTCTTTTAACAAGTGTATATTTGAACAGGAACAGTTATCTACTATTATTAAAATTCTAAAGCATTTTAAATAAAGCCCTTAGTAAAGCAAAATTAGTATTTAAGATATATATATAAATATATATATATTTTTTCTTTATCGCCCAAAATGCCACCCTCCCATAATAATAGTACTAATAAACAGTTATATAAAAAAGGGAGAAAAAAATCATGACATTATAATTAATTTAATTGTCATTATATTTTACGGTATGGAAAATTAAATTAGTGGTTAAAAAATAATAATGATGGCTAAATTAAAAAAATATATATATTTCTAAAAAATTAAAGTACTAAATAAAAGTTAGAAACCTTTCACTTTCAATTTCTCATATGAGAAAAAAAAAAAAAAATCTTTCAAATAACACCATTAATTTAATTAAATAAATGACTGGTGTCACATTAGCAGTATTATTTTAAAAAACAAAAAGAAAGTAAATACAAAAAGAAAAAAAAAAAAAACGTTCATTATATATATATATATATATAAATTTTTTTTTTCCCTTAAAGCAAAAGAAAAAAAAAAAAGTATCTGTAACTGTAGTGGAAGTAGTTTTTACATAATAATTTTTTTTTTAAATCCCTTTCAATTTTTTCCCTGTACTATATGAACCACCCCACCCTCTCCTTTTTTCACCCTGCGTGTTAAATAGCTTTTTTCGTTCTTGTTTCGTTAAAAACTATACGTGTAAAAAGTCTTAATTCGACATTAAATATAAAAATATATTGAATTTGAACCTGTCAAGTTGCTTTTCTTTTAACGCATTTTTTTAATGATTAACAAATTTGTGTTTTTTAATTTTAATAAAAGAAATGAATTTTCCGTTATTTTGAATTTTAAATAATTTACTTTATTTATTTATTCAACTTTGTTCCGGCCACAACATATTGCTATGAATGTTATTCGTAAATTTCAGATTTGTTTTATTTTCTTTTTTCATAAAAAAAAAAAAAAAAAAAAAAAAAAAAAAACTTGAATGTATTTTTTTCTTTAATCTGATTTTTAATACTGTGTATTATTATTTATATCTATGTTTTTATTTTATTTTATTTTATTTTGTTTATTTTTCTAATAAATAAATAAATATATATATATATATATATATATTTTTTTTTTTTCTTTTTAAACGTATATGATTTCAATTTATATTGAACAGCTTTTAAGGGCCCGCTTCACTCACCGCAGCCGGAAGCCGACGCTAATGTTATTCTATGGGAAATTTTTCTTTACAAATAACTTATTAACTAATACATATTTTTTAATTCTGTTTTCACATTCTGAAAATTCCCAGCTGTTAAATTGACGGACCTTTTTTAAAAAATATATATTTTTATTTTTTATATTTTATTTTGAAGCAGCAGAATACGAATTTTCAATATGTGAGATTTTTTCATTTTGCAATTTCAAAATAGAATATTAAAAATTTAAAAAATACATTTTTAAAAAAGGTCCGTCAATTTAACAATTGGGAATTTTCTGAATGTGAAAACAGAATTTAAAAATATACATTAGTTAATAAGTTATTTGTAAAGAAAATTTCCCCATAGAATAACATTGGCTCGGGCTTCCGGCGACG
Organism: Salticus scenicus; assembly: GCA_963930645.1. Taxonomy (NCBI): domain Eukaryota; kingdom Metazoa; phylum Arthropoda; class Arachnida; order Araneae; family Salticidae; genus Salticus; species Salticus scenicus. The sequence continues at coordinate 108,444,246 of OZ005656.1, read as the reverse complement.
GTAAGTGAAGAGGGTCGTTAATATTTGGAGAGATGAACTACTTGTAGTAAAATTTAACTTTCTATTTGTAATGGATCAACATAAAACATCTCTTGGGTACTTGATTTACATTTCAATTAGTGATGTATTCTCTTTGATTCTAACATAAAATTTGTACTTATATCGGAAGTAATAAATAAAATTTAATAAACTGCTAGATACTAGGGTGAAATCAAAGACTTTTAAAATATCTTCTCTAACAATCTATGCATCATAAATAGTATATGAAATTTGGGAAAAGCGATTATCTTATTATATTACAAAAATTCAGTTTAAAATTTCATTTCTAATACCTACTATTTAAGCTGAAAAGTAAAAATTGCCTGTTAATAAGTACCAGAGTAAATGAGTTTGTAATTGTATATTTTAATAATATTCAAGATTAATTTATAAAAATTAGACTATTGCATTAAAATAATATTTATTGTGTAAAGGGGACTAAGACGCTTGCGACAACCGAGAAATGGGAAATTTAGGTTGTTGCTTTAATAGCCATATCTTTTTTAATTATGCATGTATCAATATAAATTTTTTATGAGATATTAACAAGAAGTTCGAGAAATATTTTTTGCAAATTATTTACTTTTATGCGTTTCAGTTTTTTTATAATAGCACTGTAAACATACATATTTTACTCTTAAGGATTTTTTCACTTTATTCATTTTGCTACACTTTTCTAAAAAACTAATTAAAATCTAACATTGAAATTATGTATGATGATAGAAAATACTTTTGTTTATGTACTGAACCTATTTTATGTTTTGTTGCTCTTTTAAATATATATATATATATAAAACATGCAATTTTTATTTATTAGAAATATGCATTTTTTAACACATATATTTGCTGTTTTAAAAAATAACACAAGGTTTATACATTAAAAAAAAAAAAAAATAGGTTCACTATATGCAGAGACACTTATTCTACTTTCCTCTAAAATTTCAGTGAACTACTTTCAACAGATTTTTCACAAAGTGTACCAATATACAGAAAAATAACATATTGAGAAAAATGCAAAAAACATTTTAAGCCCTTCAAGTTTAAATGTTTATATATAATTAAAACATTCCTGCCCATAGTAATTTTGTCCTAAAAATTCGTTTTATTTTTCCTACATGATTTTTCTGTATTTTTTTTATTTTATATTTTTTTTAGGACTGAGGGCCTATTAGTCTCAATCTGGGATTTTTGCGTTGTCGTTTTCGATAGTTGGACATTTGTCGAAATCTAAAATTTATCGAAAATATAATTGAATAATTTGAAAGCTATGTTATATATTGAAAAAAGAAAAAAAAAAAAAAAAAAAACTAATAGTCCTCCGTCCTAAACTAAATCCTGCTTTTGCCAGAATTTCATCAAAATCTTTTTATTATTATTATTATTATTATTGAAAGAAAGAGAAAAGAAAATTAATAATAATCAGTATCGTTACAAGCGATATCGAAAAGGTTTTTTTTTTTTTTTTTTTTTTTTTTAATAATTTTGAATTAGGAAATAAGAAGTGCGCGAGCACAAAGTAGTAAGTAAAAAAGTAGTAAAAAAATGAATTTAATGGTTTAATTTTTATATAAAACAAGATCGCGTGCTATCTTAAAAAGTAGACGTAAAATTTAAAGTTTAATTTTTTTTTGGCAACAATTATAAATTAAAATAAATAATTTAATGAAAGTTTAGAAGTTAGAATTTCTAATTTTCAATTTTCAATTTATTTAATTTTAATTGATTTTTTTTTTTTTTTTTTTTTTTACGTGAAAAGTATTCTAATACAAACCACGTATTTTTTTTTTTTTTTTCCTAAATAAAAATACGAAATATGCTGCAATTGTTATTATTATTTTTTTTTTTAATCCACTCAAGTTCAGTTTCTCTGCATTTTAACAGAAACTTTAGTGAACTGATTGCCATGGAACTTTCTTCTGCCAAACTTTCAATGTCGAGCCATGGTCAATATTAAAGAAAAAAATCCGAAGCAATAAATTATATATATTTATAATCTGCAGAATCTGTACTATTTTTTAAGCCATTAATTGAAAAATCGAAATTTTGAAGGTATTTCACGTCCCAGTTAAAATTTCTGTGCGTGTGTGTGCTTACTTTCTCAACTGTATAATGATAACTTACTAAATCGGGAACATTTAAGCAAGCTTTAAATCACTAATATCTAATGATTAAAAATGGAATCAAAGTAGTTTTGCATTAGAAGCAAACATTTTAAGCTCTGTGGGGGGGGGGGGGGGGGGGAATCATGCTGTGTAAATGTATGAATGTGATGTTGTTAAATATCAATCTTTGTAATGCTTCAGTAAAATATGGACGTAAATCTTATTTATAATTATAATTGTATGTAATTTATTATTAAATATAAAATGAAATCGTTTTAAATATTAAAATTTAACTATTTAACTGATAAATAGTTTATTTTTATTATTATTTTTAATTAATTAATTATTTTTTTTTCTCATAATCAGCAGAAAAGACGTTATCAGAAATAAAAATAAGGATAAACTTGCATATTTGCAACTTTTCCAATATTTCAATAATGGTGGCTGGTGCAGGTAAAATCTGTCGTGATCGCAATGTCCTCCATGTTCCCATCAAAAATTATACCTCTGGGGGTCATCGAAGCGGGAGAGCCATCCCTTCCGTGGAGGATCAAAATTGTGATGGCATATCTACGGACCACCTCTAGAGGTGTGTCCCAGACCGTCGCCAATTGCCCATCTGCGCAGCACTAGTGCGACGTAAAACCCAACCATCCATCCATCCAATATTTCAGTGCCCTCATGAGTGATCGAGAGGTTTTATTCTCAGTAGATGGGAAATGCCGGGTCTGAATCCAGGTCGGGTTTGTTAGACTAGCATTTCTGAGTTTCCTGTGTTTTTCTATAAAGCACGGATTGGGAACTCTTTATTCTCCTCCCCCCCCCCTCCACGGAAGGCATTACATCCAGGCCCAATTTATTCACACACACACATACACACACCATCTCACTTTCAGGACTTTCTAACAAAGTTGAAAAGTGCTTATTATTTCGTTTTGTCTGTGTGTCCACACTCTGACTCCCTTAAATATTCATGGAATTCCTTGAAAATTATGTGTGTTATTCAAATTCACTGTGGGTTGTTTCCTAATAAAAATGAGGTAAATGCCACCACCAGGCCCTGACTAACGGCAGGGCATACGGGGCAAATGCCCTGGGCCCCCTTTTTGAAAGGGGCCCCTACAGGCGTTTGCAGAAATTCTGCAACCTAAAGAGCTCTTATGCCACTGCAAGGGAGCCCCCCAGAATAGGCTTGCCCCGGGGCTCCAGGTAGTCTAATTCGGGCCCTGGCCACCACTGGTTTGTGTACAGGGAACCGAAAGATTCTAAAGCATTGCGTTCAATGAGATCTATTGCCCATAAACCATATTTTAATACCTATATTTTGTATAAATCATGACGAAATTGACATTTATTATTCATATTCTAAAAAAAAAAGTGCTTTCTATAAAATATGGCAGCTTTAACATTAAGATTAACAGGGCTACACTAAAGTATTTTGATGTATTTAGGGCTCCAAATGGAAATTGCTTGTATTGAATTTTCATTTGTGTTAAGCCTTTTTAGTACTAAAATATAAATAAATTTAGTATAAATACAAGTACAGGAGAAAATTTATTTCATAGACAAAGGTGCGCACTCATTTCCAAAACTTCAGCAAAAACTTATTATTATACTTTGCTTTTGTTCACAACTTTTTAAGTAAGCGAAAAAAAGTTCTAAAATTTAAATATCTTAAAGGTACATAATTAAATGTTCGCTAGCTAATAATTTTAATCGAACTTTACATAACTTCAAAATAGATAATGATTTTTTTAACTGGTGTTAACCCTTTGCGGCGCAGGGTAATTCGGATCATTAAATTACACTGCCACCGGAATTTACGAACAAAATTAAAATAAAAGAAATTTTAAATTTTCAGGTTAAAAAAAGGGGCTTTTTCTGCTATGTTATAAATGTAAATTTTTGCTAAAAAATTTCCGGGATGAGTTTTTCCTCTTGAGAATTAAAATTAGGTGTTCCATCAGCGGGAACACTGCGATTGAAAGGGTTAATTCAATTTTTCTCAAAAGTATCATTTGAAGAAATTAAAACGTTCAATAATTTTAGAAAAAAAAAAACTAAATAAGAAATTATGCTAAGGCTGTAATACAAATAGATGAAGCACATACAGTCGGTAACAAAAGTATCCGAACACTAGCTAAAATTCCTATATAAAAAAGTACACTTCATACGGTATTGTTAAATAAATCCTTGTCGAATTCTGTTCTTAGTCATTGTAAGAACATGATTCGATAAGGATTTATTTAACAAAACCGTATGAAGTGTATTTTTTTAACATAAGAATTTTTGCTAGTGTTCGGACACTTTTGTTACCGACTGTACATTCAAAAGTTAATGTTAAATTTTAAAGTTAATGTCAAAAGTTAATATTAAATTAGCATTGTGTCTTTATTTTTATTTTTATTTTATTTTGTATGTTAATAACATTTTTTTTTTTTAAATACTCATACCAGTGTTGCCAGATAGGGGACTTTTTTATTCAACTCTCACCAATAATTTTCAGAAATGATGTTTGATGTACATGATAGACAATTAATCTTCAAAGTGATTTTGCAATTATTTAATTAAAATTTAGTGGTGGACACTGAATAAAAAAAGTCCCCAATCTGGCAACACAAACTCATACAAACACGCATTGAGGATGAGATATTCGTTATAAGATTATCTATTGGCGCATTTATTATTTGTGAGGATATTCATAGTTAATAATTTATTATTAACAATAATTGTTTTTTCAAACAGTGCGTTATGTAAGAAATAAGATAAGTGAATATACAAGATAGGAAATCTGATTTAAACCTAACATTTGGAGGAATTTGTATATTCGTTAAATTTTAATGCCACCTTAACACTGATTCTCATTTAAATTTACTCTCTAATAGCGTTTAAATATTTCTTTTCTTCACAAACGTACTTTTGAAGTGATTTGGTATAAATTAAAACTAGTATGTTGTGGCCACCACATGACTTTCTTCTGTATTTTCCTATACAAATTCACTCAGTAAAAATAATTTATTAAAATTATTATTTAAATAATTATCTTCCATGATAATGCAGACGATTTCCATATTAGAGAAGTAGTATGACACAAAATATAAAAAAGAAGTCAATTTTATTGTCAATATTGCATTAAAAAAAGAAAAAAAAATTCTTTAAATGAAAAAAATCGATAACTTCATTTTAAATTATCGCAGACCTATGGTTCAACCATTCGTTTTAAAGGTACTGGCGAGCTCTTTTGAACGATACCTATCATGAAAATTTACTCCCCTCGAGGGGGAACCCCCCCCCCTACCAGGTGGGGAGGAGAGGCTCCTACACATACAATTTTTTTCCCAGTTGACTATCTCTATTATAAATAATTCTGGTAAATTTCATAATGATTATTAAAAAATAATCCTCCTTATGCACATTTATACAAAATTTTGTCCTATACCACCTTGTTAAAAATTTAGAAAATGCGGGATGGCAACGCAACCTGTAAGACAATTTTTACCAAAAGTTGATAGGCACTAATTTATGTCAAGGTGCAACTACATACCAATTTGTATGAAATTCTGTGAAGTAATTCCTGAGATACAGTTCCCACAAAAGTTTGTCACACACACACAAACAGACAGACATTTTCTAAAAATGATCAAATCGTGTTCTACAGCTCTCAAAACGAGTAAATCCATCAAAAACCCGTGGTCGGAAATTTTTACGAATCCAATAATTTCTTCTATTGAATGTAGAAGAAAGAAAAAATATTTTTTACATTATAGGTACATAATCGGATAATTATTGGTTAATTAACATGCCATTGAAATATTATGTTCATTTATTCACTTATTTACAAATTATGCTCAATAAGAGAAAGAAAATTAGCAGGTTGTTGCTCAACCTTTGAAAGAATTTTATACTAGATACTAAAGTATTATATTTAAGTGGTTACATGGATTTATAAAACTTAAAAAAGAAAGAAAGAAAGAAAGAAAGAAAAAAGAAAAGCAAAAAACTCTTTTTCTCTCTTTCTCTCAGTCTCTCTCATTTTATTTTTTAATGTAATAAATAAAATTTTTATTCAAAATTTTGAGCATACTATATATAACAACGAAAAATTGAACAATATTTTATAAAATTTTCATTAAAGTCCTTAGAAAATTTAGTCACTGGGTTTTGGGGTCTGAATTTTGGAGACCTTACAGAAAAGCAGTGGTCTTTTTTTCTTTTTTTGATTACAACTCATTTTACAGGGATTTACGTAAAGTAAAATGTACAGAAAATTATACTGTTTTTTGCATACAACTCTGACAAAAGTTCAAATTTCAATTTAAAACAAATAAAAATCCTTCGTTTAAACACTAGTCAATTCTATTTCGAAAAAAAAAAAAAAATGAAAATTTTCAATAACATCGGTGCATTAATTTTTAAGAAATCGTAACCACCGCCTTTTCTGAAAGGTGTCCGAAAGCCACGCCCCACCGACTGAGTTTTCCAAAAATTTAAATGAAAATTTTGTTAAATTTTGTTGAAATATCGCTCTTTTATATGCTCAAAATTTTGAATTAAAAAAAAAATATTTATTATAGTTTAAAAAAAGATAGAGAAATATGATTTTTTTTTTTTTTTTTTCTTTGTCTGCAGCTTGCGAATTTCATGTCACCTCTTAAATAAAATTTCTGCTGTCAAACAGATATATCTGATCATAGCCTCCTAAACTAGATGCCTGTCACGTGGCTCGGAATCTTGGCAACAGATGAAGCGGTAGACAGCGCCACCTGGCACGGATTACGCGACTTTTTTATTCAACTGTCACCAATAATTTTAAGAAGTGATATATGGTATATATAATCGACGTTTCTTCGATTCTATTCGCCTTTTATGTATATCATATCCCACTTTTAAAAATTTTCGGTGGCTGTTGAATAAAAAAGTTGAGCAATCTGCACCAGGTGGCGCTGTCTGCCGCTTCAACTGTTGCCAATTTTCTGAGCCACGCGACAGGCATCTAGTTTAAGAGGCTATGATCTGATCAACGAATATAAACTTAAGATTTATGTATACACGTATAACTATACTATCAAGCGAATTCAAATGTACATAACAGCAGTAGGATAGAAACGTAGGCTATTTCTAATTTTGCACATGGTATAAGGATGTAATTAACTCACGGACCCACAAGATGTGGACCTAGGGGTCTTTGACTTTGAAGGATAAAAAATTTCTTTTACAGTTTAAAAAATTTAAGTATAAATAAACAATAATTGTTTCTTGAAAATAGCATTTCAGGAAAATTTTACTTTTGAAAGCAAAATGAAAATCTTTTAAAAGGTAATACTATACTCAAATATTCTTTTTTTTTTTTTTTTTTTTTTTTTTTTTTTTTTTTTTTTGACGGGGGGGGGGGGGGGATTGTGGGAAAATGATAGTAAAAATCATGATAAAATTATTAGATAGGGCACAAATGGTCATTAGTCCCTGGACCAATTTTTAGCTTGATCGTGAAATTAATTAATTTGACTTAACTGCTATTTCGAATAATTAAAGCCTAAAGAAAAATAAATAATTAAAATTAAATAATGTAAATTTTTATTCAAGCATTCCATATATTATAGAGACGATAGTTAGATAGTTCAACGGGATCATTTTGATTATTCGTATAAAATTAGTAAAACTCTAGATAATTTTAGAAATTTGATAATGAACTCATAACCTACTAAATTATTCCTTTTTTGCTGCGTATCGCATGCGCTTATTATTTATTCATTTATGTGATGTGTGATATTTTAAGTATTTATCTTTCCCTATATTGTATGAAAATAGCAATAATGCAAATGAAATACCTAGAAACAGCATACATGCAGGCATACATATACATACATAGTTACCACCTTTTTATGCAATTTTATTTAATTTAATTAGGGAAAACTGCTAAAGTACAGCGTACACACACACACACACACACACACACGCACACATATATATATATATATCATTTATATTATATAATACTATATATATTTAAATTTAACCATAATAAATTGAAATATTTTGGGTAATTGGAGATTTATTGCAAATATTTAAGTGTTGGTAATGTATTTTGATTTTTCTATGTTTGTAAAAACTAGTTGGCATAGATGGACTCTGCTCAGTTCCCATCATATATCTATTCTCATAAATGTTTAGTGCAGGACATATAATAATCTTGTTAAGAAAAATGAATTTGACCAAACGCTTGACACAGTGACAGAAGGAAATCCCTGCCTAATAGGCTATCCATCTTTCACTTCGATATATTTATCTTATTCTAATCTGTTAATTTATTTTATTAGGGTCAATTTCGTAGTTTAATTTTCATGCTACTATTTCTAATGCAGTAATCCTCAAAATGCATATTTATATGGAAATTTTTCAATTTTGCTATGTTGATAAAATGTTAAATTACGAATAACTAACGAAATTTTCCTATTACAATATTTGTAGTCACATGTTCAAACAAGTATCATAAATGTTATTTTGAAGTTGTCTGATATATTTATGATCCCCAAAATAAACGTTTATGCTCAATTTTGTCCTATTCTGCCATGTTAAGTAAATCGTAAATTCCTGATAACTGACGAATTTTTTAAATTATAAAATTCAGTCTATGATATTCATGCCAGTATCCTAAATAATATTTCAAAAATGGTCTGACATCTTTACGATGAAAATATCCCTCAAGATGGACGTTTATGTGAAATTTTGCTCTATTCTGCCATGTTAGGAAATTCCTACGTAAATTTCCAATAACTTACGATTTTTTTTAATTGGAAAATTCATAGTCAATGTTATTCGTTCCAGTATCCTGAATAATATTTCAAAAGTGATCTGACATCTTTACGATGAAAATATCCGTCAAAATTGACGCGTGTGTGAAATTTTGCCCTATTCTGCCATGTTAAGAAATTCGTAAATTTCCAAGAACTTGCAAAATTTTCGAAGTAGCATGTTTACAGTTAATGATGTTTATTCTGGCATCAAAACTGATATTCTAAAACTGGTCTTATATTTTTACAGTAAAAAGTTTCCACTTAATGCACGTTTAAGTGAAATTTTTCCCTATTTTCCTATGTTAAGAAAATCGTAAATTTCTAATAACTTAAGAAATTTTTTGATTCGATTGTTACAAATAAATAGGGTTCTTGCCAGTGTCATAAATAATATTTTAAAACTAGTTTGACCTCTCTGCGATCATTTGTTCATGAGATATCGTGTACACATACTAACACACTAACAGACTAACAAATTAACAGACACCTTATAGACGGACACCATACAAATTTTGACATTTTCGAATTCCTCACACCTGAAAACGTGAAAAAATTTCGAAAAACTGAGGTCAAAAATTTTCACGATTACTTAAGTTCCTCATATCTATATAGTATGATGGGAAACTAATATAAATTTCATGCAACCTTTTTAGCTAGGATTTTTTTTTCCCCCAGGGTATTATGGCAGAGTTATGAAGGGAAATGTGGAAAAACCAATACCTTTAAGGATAATATGAATTAGTGTAGTTTTTTTACGGAAAAAAAATAAAAAATTGCAATATAAACATTTTATTTTGAAATTATCATTAGATACAAACAGTATTGAAAAATTTATCTACATTCAAGTTTTACAAAATTTCAAATAATATGGAATAGTTTATATTCCGCATTACCCGAATCGTTATCTTGGAAAATAAATCAACCTAGGTAGAAATAAGTTCATGAAAATCAGACTTCTAACTAACTCAACTTCCCAACCGAAAATGACATTATGTTTTTGCCCATTTTACTGCTTCATAAACAGGTTACTGAATTCGTATTTGTTACCTCTAAAAAAGTCTAAATCTTGATAAATTGAAAAAGTTGTATGATACCAAGACTCCTCGTCTCAATGACACCGGGTGAACTACCGTTCATATTTGAGGCCAGTGAAGACGGTTAACGTGCTTCCGATAGGTTGCAGATTCGTACAGGTGAGATATAATGGTATTCCATTTTACTCGACTGTAAAATATTCCCCACCGTTCCCGTATGTCTATATATAGATATAGTTATAGCATACTTGTACAATATCCTAATTAATATTCCGTAGTCGTGTTAATCCCGCCCTTTTTTTCACACCGATAAATTTTTAGAGAAATATTCTGCAAATGCAATTACAATTAAATAAGAAGAAAAATACTCTAAAAAGATACTGGTGTGAAAAAGAAGGCGGGGTTAACGATACTACGGAATATTAATTAGTATGTTGGCAAGTATGGTTATAGATATAATAAAAACATAAAAGTTCAACTTTACAACTAAAAATTAGAAATTCATGAGGGCTGGAGGCCCAAAATATCGTGTGTGTCCGGGGACACATTGTTTAATAATAGGGACCTATCTTTCAACCCTTTCCAGAACCAAAGGTCGTATGGATTCGCATTATAAGATCGAATAGGAGTGACGTAACGAGTGGTAATGATTTTATGTATTAATGAAAGTGATAATGTTTTTACGGTGTAAGGGAAGAAGAGTAAAAAAGGTTAATTATCTTTTTTAAAATTTTGAAATACCATTTATTTTTTTTTTTTCCTCATTTTATGTAGAAAGAAATATAAACCTTTAAAATAATTCCATTTAAGGTAAATTTTCAATATCGTATCCCTTTTAGAGAGTAAATAAGGTTAATTATCCTTTTCAAAATTTTGAAATGCCATTTATTTTATTATTTTTTTTTTCCTCATTTCATGTAGAAAGAAATATAAACCTTTAAAATAATTCCATTTAAGGTAAATTTTCAATATCGTATCCCTTTTAAGCTGTGAAACTAAACAAATCAGCACTAATAAATTTTTACTGCAACCTATGTAAAGGAATTTATGTATGCAGAATAAACTTTATTTAGTTATATTGGTTATTTTTTTTTTTTTTAAATTTACGATACCCTTATTTAGGTGTAATATTAAAGTGGGGGGGGGGGGTTCTAACTATCATTATTGAAATTAATTTCAATATTAATAATTTACAGTAATTAATAATTACAACCATAGACCACTCTGAATAAATTATAATTTTTCATACCACCAATATTTTGAAGATAAATTTTCAGTATCGTTATCCCTTCCAAGCTGTGAAACTAAGCAAATCAGCACTAATAAATTTTTACTGCAACCTATGTAAAGGAATTTATGTATGCAGAATAAACTTTATTTAGTTATATTGGTTATTTGTTTTTAAAAAAAATTACGATACACTTATTTAGGTGTAATATTAAAGAGGGGGGGGGGGGGGTTCTTACTATCATTATTGAAATTAATTTCAATATTAATAATTTACAGTAATTAATAATTACAACCATAGACCACTCTGAATAAATTATAATTTTTCATACCACCAATATTTTGAAGATAAATTTTCAATATCGTTATCCCTTCCAAGCTGTGAAACTAAACAAATCAGCACTAATAAATTTTCACTGTAACCTAAAATCTGTTATCTAACTGAAAACTTCACGCAAATTAATGTAAACGTCTTACCATAAATTTGTTATTGTAATTTACAAAATTAAGTACATAAGGATAAGATTATATGTGGAATAATTTTTATTTAGATATCTCGGTTATTTCTTAGCAACAATTAGAATTTTACGTTACCGCTCTCGTTGAATGTGGGGGTGTGATAGATGTGAGGTACTACAGTTTGTGGCCTGTGGCTTCCTGAAATCAAACAAATTAACATTGATAGCTGTAATTTACATCATTATATATATGTAAAGAAATTTATGCATGCAGAATAAACTTTATCTAGTTATATCGCTTATTTCTTAACAAAAATTTTACAATACCCCTTAGTAGGTGTAATATAAAAAAAAAAATAAAAATAAAAAAAATAAAAAAAATGTTTTTTGCTATCATTATTGAAATTTATTTCAATATTAATAATTTACAGAAATTAATAATTATAACCATAGACGACTCTGAATAAGTAAACTATAATTACTATGTTTTTATTAACTCGCTTTCTTGTTTGTTTGTTTGTCCAGTACAAATCTTGCAATCGATTTTTAACTAACTTCCCGACTAGCTAGACATTTGAAACTTTTAGAATAGTTCAGAGCACGAAAGACAATGCATTCTTCTAATGGTTGGTTGGTTGGTTGGTTGTAGGATTCAAGGCCGATTGACTCCTGATGTGTCCTAGGCCTAGGGGGGGAATGCCCTCCGTGGGGGTCTTTCTAAGGGGTCCTAGCCCGTATTTACGCGAGTTTCGGAGGAAACCACGGAAAACTCCGAACGGCTAGGTCGATGAGCGCGACCTGGGATCGAACCCGGCACCTCCCATCTACCAGCTTTGAGCGCAGAACCGCTCGGCCGCTGGTGGGCCATTCTTCTAATGCTTTTATTCAATTAATAAATGTTTGAAAATTTCTTATAATTGCTCTCTTTATTACGCATTTGATCATTTTCTTTCAAGTTAATGGGATAATTCATCAAAACAATTTTTAAAAAGTATTTATTAATACATCGAATTTTCAAGTTTATATGATTTAACAGAAAATTTAAAAACGTGGTAAAAAAAAAAAAAAAAAAAAAAAAAGTTCTTTTTTATCTTTTAATTATTTTTCATACCTCCTCTATTTTGAAAATATAGTGAAAATTCAATATAACGGGGTTATTGGGAAGCATAACAATTTATTTCAAACATTACACTTACACAAAACGTAAACTGTGACGGTTTCTGTTGCTATACTTTATTTTTTTCTGGGAATATAAAATAAATAAATAAATAAAATAGACATTAAAACTGCAGTAATAGTACATTGGTGCTGTACTTCACTAATAAATGCTTCGGTTGAAACTTTTAAAACTTTTAAAATATTTCAAAAAGCATTCATCTAAAAAAAAAAAAAAAAAAAAAAAAAAAAAAAGAAGAAGAAGAAGAAGGTGTGGTTATAATTTTGATCGCAAGTTATAATTTCCGAGGATTATCTATCTCAACTCCAACCAAGCACAAAATTTCTAAATCCACAGAAAATAAACAATTGCGTTGTAAAACTAATTATATCTTTTAATATTTCATGATTATATACTGCCCTTTAATAATACATAAATACATCTTTTTACAAAGATTTTAATATACTAATTGATGCCTTACATTTCCCCCCTTATTAATATATAAAACGTATAATTCTCGTACAAAATTGACTACTATAATCCTTGTTTCCAATTTTATTCGTCAGATTCTTCTAATGTCTTACATTCTGGGGAATTTTATTTCCCCTCGAGAATGACAGAGAGCTCGTGACCTAGTGGCCACTAAAGACGACTAAATTCGTGACCGCCGGGACACGTTTTTTTTACGATTTAGTATAATCGGGGTATTCACGTTCTCCTGAACGTGATTTCTCCATGTATTTTGAAGTTGTTGATGGTTATTTGAGAAATAAAATAGCAAATGTGTTGTGAGTACATCAGTATTAAGTAAGAATGATTTTTGATGGAAAATAAATGTTAACGTGACGTGAGTAATTTTTAATCGATGTATAACGACAAATTTTAAATATAATTCAGTCACTTAAATTTTGGTTATTTATCACACGAAAAAAATTCTAAATGTCACAAATAATTTCACAAATAATTTATCACAAGAAAAAAAATTCTAAATGTCACACATTCTGCGTCGTCAAACTGACCTAACTAACAATGACATAAGCATAATAACAAAGAAAATGATTTTAAAATGTCATTTTTGAGCGGACTTCGAGTCAAACAAGCAAGTCAGATGTATGTGTATACAATAAATAAATAATAAATAATTTCATCTTTGTATGAAGAGAGGAATTTTTTTGGAATGAAACTATTAAAAATACAAACCAATCTTTGTCAGAAACCCTGAAAAAGAATATTTAAGAATATATAGATCCAAAATTTAACTTTATAAAGAAAAATTAGATTCTCAAACGCAGAAGTGATTTTTTGGGGGATAAAATATGTCAAGTTCATTGGCGGTATTAACTGTTAATTTTTAATAAAGAGAAACAAAAACAACCACTTACAAGTTTTCGAAAATGATAATATTAAAAAACATATTAATTTTACTATTATTATTATTTTATGCATTTTAATTTTCAATAATTATATCAATAGCCATTTTCTTTGCTTCTTTTACATTGTGATAGTGTAAATGTACAATGGGAGTACACTTTAACGCATGCGGCATATGAATAAGAAAATAACTAAAAAAAAAAAACGCTCATTCAGAGTTTTTTGCATTCTCTATAACTTTCTTAGTGCTCGATGGTCATAAATATACAATCCCAATCGAATAAATAATCTAATCATCATTCAAGAATCGTTTACAACATTCAAAATTCTCTTAGGCTTAAAAAGTATCCTCTCGTAGAAAATTCGTAGAATTTCTTCAAGTACGAAGTCATGAAATAAGGTTTAAAAATAAATAAATAAATAAATAGCCGGCATAGTCTGATTCTAGTTTCCAAGCACGTATTTGTTTTCATAAATTTCTAATACTGGACTTAATATTCATTTCAAGAAACATGAACTTTCTCTCTCTCTCTCTCTATCTATCTATCTATCTATCTATCTATCTATCTATCTATCTATCTCTATCTATCTACTAGACTACCCTACTCCCGATATAATACATTTACCATTTCATAGTCAGCTGAATAATTTTACTGGATTTAGTTTCGTGTTTTAGTTTTCATTTAATTCCATACCATTTCCAATGCATTAATTATCATGCATAATGAATGTTTATGCCAAATTTTGACCTGTCTCAAATGTTAATAAAATCCAAAATGTAGAATAGTTTTAAATTAGAAAATAGTCATTTTATTTAAAATAAGTTTTATATTAGAATGTTGATAATAAATAGGGTTCTTTTCAGTATCATAAGTGATATATAAAAACTGGTCCAACCACTTGAAAATTATTTGTTCTTAGAATATTACTGACACAGACAAACAAATTGATTAACCTATAAAACGACACCTCGTTGATTTTGTGATTTTTGAACTCCCCATTTTTCAAATGTGTAAAAACGTAAAAAAAAAAAAAAAAAAAAAAACTGAGATCGAAAACTTTTATAAATAACCTGAGTTCTTCTTACTTATAATATGATGGGGAAATAAAAATGCTGAAACTTTTCTCGCTATTATTATTATTATTATTATTATTATTATTATTATTACTATTACTATACATGCTAAATTCTTAATTTTTCCTGCAATATGAAACACAACCATTTTCGAAACGTAATCTTATCTAATAGTAGAAACTTTCATAAATTTATATTATTTTAAAAGAATATAAAAAACGAAAACTGCAGTACATTATTACAGATTTATTTTTCTAATAATATTTCGTAAAGTATAAATAAATTCATATCTATATAGTTTTTTTTTTTTTTTTTTTTTATGAAACATTTTAAATCATTTTGAATAGAATAACATGTTCGACAATATTCTAAATATATATATACATCTACTATACTGAACTTCAGTTTATTAATATATTTCTGCGAAAAACTTTATTCACAAGTTGTTGACATTGTTAAAATAAGCATGAGTGAATATTTTTACGTTTAAAACTGAACAATTGAAGATTCCGTTTTCGAAATTTATTCTTAAAATTTTTATCTTGCAAAAAACATAGTTTGTTTATGTTCCAAAATACAAACATTTGAAATTTTCAGTGGATCAATTTTCTTAAACATGAATATTTATATGTTTATGCAGAAATAGATATAAGGAATTCTCAAGGTTAAACCTTAAAGATTCATAACGCTAAATGTAGCTCTTTCCCCCCCCCCCCCAAACTTTGTAAAAAAGAAAAAAAAAATTGTAATGCTTAGATTCTGAAACATTTATTAGGTTTGTGCGTAAAACTCAGCCAGTTTTATTTGGCACGGCTGTATTCCTCTGTTAAAAATTCGTTGGGAGTTTGTCATTCATAATTATTTATTTATAAGTTTGTGCAAATAAATTTTTAAGATTTGAATAAATATTGAATTATTCTTAAAAGGGTGACAGCTGTTAAAAGCTTCATTTTATTTTATCATTGCTATCTTAGAATTATGAAATTTTACATCATTATGCATGCAAATGTACTAATATTAAATATATTAGCATACCTCAAAAATTATTGAAATTGAAAAAATTAAATTCAGGATTTTATTTATTTTATTTTATTTTTTAATATTCTGTGCAAACTACACTGTAAAAAATTTCTGTAAATTTACTGAATTTTTTATCCAGAGTCTCTGTAAATTTACCATAATTCTTAGTTAAAAGTATATAGTCGAAATTATCAATCTTTATTCTGTACTTTTATCTATTTTTATTATTTGGTTTATCATTAAAAATTTAAAATGAATGTTTCTATTTGAAAAAAACGCTCTAAGTCACAAATATATTTTCCCCGATAACGAATTAATATTGCTCATGAAAATGCTATAAATAGCTTTTTTAACATCTTCGTTCATTTTTCTCTGTAATTTTACACTGAGAAAAAAATATACCGCCTTCATCTAGAATGAATAAGTGGCCATTTTCTAAATCCTTTAACTTGAAATATAGATTTCTGATCAATGCGCATAAGGCACGGCAATAAACTGAATAGACGAAGTGATCGAGAATTTCTAGTCTGCACATCTCTTGATGGTGAAACAATATTCTGAATGGTCTGAATCTTTTGTATGGCAAGAAATTCTCGCTTGTTTATCTAGAATTGGGTCATAAACCAAGATTATAGTTGCTAAAACCCGCCTCTTGTGTTCGCTTTTTTTTTTTTTTTTTTTTTTTTTAAATTATTTTCAAATAGGTTTGAGCTCCATAATATAAGCAAACTGTCTAGAATTCTAATAGGGGTTTCTAGAACTCGCTTTCAAAGGGGGCTAGAATTTATAATGATGGGATGGAACTATTTTTTCTTGAGCCACAATTTAGATTCAAGATGTCAGTTACAGAATTTTTTCTCCGTGTACGTAAGATTTAAGATAAATTATTACCAATTAGTTTTATGTTGAAATTTTTAAGTGTGTGTATATATATATATATATATATATATATATATATATATTAAGTCAGTTTTTAATTTATTATAATTTAATAATATATTCTAACAATATATTTGGGTATTGTGCTGAGGATTGTTTCATAAGTTAAAATGTTTTAATAATAATAATAATAATAAAAAGCATGAAATTTCAGCATCTAAACTTAAAATAATAATAATAATAATTTTTACTTATCAATCAATCCAAAGTTAGTTTTTCTGGACAAAAAATAGGAAATAAATTGAGCAAATACTGCATTTGCCTTATCTATGCATTATATTCTGCAATTCTGAAAATCATAATCGTTGAAAAAATGTGTTTCTAAAAGGAAATGCGTAACGATTCGTTATGAACTCTTTCTTATCTGTTATAAATTAGAGTGCAATTCTTGGTCATCTAATAAAGTATTCTTCCTTGACCTTAAATTCCAGATTTAAAATGCACAATAACTGTAATAGTAGGGCTCTGGTGTAACCTTATTACCTAGTAATTGCTTTCAGGATTTAGTTTTTTGATTTCTAGCCATGATTTTCCGGGTCTTGTTAAATGGGGAACCACAAACTAACAACTAAGTCATATATTCAAAGTTCAAAAAGATGTTTTATTTTGTTGCCACAAAAGATAAAGATTTTTTTATTATTATTATTATTAAAAGTAGTAGTAAAGACTGAATTATAAATTTAAGTGTACTTGTGAATATATATTTTTTTTAAAACAAAGATAAAATTGGTGTGTTTTCCAAATTAAAAAAAAGGGACAAAAAAAAAAAAATGAAAATCTTTTATAATCATTTCTGCATTTTTACTTCTATACCCAGTGTAACGTTAATTTTACTCTTGCAACCAGGGATGAATCTTCAAAACAAATATTCAATTTTTATTTTATTATAATAACTTTATTTACATGTCTCGCGTTTACGTGTTCTAACACTTATGAGTTGTGCATAAGTTGGGCAAAGGAATCCAAAAAGCAAAGGACGTTGTAACCTTGGATATATATATGAGATATCTATAATTATATAAGAGGATATATATAATTATATAAAAGGAATTTCCATACGACGTATCAGCATGCAGGGCAAATGAAATTAACAGTTTTCTACATAAAATGACTGCTGCAGTAGCAACCCAGGCTACAGCAGGAGCCATATTGAGTATACCTAAGTACTGTCTGGTATAGTGCTGCCTCGTTTTCCGCGCCTAAAATTGAGGACGATTCCACTACAGGCTTGGAGGAATGTTAAATTGGCCGACGGTTGGGATTTGGTAAACATTCAGTCATTCGGCGTTCCCTATCCCTTTATTTTCTCTCAACCACAAGAGTTATCGACTCTATTTTAACACTAGATTCGTTGAGTAAGCAATTGCGCAGAAGCTTCCATGGTCACATAGAAACATGGTTGAAGAGTACTGTCTTATTTTATTTATATAACATTTATTTGACAGATATATGACCTATAGTTACAATTGCTTTTGTCTCGAATGATCTATATTACAAAATTTCACGATAACAATGCACAAATTTTTATATAATGATGTAACTTAAAGGCTTCAGTGGTTACGATTTTGACTTCATGTTTTTTCCGGACAAATCATCTTATCTCATATTATATTATTCCTTCAAGGTTGTAACTTATAGAAAAAAATTTGTACCCATTTTCTCATGGATTTACCATTTTTTAATTCTTCTAAAGCCTCTACCATATCACTTGGATTGGGCGTTGACCATTTTCGTACACTTGCGTAATTTCTTGGTATCTTTTAACCTCGCACAATATTTAGAAAAAAGAAAATATTCTAATAACACAGATTCATGCATATGTTTTCAGATATGACATGGAAATATTACTGTATGGACGAATAAACCACAACTGTAATCTGCGAGGGAATCGGAACATCAGAAAAAATGTGCTACGCCCCATAAATCTTAAACATATGACGTACAAAGAAATTCTTCATTTATCAGGCTAAGGCTACTATGTATACGAGCTGGCGCATCAGGCATTTTGTTGCCTTAGGGTTGCCACGTGTACCCAGCGCGTTTCTCTGATAAACAAACGACAAACATATTTTAACGTCTTACGTTACTTTAGAGTAACTTGTTTTATTATATTTCATAATTTTAGCTAAGTAAACTATGATATGGAAGTTTATTTAGCGATAAATTGCTATAATCATTAAAGAAGTGAATATAAAGTGTTCACAGACCTTCTATTACTGTGTATTTGAGTTTTGGCGACATTTTGTGAAAGAAACAGAAGCCGCCCTAACAACACATCTTACCCCAGTACATCCATAAGATATCCTCAGAATAAAATGACATCCTGAGAATGTACTGTGAGAAAAATGTGTTTTTAGGAATATTATTGTTGCTTATTGCTCTTATCTTGACCGGATTAGCTTCAGATCAAGATTTCTTAAAATCATTTGGGAAGCGATAAGGACGCCAGGCGGGAATGCTGTCTTCTTCGGAGGCAAAAAAATGGCGGTGATGCGCCGGCCTATTATTTTATTTAGGGGCTCTATATCAGGCGCATTTTGAGAAATCCGTAAATTCTAAGACAGCATACTGCTTTATAGGCCTATACTTAATTTAAAAAGAACTTTTTCTAGGTTTAGAATACGAAAAGGTCTCTATTGAAAATGTAATGAAAACGGGTGACTATTTGTGTTTCCATTTGCAGTCTTGCTCGTGAACTAGTAGAAGTGCCAACATGACAAAACTAATTTTTTCAACTTCCCATGATATTACTTCCCTAAAAAAAATTGGCAACTAAAAATACTCTTATGTATATATGTAGGAAATTTCTTTTTATAACGGAGAAGTTTCGTTCTCATTCATCTCACTGTTTCGATTCATGCTGTTTTACAATAATGTCGTCTTTCTATATTTTATATTTATTTATTTATTTATTTATTTATTTATTTTTTATTTATTTTTTTTTTTATTTCGGAATGTTTTTGCGAAATGAATTGTCAAACCCGATTTGTTGAAGTTTAATAAGTATATGCAAATTTACATAAATCCAAACGGTTATTAAAGTTTCAACGAGTCGTGTCATCTATTTCCTTTCTCCTAGTGTCAAATATTTTTTCAAGTCATACACATTCTTATCATTATCAAATATACGCATATTCACTTTTATATATTTCATTAAATGTATTTTTTCTCTTAAAAATTTAAAGACATCTATACATTTGATTCATCATCATCAATGTCAGCCTTTATAAATCCACTGCTGGATGAAGACCTCTCCTTGGTGATTCCAATTTGCCCTGTTTTCAGCATTCTTCTCCATTTTGCTCCTCCAAACTTGACGATCTTATCTCCCAATGACACTGTGGTTTCTTCCTCGGTTTTTTTCTGATCTCCTGGTATCTAAAATAGAACTTTGGTGGTCCATCTATCATCATTTCTTCTGGCAAGGTGTCCAGCCCAGCTTTATTTTAACTTCTTTACGCTACAAAGGACATCCGTAACTTTGGTTTGCTCCTTAATCCATGTGTTTTGCTTTCTGTCTCTTCAGGTGAATCCTAACCTGCTTCTTTCCATGCTTCTCTGAGTTGTTTAGCACTATATTCAACACTGAGAAAAAATTCTGTAACTGACATCTAGAATCTAAATTGTGGCTCTAGAAAAAATAGTTCCATGTCATCCTTATAAATTCTAGTCCCCTTGGAAAGCGAGTTTTAGAAGCCCTATTAGAATTCTGGAGCGTTTGCCTATATTCTAGAGGGCAAGGTTATTTAAAAATCTCTGCAAATAAATGAAACTACAAGAGGTGAGTTTCTGTAGCTATAATCTTGGTTTATTACCAAATTCTAGAAAATCAAACGAGAATTTCTCGCAATATAAATGATTCAGAATATTTAGAGTATTCAGAATATTGTTTCACCGTCTAGAAATGTGTACACTAGAAATTCTCGATAATTTGGTCTATTCAGTTTATTGACGTGCCCTCGGAAATCTATATTTCTAGTTAAAGGATTTAGAAAATGGCCACTTATTCATTCTAGAGAAAGGCGGTATATTTTTTTTCTCAGTGAAAAGCTAACATCAAATTTGTTTGAAAAGAAAAATTTTTGACTAGAATATTTTGCCTGTATTAACTTATGCTTCAGGCATTTGGACATTAACCTGTAAAGCTATTCAAAAGTATATATATATATTCATACTTTTCTTTATGGATGCACGAAACTAAATAAAAATTTCTGAAAATTTAATTTTATTATTCAAACACTATAAATCAGTAACTGATCTTCTCAGATTTTTTTTGAAAATTCTGATATTTATCTAAGGAATCTGCATTTTTTGCAAGAAAAGTTAAACCGAGACACGGAAAAACATTCTAAATCAAATTACAAGATAACACTCTGACTTTTTTCTTCTTTAGATATTTTTTTCAACGATAAGTTAGTAAAAAATTCAATTTTGCTTGAAAGATTTTTGAAAAGAAATATCAGAGAGTAGATCTTGTTGCCAAAAAATCAGTTTCAAAAAGAATTTTAAATTTTCTGTTCCTTTTTTAAAAATATCATTTCTATGCATGTTCCCGACAGAAGAAATTTGAAACATTGTTTAATATTCTTTTTCCATTTTTGTTTCTTTTATTCAAGAAAGAAATAAGAAAAAATAAATAAATATTCACAATACAGCTTCCTTTAAACGCATATTTGAATATGATATTTAAATTAAGTTTAAAATGAAGAATTTCTGAGATGCATTTTAAATATTAAAAACATCTCATTTTCTGCATTGCAATATATATATATATATAATCAAATTTTGCTGTGTAATATGTATTTGATATTGTTATCATGTATTTTTTCCTATATAAAGAAATATACAAAATATTTCTTGTTTACGAGTAAAAATACAGTTTTTCACAAATTTTCTTTATTCTTTAATATTAACCAATTTTATTTAGATAATTTATTTTTTCATTTTGATTCCAGCACATGAGCTCTCATACAAATTAATTACTTCCGCTATGTGCATTTATTTCTTATTTGGCACAACTGTTTGTTCCATATTCATTCTTTTGCCTTATGTTTCCTTGTTAGAAATCATTTCATTTCATTTCTCAAGAATACAACAATTAATTTTTAATTGAATTTTGACAGTTCTGTGTTATATATTTGATATATGTATATATATATATATATATATAAACATTTTAATTCTCAGTTCAATTTGAAATTTTATACACCTCAAAATTAAACTTTTTTTCAATTCAAGGCATATCTTTTTGTATTAAATAGACATTAAAAAGATCATTAATTTTTAATTGAATTTTGACAATATATAAACATTTTAATTCTCAGTTCAATTTGAAATTTTATACACCTCAAAACTAAACTGTTTTTAAATTCAAGGCATATCTTTTTTTATTAAATAGACATTAAAAAAAAAAAAAAAAAAGAAAAAAGAAAGAAAAAAAGGAAAAGATCGTTTAATTTATCTATTTTCTGTTAAATTATTTTATTGTTCCTATGTACCGTTACTCCACAAAAGTTATTGCTTTTAAAACCTTATATTTACAGCCTTGATAAAAACGTTTTAATGCCGGGTGTCCCATAAGTCTGTATACATTTCAAAAATACATAAAAATTGGGGGAATTGGTAGAAATGAACGTGTTTTGGGAAAAAGTACTTCTAGTGAAGAAGGAATTTCATTTCATTTCATTTCACTTTTATTTTATTTATTTATTTTTAATTAATTAATTAATTAATTTTTATTTTTTAATATTTATTTATTATTATTATTATTATTATTATTATTATTTTGTAAAGAAAAAAATAATAGTTAAATTTTTTCCGATAGATGGCGCTGTACGTGAGAAAACCAAACATTTCCGTGAAAAACAATATTTATGTGTATATAAATGTTTCCAGGCGTATAAATTTTATTCTATGTGTCCACTATCACCACAAATTACAGATTGCGAACGAGTTACAGCGGTTCTTACCTAATGGTTATATCACACGAGCGATTTCGTCCAACTTTTTACGAAACACAACATGATCAACTTTTCCGAGAGACGGTCAAAAGAGTTGATTGCCCGCTGACCTTGAATCTTTCCCATACGCCGCTGTGTTGTGTTTAGTAAAATGTTGCACGAAAATCTCTCGTGTGATATCTGTATATATATATAAATTACGTGTCACGATGTTTTTCCGGGGTAAACTCCTAAACTATGGAACCGATTTTAATGAAATTTTGCACACTGTGTGCAGTTTGGTCCAACTTGAGAGATAGGATAGTTTTTATCTCAATTTATTGTCACAATATTGTTTTATTGCAATTATTTGTTAATTATAGACCTTTATTAAAGTTGCTCCAAAATATCTGTGAGTTCCATTAATTTAATTGTTGCCAAAAAAAAAAAAAATACGAGTTCTTTTTCTTTCGACATAAAAATAAATACATTTAATCAAACGTGAACGTTAAAAAATTATAAAAAGTTAAATTATGCATCACACGAAAATTGACGTCATAATCAATTTAAAGATTTTATACACATTGATAAAGTGCTAATGTAGTTCTATCATAGATATAGTAATATATATACATCTCTCATCCCCATGTTATCGTACAAAGATTTTTGATGCCGAAAAAAAAAATAAATAAAAGCTTTGGAAACAGCCATTAAGTGGTATTGAAAAAAAAAAAAAAAAAGAAAGAAAGAAAAGAAAGAAAGAAATATGAATTTGAAACTGTATCTGGAGTCTTTCATTCCCCTTTAGCAGATAAATTATTCATAAATTTTATTTGCTAAAATATTAGTATTTATTCCCGTGTGTATTCACTCGGGGAAAGACGGCCATATTTTGGTAAAAACGTCGTCTTTTCCCAAATGAAAAGGAATAACTTTTTTCTCCCCAATGATCACTCTATTCTATATATGCTATACTAAATCTATGAGTTCTATACGCAAGCGAAGTGTGACTCACTGACCATCTGTGCAGCCAAGAAAAAGATTTCCTATATTAATTGCCCACTGGATTTTTTGTAAGAAATTACTAAAAATCGAGGAAATTTATTTCCCGATTGTAATCCGTATATTTGGGTATAGATGTGTATTAGTTATCGCGGGTGTTAGATTGAATTATTTTGCTGTCAAATTGACAAAATTTTAATTTTAAATTTCAAAACTCTGTCGCCCTTGGCTTTTATTATTATTATTATTATTATTTGGCGATCAAAAGCGTAACACGAAAATATACATGCCAGATGTATGCATTGTACGAAATGTAATATGTATTATTCATTGTACGTATGTATGACATGTAATATGTATTGTGCGAAATATTGTTTCATATTATTCATTACTCTTTTAATATAAGTTGTTAAAATAACCATGATTTTTGAAAGGAATTAAATATTTTCGCCAGATAATTTGGCGATATTTTTTTTTTTCGCCAAGGATTACAGAAATCAAATCTATTCCGCTGCAAAATATTAGTATCTTACATCAGATATTTTATTTAGACATTTGAAAACAAATTTGACTTCAAACTATGATAGAATATTTATCATTTTCCTTTTAATTAGTATATTATTAGTATATTAAAATTTAAAAGCATGGTATATAAAAAGTTTTTTTTTTTTTTTTTTAATCTTATAATTATTCTTATCTTAATCCTCAATGTTTCCCATCTTTATTAACTTGAATTTACTATTAAAATTTTAACATACTCAAAAACTTCTCATCACTTCGTTAAAATACACTAAACTTTTCCAAAATCTTTTTCTATTTAAAATGATACATGTATTTACATTAAATGTCCAATATGTCATAAGATTTCCAATTTTAAAGTTTTAAAATATTTATCAAATTTACTTATTTTTCTGGTTTAGCTTTATTGTTTTCCTTTTTATAACTACAGCTGTTGCCCTCTTTAAAATATTTAAAATGATGAGGTAATTTTATAGTAAAATTATCCATTATAGCATATATTATATTTCACTCCTCCATAAAAATTTATTTTAAAATCGTCTGTTTCTTTTATACTTTTATTTTAATAGAATTTTAATAGAATTTAATTTATATATTAGTCATTTTAGCAATTTTATCCAAAGTAGCATTAGAAATAATATATATCACTTCTCCATTAAAATTTATAGGACCCTACAATAAAATTAATTTGTGCTTAATATCAACACTACGAAAATTTTTATCAATCGCTTCCAAATTTTGACCTAAGTTTCAAATCTCAACCCTGTGGGTTTTTACATCGGCTACAACGTTTTCGTCTTTGTTCGTAAATAATAATTTGACTGTACTAAATAGTTTACAGCCGTATAATTCAACGTATAACTTAGTCACAGCAACGCGTGGCCGGGTCTGCTAGTGGCCATTATAAAAAAGAATTTTGACAATAACGTTTTTTCCACCAAGTCAGCATCGCAATTAAAATTCATGTATACAAAAGTAAGAAGCAAAATAAAAAAAATAAGCTATGCCAATCGTAAATCCGTGCAATTTACAGGACACTGATTAGCATATTTCTCTTTTTGCATCAGTACAGCGCCTTCTATCGACAAAAAATGTAACTATGTACATTTTTTTTAATTTATCCCCCCCCACACACACACACACAAATAATAATAATAATAATAATAATAAATCCTCCTTTCACGAGAATAACATTTTCGCAAACGGCGCTCAAGTCTACCAATTTTGCCAATATTTATGAGTATTTGAAATGTCTACAGACTTATGGGACACCCAGTATTTTTAGTGGTCCACTTGGATAATGTATTATTAAACAATTTTCTGTAATAAGGAACATTGTTCGAGTCGAAATTCGTGTAAAATGAAAATTACGAATTTAATTTTATTCTGTATATTTACACTCATATAAGACTAATCTGCATTAAAGTAAAAAATAAGAAAATAAAATCATGTATCAGTCATAAATTTATGAAATATTCTCCATATTTATGAGGGAAAAAATACTCTGGGTGATACTATAAAAATCTATAGGGTACAGATACTGATTTTGATACTGATTTTTTATTGGGTCATTCCATTTTAAATCAGCAAATGAGGGGCGCACTACCATTTTTGATTTTGATGACAATTCGCATGTGCATTCATCATGTCTCCTAGACCTCAAAAGAGTATATTTTTTATTTTTAAAAAGTTTATTATGCAATATATAGGCTATTTTTGTGGTTCGCAACAGCAAAAATTTGGCATTTCAATGCTTTGCCTTATGAGCTACAATTTTTTTTTCTATCAAAGCTGTAGAGCTCAACCATAGCTCATTCGAAAGCTAATAAAAAGATCTTTTTCTATATGGTGTCAATAAATTTTTGATTTAAAAAAAAAAGCTTACCTTTTTAAGGTCAAAATGCGTGATGCAAAATTAATATTTTACCACTTTTGAAAATTAAAAAACTTATGTAGGGCTTGGAATAACAAGCCCTCTTTTTTTTCTTACATACATATGTATGGTTACTTATTGTATAAAAAAAATTGGCTTGTTACTCTGCCCCCTTCACAAGATATGACCCTCCAAAGTTGCACATTTTCTAAAAAAAGTCATGTGGTGGACTAGGTAATTTTTTTTTTTACTAGTCTGGTTTTAAGTACTTTTTACCAGTTTTCAAACAAAAAAAAAAGATTGCTTTGTAATTCGATGGCATTTGGCAGTTTTAGGGGGTCTGAATTTTCAAATAACTCATTGGAACAATGCAATTTTTCCATGTCCTTTTTTTGTAAATATGTTATTTATTATGCACTTTTCTTATTTGATGGTTTTAGGTTAACCTTACAAATAGTAATTTAACACATTTCTACCTCTCCTCATTTGTGAATATGTATTTGCCAGCTACAACAGGAATGGGCAACACACATGAGGAGTTCTTTATAGCAGGGATGGAACACGGGCGCAGAATTCATACCGGAATCCGTTGAAGAAATTTCTGTACCTATAATATCGGTGATTTAAGAAGTAGAAATTTTTCTTACATTGATAGTGGTATGAATTCTGCGCCAGTGTTCCATCCCTGTTATAGGCAAACAGTGCCTACTAGTGGTTGGCACTGTGCCAATGACAAAGTTGCTTGCATATTCATCATCAATTTCAGCCTTTATTAATCCACTGCAGGATGAAGACCTCTCCTAGCTGATTCCAAACTGCCTTCTTTTCTGCAATTCTTCTCCATTCTGCTCTTCCAAATTTCACAATTTCATCTCTCCAACAACACAGTGGTCTCTGACTATGTCTTGGTATCCAAAATAGGACTTTGGTGATCCATCTATCATCATTTCTTCTCGCAAGGTGCCCAGCCCAGCTCCATTTTATTGGAAAAAATTTCGGCCAATATAGGGTAAGACAAAAGATTTGCATGATGATATCACATGCAATTGCTCAATAGCTCAGTTGTTTCTTTAACTTTGAAAGGAGTAGATTGCTAGGCTGTGTTTCTGGTGTAAAATTTTGTAAAATTTGATGTTTGGCGTAGTTTTTTTTTTTTTTAGGTCAAGATATATACATATTTACGAAATATTTTGGTGAAGCACATTTCTTGTTAAAGATAAAACAGGAAATTACTTTTAAAAATTCTTAAATATAAGTTTCTCTTTCTGCATATAAAGAGTAAATAAATTACGAATAACCCTAAATGCTCTATGTTGAAAATAAAGTATATGATGTTGAAGGAAAATACAGGATCCACGTTTTTTTGCCTAGCAATCTACTCCTTTCAGAGTTAAAAATACAACTGAGCTATTGAGCAATTGCATGTGATATCATCATGGAAACCTTTTGTCTTACCCTATATTGGTCGAAATTTTTTCCAATAAAATGGAGCTGGGCTGGGCACCTTGAGAGAAGAAATGATGATAGATGAGCCACTAAAGTCCTATTTTGGATACCAAGGCATAGTCAGAGACCACTGTGTTGTTGGAGAGATGAAATTGTGAAGTTTGGAAGAGCAGAATGGAGAAGAATTGCAGAAAAGAAGGCAGTTTGGAATCAGCTAGAAGAGGTCTTCATCCTGCAGTGAATTAATAAAGGCTGAAATTGATGATGATGAAGAATATGCAAGCAACTTTGTCATTGGCACAGTGCCAAGCACTAGTAGGCACTGTTTGCCTATAAAGAACTGCTCATGTGTGTTGCCCATTCCAGTTGTAGCTGGCAAATACATGTTCACAAATGAGGAGAGGTAAGAATATGTTAAACTACTATTTGTAAGGTTAACCTAAAACCATCAAATAAGAAAAGTGCATAATAAATAACAAATTTACCAAAAAAAAAAAAAAAAAAAAAAAAAAGACATGGAAAAATTGCATTGTTTCAATGAATTATTTAAAAATTCAGACCCCCTAAAACTGCCAAATGCCTTTCAATAACAAAGCGATCTTTTTTTTTTTTTTTTTTTTTTTTTTTGAAAGCTGGTAAGAAGTACTTAAAATCAGACTTGTAAAAAAAAAATTACCTAGTCCCCCACACGACTTTTTTTAGCATTGAAAACTGGATTTTTTAGAAAATGTCCAACTTCAG
Source organism: Salticus scenicus (assembly GCA_963930645.1). Classification (NCBI taxonomy): domain Eukaryota; kingdom Metazoa; phylum Arthropoda; class Arachnida; order Araneae; family Salticidae; genus Salticus; species Salticus scenicus. The sequence continues at coordinate 108,415,511 of OZ005656.1, read as the reverse complement.
GGGGTCATATCTTCTGAAGGGGGCAGAGTAACAAGCCAATTTTTTTTATACAATAAGTAACCATGCATATGTATGTAAGAAAAAAAAGAGGGCTTGTTATTCCAAGCCCTACATAAGTTTTTTAATTTTCAAATGTGGTAAAAAATTAATTTTGCATCACACATTTTGACCTCAAAAAGGTGAGCTTTTTGTTTAAATCAAAAATTTATTGACACCATATAGAAAAAGATCTTTTTATTAGCTTCCGAATGAGCTATGGTTGAGCTCTACAGCTTTAATAGAAAAAAAAAGTTATAGCTTATAAGACAAAGTATTAAAATACCCAATTTTTAGTGTTGGAAACGACAAAAATAGCTTATATATCCAAGAGTAATTTTTTTTTTTTAAATAAAAAATATTTTTTTTTTAGGTTTAAGAATCATGGGGAATGCACATGCAAATTTTCATCAAAATCAAAAATGGTAATGCAACAGCTTTTTTGAAAATTTGCCGATTTAAAATGGAATGACCCTATTGTCTTGAAACCTTTGGATTAGTAAGCATTTTGTTTGAAACCAGAGGCCAATTTCAAACATTATTGTTGCCAATTTATAAACCAAACATTACAGAAAGAAAACAGCTCTGACCATTTCGGTGAAAATAAAAAATTAGTCTTTTATGTGCATACAAATCGTTTTAGTAGAGTGTCATGGCTGGAAAAATAGCAACCCATAATTCATTGGGGGTGGGGGGGGGGTGGAGGTAGGTTATTAGAAAGAAAGCAGCTTTACCTATGCTTATGCTAATATATAAACTGATTTATTAATGCTTAATTATTTAAAACAGAAAAAACTGTTACTTGCATTGCATTGTTAAAGTATAATCATTATGGAAAATTATGTGCATATTACTTAGTCCTTTTATAAGTAGTCGCTACTCGACATTGCGTACTTAAAAGTTATATTTTTTTACCAAGGCGCACAAAAATTAAATTCGAATGCCTTATGGTTCATTGTACAAGCATACAAACTTAGACAGAAGTACTTAGATATTTTATTATGATTTTCACTTTCATTTATATCTCTGATTTAAATTTATTTAGACGATTATTAATTACTAAATATTCGCAACATCAAAGGAAGTCAGTCTAAATTTTCTTTTCCTTTTTTTTTTTTTTTTTTTTTTGACAATAATGTAGAAAATTGATCTCGACTTTCTCTATTGGTTTAGGGTTTGAACACCATTTTTAAAATTGCATGAAAAGATGTAAAACTTTCCCAGTTTTTCTGCATCCTCGAAACATCGATAAACTAAATATAGTGTACCAATTTTAATTTTTAATAAAATCACACAATCAACTGTGGAAGAAAATCATATTTATTGAAATTTAATTTTTCCGACTGAGTGAAAATAATGCCAGGACCGGGACTCGAACCCCGGATCTTTGACTTACAAGGTCAAGGCTCTACCAATTGAGCTATCCAGGCCGACATCCCGACCAGTATTACTCACTCAGACAACCCTTTAGGCAGAAACAATCAGGTCTATCATTTAGATAGCTCAACAGAAATAATCCGCAGGAAATGGAAAACACCATTAAACAATGGGAGAAAGAAATACAATTTTTAATAAAATCACACAATCAACTGTGGAAGAAAATCATATTTATTGAAATTTAATTTTTCCGACTGAGTGAAAATAATGCCTAAAGGGTCTAAAGGTCTGCCTAAAGGGTTGTCTGAGTGAGTAATGCTGGCCGGGATGTCGGCCTGGATAGCTGAATTGGTAGAGCCTTGACCTTGTAAGTCAAAGATCCGGGGTTCGAGTCCCGGTCCTGGCATTATTTTCACTCAGTCGGAAAAATTAAATTTCAATAAGTACCAATTTTAAAAATATTTTTTTTATTACATTTTATTTAAATACACTCATGGACAAAAAAATTAGCGCACCAAGAAGGAGTCGTCAAAATGAAACGAAATGTTACATACGTAATGACTATTTTGATATAAGTAAATTATTAGAAAATCAAAGAAAAAGGATAATTTATTTCAGAGAAAAAGGCAAAAGAACGGAGGATTTAATAACCTGTTGGACCTCCTCTAGCGTGAATGCACGATGCGATACGATCGGGCATTGAGGCATATATGTTCTGTATGATGTCTTGAGACATTTCGTTCCATATTTGCTGTAACCTTGCCTCTAGTTCGTTCAAACTCGTGGGATGCCCAAATCGCCGTCCCAAATGATCCCAGATATGCTCGATTGGAGACAAATCTGGGGATCGGGCAGGCAAAGGAAGGGTATTAACAGTGCGGAGACAGCCTTGTCGTGTGAGGCCGAGCATTGTCTTGTTGAAAAATGGCTCCTGGGAGCCGTTGCATGAGTGGCAACACATGTGGTTGCAGGATGTTATGGACATACCGCTGGGCTGTCATGGTGCCATGGATCAATACTAGGGGTGACCGTGTATTGTAGGCAATGGCACCCCATACCATCACACCAGCTGTGAATGCAGTGTGCAACTGTAAAGAAAAGACAGAATTGAGGTATTCCCCCGTTGCCTCTACACACGTACATGTTAGTCATCCCTGCCCAAATTGAATCTGGATTCGTCACTAAGCACGACGTGGTTCCACTCGGTTTCTATCCAACCCCGTCGAGTGTGACACCACTCCAAACGGAGCAGAGGGGGTGGGTATTATTGGCGGCACATGTATTGGACGCCGCGATACGAAGTGTCCTTCAGCCAGACGCCTTCGTATGGTTCAAGAGGACACAGGGGCCCCTAGTGAAGGTGCTACTTCTGCCTGGATGGCGGCCGATGAAGCAGTTGGCTGTACGCGTGCATTTCTTACGATGTGGCGGTTTTCTCGACGACTGGTCTGTCGAGGGCGTCCTGAGCCTGGTCTTCGTGTACATGACATCTCTCGGGTCCACTGGTCCCAACACCTCCTCACAACACAATCAGAGCAGCCTAATTGAGGAGCTACTCGCCTAGCTGACCACCCAGCTTCCATCATGCCGATGATTCTCCCTCTCTCAAACTGCGACAGCTGCTCATATTTTCTTCGAAAACAACGTAATGGCATGTCTACCCCAGCTCTTCCTTTGTAAACGAGTCAGCACACTCAAATAAGCTTTGGTTACCTTTTTTATACTCCGCAGAAAACGACAATAAACGCCCTCTACCGGCTATACGTAATGCACAATCACGCTGCATTTCTAATCATTTGCATATCTAACCGACATGTACATTCATGCCAAGTTTCGTTACGATCCCGCAATTATTTCTTGGTGCGCTAATTTTTTTGTCCATGAGTGTACAAATAAACAATCGTTAACTAGATTTTTTTAATAAGTAGACAATGTATTGTATTTTTAAAAGTACAAACTAACAAGGAATATACAATTCAAGTGTCCGGCTCGAATTTTAATGTATTTTTACTTTCTGGTTGAGGTCATGCGTTAATTATTTTTCATAAAAGAGTTTTTTGCTATGGCTCGCCTTCTTAATAATTAAAGCCCAAAATTTTCAAACTAATGCCCAAAACTTATGTCATTACTACAAAAACGTATTGAAAAAAAAAAAAATGTATATATATATATATATATATTCATTTTGCTGAATCATATATATATATATATACTAGCTGACCCGACAAACGTTGTTTTGTCATATAAATTACTTCTAGAGAATATTTTGCTAGAAAAAAATAACTAACTTAATGTAAGTGTGTAAGGATGTGGTATATAAGTGAAAATGTATGGAGCGCTGTTAACGGTGACTGTGAATTCCGATTATAACGTAAAAGGCATAATTACCGAAATTTTTGCTACTTGCTTCTTGCTACTTGCTACTTGGTACTTTCTACTTGCTACTTGTTATTTAAAACCTCCGCTGAATGTCGAACAGCACAAAATTTTATTTCATATGGCAAATATTTCAATTTATGAGAAAATCTCTAATAGCATCGAATTTCACATAAAAATTCCGTCTATTTTTTAATAAGCTGTAACATTCTGGACCGATTTGATGAAAATATTTATCAAAAAGTTATTACAATATCTAACATCATTACATGTACATTTATCACAATTCAATCAATCGATGCATGTGAGTATGTGTATAGTATGAGCGAAGTGAAATGTAGAGTTCGTATTAATTAAAAACTTAAACTCGTTTTAATTAAAGGTGAAAAAGTTGAAACTCAATTTATTTTATAACAGGTATATATTTTTTTTAATCTACAAAAACTTAATTTATCGTAATGCCATTGGATGTACAATATTTTTGGTTAATCCTTAAGTAGTATACACAAACAAATTCGAAGGTTTTCCAACCCTGGAACACGCAACATATAATTGGCCGTGAGAAAAGCACGGATTTTCTAAATCTAAGCTACAAATTGGGACCCCTTTGGTGACTTTAAATATTTTAAGCTATTTTTGCGATGAATTGAAATGGCTATCTCAATTGTGGAACTAAAGATCTTGGCGAGAAGCGTCCGAGCTACTTCGGTGCCAAATTTCAAATTTTGCCAAAGGGATCCGATACTAAAGGTGTTCCATACAAAAAATAAATAAATAAAATATCAGTGACATACACACGCACAAAAGTATGGGACCCCTTTGGTGACTTTAAATATTTTAAGCCATTTTTGCGATGAAATGAAATGGCTATCTCAATTGTGGAACTAAAGATCTTGACGAGAAGCGTCCGAGCTACTTCGGTGCCAAATTTCAAATTTTGCCAAAGTAATCCGATACTAAAAGTGTTTCATGAAATAAATAAATAAATAAAATATAATAAATTATCTACACAGATAAATTTGTAGGTTAGGGTGGTTGTTAATCAACGCGCGTGTAAATTTGATAGAAAATTATATAAAATACTCACTCCAATTCCGCGCTAAATTTGCAAAATGTATAGTTTTTTATGCACACTTCAAAACTCTTCAAACACTAATTACATCTTGATGTAATATTTCAATTAGGACACAATTTTTTGTATAACACTAATAACACGAAGTTACAAAATATTTTCCTGAATTTGATCGCAGCATCAACTGTCGGGACAAACTGGAATTACAATAGAATATATGCAAGCGAATTGTGACGTCACTGACCGTCAGTGGATGCAAGAAAAAGATTTTCTATGTTAATGTCCCATTGGATTTTTTATAAAAAATTATTAAAAATCGTGGAAAATTATTTCTCGATTTTAATCCCCGTATTTGGGTATAGATATGTATTAGTTATCGTATGCATGTGTTAGATTGAGTTATTTTGCTCTCAAATTGACAAAATTTTAATTTTAAATTTCAAAACTCTGTCTTTCTTGGCGTTTTTTGTATTTGGCGATCAAAAACGTAATACGAAAATATACATGCCAGATGTATATTTTCGTAATATGTATTGTACGAAATTGTTTCATATTATTCATTACTCTCTTAATATAATTTGTTGAAATAACCATTATTTTTGAAAGAAATTAAATATGTTCGCCTGATGACATGGCGATATTTTTTTTTTTTTTTTTTTTTCGCCAAGGATGACAGAGTTTTGAGATTAAAAATTCAAATTTTATCAATTTTACAGAAAAAACAACTCAATCTAACGCATGCACATGATAACTAATACATATCTATACCCAAATATGGGGATTAAAATCGGAAAATAATTTTCCTCGATATTTAGTAATTTTTTACAAAAAATCCAATGGGCGATTAACATAGGAAATATTTTTCTTGCATCCACGGACGGCCAGTGATGTCATCACTTCGCTTGCGTATTATTGAATCGATACTACGATCGTAACGCAGTCTGCCGGTTCCAATGTGAAACATTCCAAAATCAACAATAATTTATAAGTGATAAATTAATTAAATAAACAATTAAAATTGGACTGAATTGTAAATCTAAACCATTCTCGAATCCACCTGAAGACACACAAAAAATTTCATTAAACTCGGTCCAGCCGTTTAGGAGGAGTTCAGTGACATACACACGCACAAACGAAATATATATGATAAATACAAAGGCACAGCTTTAGTATAGACCTCCCCCCCCCCTTGTCGACTTTAAATATTTTTGGCCATTTTTGCGATGAATTATCATGGCTATCTCAATTGCGTTACTGACGATCTTGGTGAGAAACGTCCGTACTACTTCGGTGCCAAATTTTAAATTTTTCCAAACTAAAGCTATTCCATACAAAAAAAAAAAAAAAAAAAAAAAAAAAAAAAAAAAGAAAAACTGTTTTATGATAAATACAAAATAAAAATAAAAAATTCTAATAAATTCGAAATTATTACTATTTACAATTAAGGTGAAAACATAAAAGAACCTTTATAAGTTACATATAAAGTATCAATTAAAACGAAAAATTTTGTTTTACTGTAGAAAAGAAAAGTACTACTAAATTAAATAAAAATTTTAAGCTAATACCAAGTATCTCTTTGAAAATATTTATTTACACGCGAATATTTTCATAGTATATATATATATATATATATATATATATATATATATATTATTGTTTATCACGCGAAATTAAAAATATTTTATTTTCGGAAAAAAATAAATAAACTTGAATTTTGTTTATTTTGGTCTTTTTAATCATTTAAAGTTAAAATGGAGTTTTTATTTAATATCTTTTGATCCAATTATCCGATTGAACTGAATTGTAAATCTAAACCATTGTCGAATCCACCTGAAGACACACAAAAAATTTCATTAAACTGGGTCCAGCCGTTCAGGAGGAGTTCAGTGACATACACACGCACAAAAGAAATATATATATAAAGATATATGATTCAGCAAAATGAATAAAATAACGGAAGAATGGTGATTTTGCAGGGGAAAATGACGTTATGACTATAGTAATGTATTCAGAAAAAATATTATTAATATTATTATTATTATTATTATTTTCGTGATTTGAAAAATAATAATATAAGCATAAAAGGTAATTTAAAAGTATAGACTCAATGCTGTGAAAGGAACACCACTTGTCGATTTAACAGTTTTCTTTCCGCCTAATATAAATATCCTGATATAGATATTAGGATTTTCTTGTCAATTTGGCACATGTTAACATTATCCCAGAGAGCTGATATTTTGCTAAAAGTGTTTACTGTCAAAAAAAAAAAAAAAAAAAAAAAAAAAATTAGAGAACATGCGTATCGGATTTCAAAAAATAAAAACAGGAAAACAGAAACAAAAACAAAATTTCCCCTTCATTTAAAGGATTAGGTTGTCTCTTAAATGAGGGGAAAATTTTGGTTTTTCTTTTTATTTTATTTTATTTTCTTTTATTTCATTTCATTTTATTTTATTTTTATTATTATTATTATTATTATTATTATTATTATTTTGTTATAAAAAGCCAAGGAAGACCAAGTAAATCCGCAAAACGGATAATCAGCCTGCGGATAATCGAGGTTTTACTGCAACATAATCTAGGAATATGATTCATAATTTATCAGCGATGCAGGATTTTGCAGCTGTTCGACACATTTTCATTAACAAAGATTTATCCAAAGATTGTAAAATTATCGCCGTAGAGAGCTAATAATAATAATGATAACAAAAATAAATGAAAAATTGTTAATTTCAAGTGTAACTTTACAGTTATAATGCTTCTTAAATTTGGTAATCACAAGTTAAAAAGCTTTATGACTGTAATCACTAAATTACATCCTTTCGGGACTTTTCTGTGGGTTCTAAAATTTCTTTACCATTAAATAAACTTGGAATTCAATTTCTTATTTCATTTATTTGATAAATAGCAAAATGGAAATTACATTAGAGTGAAAAAGCCAGTTTTAAAAAATTAAATAAGAAAAGTTTAAAATTCTTCTTAAATCCCGATTTTTTTATTTTTATTTTTTATTTTTTATCTTTTATCTAAGTTTGTCGAAATCAGGAATTCGATACATCATATACTGTTAGAGGATTTTCTTTAAGTAAAATCGAAAAATAAGTCTTTACTGTAAAAGATTTATTTAAAAAAAAAAATAGTGAAATATGAAATTTAAATTAGGTTTTAGAGGAGATACTTTGAAAATATTTTTTTTTTCTTTTTTAAGCATTAAAAATGTTTTTATACTATATATTACTTTTGATAAAATATTTGAGTTTTAAAATTTATTTTGGACAATATCAATATTTCGTATAATAGTAAAAGCTGGTAACTCTTTTCGTAATGCTGCCATAGCAACTTACGGGAGAAAAAAAAGAATGCATTTTATTTGATAAAATTTTTTTTAAGATTTTGCAGTTTTTCTATTTTAACCCATTAAATGCCGCTATATGAATCCCACTGAAAAATTTTGAATTTTCGTACGTTTTGGGCTTTAATGTGCATTTCTAATTCTATGTAGTCTAAATAATCAATGTGTATGTATATATATATATATATATATATATAATAAATAATTTAATTCCTTTACAATACTCAGCAAATAAGAGAAAGATGAAAATACCAACAATGATATTAATATTTAGAAGGATTACATATAAAGTTATTGTCACAAATACCATTTAAGTAAAATTCACCGATTAGTAAAATCATGTTAAAATACTTACACAGAAGAGAAATGACGTAGATATCACTAATGCCTAAAACAATGAGATAGTTTTTTTAATCCATTTATCGAGTAAATTCAGCAACACAAGATAAGAATTGCAAGAAATAAACCAAAATACTATTGAAATAAAAAGGAATGCATGAAGGAAAAATAGAGTTAAAAATGTTGAAACCCAGTACAGTTCTCATCAGGAAACTAGCTGTACTGTCAACATGAGATGCAAGATTTCGAATATTGTATAGCTAGTTCAGCAAATATACAATACTAGTTCCAATCTTGCATAAATAAAAAATAGAAAGATAAAAGGAAAATGGCTGATAAAACAACTTAACCAAAATGAAAAATGATATTCGTGAAAGACGAGGGCCACATGCAATTCAAATCCAAATCGAATAAAAGTCCAGGCGGTTGCCAAACGAACTAACTGAAAAGAAATGTTTAAAAGTAGAGAATCGATTAATCGAAATAATTTCTGAAATGAAATAAATGTAAGCATGAAGTGATATTTATTGTGCTTAATATTTAAAAGCTGAAATCACAAATAAAGAATTTTCTAGAGGGAAATTTAAGTATAATGCAGAACAATACGATTGTCACTGTATGGCATACGTTCGACACAACGTATGAGCGCGCCATCTAACGTGGAAAAAATAAGTTACTATTAATTGATGTAAGAAAAAGTGTACGATTAGAGGTTCAATTTACATGAGTGTAATTTAGATTCTTAAGCTAACAGAAGAAAAGACCAACAAGTGATTATAAAGTCATTATTATTAAGAAATTGGTGAATAATTTTAATTTTTAAATTTCAATAATTATTATTGTTATTAATATTATTATTAGTATTAGTATTAAGTAGGAAAATGGTGAATAGGTTTAATTTTTTTTTTTTTTTTTTTTTTTTTTTTAAGTATTATGGTATTAATATATTATTGTTATATTTTTTATTATTATTATTAATTAGAAAAATGGTGAATAAGTTTAATATTTTATTAGTTATTGTTAATAATATTGAATAGTATTTTTATTTTACGTTTAGTATGAACACTCCAAATTTGAATGAGATCTAATTTTTTTTTATTTTTAAATGAAGCAAATATATTATGAATTGTTGAAACTTAATCAATATCAACCAGAAAGAGATGATGTATCCCGTAATCGCAATAAGACCAGGCTTCCATTTTTTTTTTTTTTTTTATTATTTAAATTCAACAACCCACCCAACCAACCAGCCAAACAACACCACCCTTCCTCCTTAATCAAACATCTGCCCTCCCATCCGCCATAGTTTAATTTTTTTTTTTTTTTTAATATAAAGATGTATATATATATATATATATATACATAAATACATTTTTTTTTTTTTTTTTTTTTTTGTGAGACAAAGAACATTTATTGATAAATAATCGAATAAATAAATCTCTTGGGATAACCCATAGCAGTAGCAGTTTTAATTAAATTGTTAATATTCTTGTTTTTGTAATGAGATGAACAAAGTCTGTTTATTCGAAATAGATGATTAAGAATAATATTTCTGTATACAGATAAATGAAGACAAAAATTAAAATGTGTAAATAAATTTACTTTAAAACAGAAATCTTTTCGTTTATCATATAGATCAGTAGATATTTTACCACCATTTAATTTAAGTTGTAAATCTAAAAAGCTATGTTAGAAGATACTATATGGCCCCAAAATGGGAGATCTGGCACCTAATGGGGGTAGAATAGTTGTTGATAAACTGCAAAACTCATTTAAATCAGTTTTCTTGACCTCTGTTTTTTATAATTTAAGAAAAGAACTGTCAGTTTAACAGTTGTGGATTTTCTGAATGAGAAAACAGAACTTAAAAATATATATTAGTTAATGAGTTATAAGTAAAGCAAATTTCCCATAGAATAACATTGACTTGGGTTTCTGGCAACGATAAGTGAAGAGGGCCGTTAATATAGAATATGATACGAAAAGTATTCATCATCTGTTTACAGGGCGATACAAAAAATAAAATTGGATAGGGTTCAGATATAAATTATTTGACGTGCATTTCAAGTTGTGTATTTTTTTTTTTTCTTTATTGTGCTAAATTTATGTACACTATGTGGCACGTATGTAAATTATAGGCAATATACAGGGCTATTCCACAATAAATAGTCGAATAAATTTCAAAGAGTTTGTTTGGTCGAAAATTCTTGAATAAATGTAAATATGTTTAAGCTTATTAACAGGTTTAACTTTTGATGTTCCATCATGTTTAATTTCTAATAAGCAAAATAGTTCTTAATAGAAAATTAAAAGGAGATTAATTCTTAATAAGGAGAGTTTGCGTCTGTTTCTCAATTTCCTATTGGCTTATCCTCCGCAATGCCTTTAATGCTATTTGTTGATAAGCCGTCTTTAAAATACGTCCTCCTTTCTGTTTTTCTGTGCACTGGTGACGGTATTCTATATACTATCAAAAACAATGTCTACAAATTTATTTATTTTTATTTTTATTTTATTTATTTATTTATTTATTTCTCTTGTGTTTTATTTATAGTTCCTAACAGCTTTATTCTTTATTTCTAAAACAACTTCATATTTTCCCTTTGAAAAAAAAAATCTCGTGTGAAACAACCACACGACTTCCATTACCCACTGTGACACGGATTATATGCATTTTTTTTTTTTTTTTTTTTTTTTAAGATAATGCGATCAGAAGACATAAAATTGACCTAAAGAAGTACAAACATAATTTTTTTCGGTAAAAGAAACTGTATACATATGTAAAGACATATAAAACGAAGTTTACATATAGCTAGGTAAAAAATAAGAAAAAAAAAAATGGTTCAGTTATTTTTTGAAACACCAGTTTCCTAGATCTAAAACTGACCTACCTAAGCAGGATGACTATTAATTTTCCTCTAATAATCACGTAATGCATGAGAAAGGAATGGGTTTATATAACAATTTTCAAGAAAATCGTTAGAGCTGTTTTTGAGACACCAACTTTTACCAAAACCCAATTTTTCACCGGAAAACAATAATTACATACAAAAAGATATTTAAAAGTGAGTTAATACAGTGCGTATCGAAATGATAGGTCCACCCGCAATTTTCAAAATTTCGAATCTTAATTGAGAATAAGAATCACTTTTTCGGTAGAGATAATTAATCAGTAACTGTTATAACTATTTATGAAGAAATTTCTTAAAAATAAATAATTCCTTTTTATTTTATGCAAATTTTCATTTTCAGACCGTTTCAAAAAGATAGGTCCGCCTTCAGAAATTCTGCACCAATCACGTTTATTTCCAAAAAATTTGCATAAATATCGTTGCTTAGTCTTACTGCGGGATTATGCTGGCTGCTGTGGAGGTATTTAAACAGATTTGAACATCACGTTGTAATCAAACGAAATGGGTCGCCGTTGCAGTCTTTCGCTGGTTGAGAAGGGGAAAATTGATGCATTTAAAACGTGTGGAAAATCGAATAGAGAAATAGGAAAACTTTTAAACAGATCACATAATGTTTTAAACAATTATTTGCGACTTAGAAATGCTTATGGCATGGAAAAATCATCTGGCCGCCCATCAAAAGTGACATCCCGACAAAGAAGGACTATCGTAAAGGAGTTAAAATCTGGAAATATGAGCTTATCCACTGTGACAAGACAACAAAACCCTCCAATATCAAAATCTATAGTCCATAGAGTGGTAAAGAAGTTCGGCAATATAGTTTACGTGAAGAGGAAAGCGTCTCAGAAATTGACTAAAAAGCACAAAGAAAAGAGATTGAATTTCTCACATGAAGTGATGTCCTGGAAACAAGATTGGCATCGTGTGATATTCAGTGATGAAAAGAAATTCAACCTGGATGGTCCAGATGGCTGGCAGTACTACTGGCACGATCTGCGTAACGATAGACAGATATTCTCGAAGAGGCAAGCTGGTGGCGGTTCCGTTACGGTATGGGACGGATCCGGAGGTGCAGGAAAAACTGATATAGCATTTGTAGACAATCGTTTTAATGCTGCAGGCTACCAACAGCTGCTTGAACAATATTTTCTTCCACAATCAGAGCACATTGGGGGCCCATTCTTCATGTTCCAACAGGACAATGCTCATGTGCACACTGCAAAGTCCACTTTCGAATGATTTCTGGATAATGGTGTACATGTTATCGATTGGCTACCTTGCAGCCCCGACCTGAATCTGGTAGAAAGCATGTGGGGTATACTCGCAAGAGCGGTGTATGCAGGCGGAAGGCAATACAACAGTACTGCAGACTTGAAAAAGGCTATTTCCTCCGAATGGTCAAAAATAGAAAAAAAGTGTTTGCAAAAACTTGTAGAAACCATGCCGAATAGGATTTATGAGCTTATTCTGTAACAAGGTGGAAAAATTATCTTATAAATCTTATTAATTTAACATTAATTTGATGATTGGTTCAGTGGACCTATCTTTTTGAAACAGCTTTTTCCATGTAATTTTTGTTTTCCTTATTATTCCTATTATTTGTATATTATTCATGTATTATTTTACATTGAATGAAGTAATGTAGTTTATAAAATAGTACTTTGTACACAATAAAACCTTTTTTACCAACATAACTTTCGTTTTTACTGGTGGACCTATCATTTCGACACGCACTGTATGTTGAGTTTGAAAAAAGTCAGTACAGCCGTTTTTAAAGCAACGCGCTTCTGAGACCTGAAATTGAGCTATTTATACAGGACGCCTATCCATTTTCCTGAACTAATCAACTATGTCATTCGAAAGGATCTCTAATAGAGTGTTTATATAGCAAGTCTGAAGAAAATCGTTAGAGCCGTTTTTGAGATACTGGCTTACGGTCCCACTTCCGTTTTTTCAATTTTCCACAAAATTTGTAAAATTCATTTGTACACCAGACCTGTTTCAATTCTGAAGTTTTGTAGTTGTATCTTTATCAGTTTCGGAGATATGATACTGACCAATTGCCAAAAACCACTTTTTTGGACTCAGGGGACCTTTAAACGTGTAAATCAGGTGAAATCTCGATATCGAATTTCTGGACCGAATACAATACTCCCATTACCTATAGTAGTATGGTAATGGAAGTAAAAATACATAAATAAATAACTTAAAAATATAAAAGCTGCAATATTTCGATTTTCTGATTAGCTTATTAAATGAAATGATTAGCAATAAGGAAACGAATGTAAAAGAAAATTTAAACATCGTGATTTAAAAATTTTCCAGTTCTTTAAAATAAAAAGTTAGTGATTCAAATTTTACGCAGCTATTAAAATATTATCCAGAAACTGACGTCAAAAACACACATTAGAAAGTAAATTTGCCTAGACATTTATAAAACAATTATTATTAGAAGAATGTGAGAAATCTGCCATGTTGAAGAATTTATTTACCTGGAACAATTCAGAAATCTGGAATGTCTTTAACAGATGAATTATTATTAATACGAAAATTGAAAGTTATATGAAGGAAATTCCGTGTCTCGATTAATTCATGCATGCGAAAAGAGCAAGCCGAGAAGTATTTCGCATTTATTGAAAAGGGTACATATAATAAAATGGATGTTAGTGATTTGGAACGCGTGAAAATCATATAAGATATATTGGGATTATTTGTGTATTGAATTTAAATAGTAAGCTAAATTTTCTAGGTGAAATATTAGATGTTATTTGCAAATATTAATATATTAAATAATAATAGAAAACAAAGTTATTAGAAGTGGAATATTAGAAAACAAGGTTTTAAAAACTATTTGAAATTAAATATTAGAATGCAAAATAATTAAAAACGAAAAGCAAAATATTAGGTATTATTATATAGCAAATAAAATAAAATTTCATGAAAATACATAGAAAAACGTGGTGTTTTAAATCAGGAATAATAATGATTATACAAAAAAAAAAAAAAAAAAAAAAAAAAAAAGCATATATTTATAAATCTTGCAATAATTGGACTGAATCGAAATAACTAAGCCAGACTCTTGATCAAGTAAAAAAAAAAAAAAAAAAAAAAAAAAAAAGGTACGGACGCACCGTAAAAAAGCAACGTTGCTGCTGTTTTGCTTATGGTATTAACTGGGAATTGCAGCCGACCTATTTTTTACGTGCATTTTATTTCATTTTTTTTTTTTTTTTTTTATCACATTTTACAAAAGAACTCTTTTTCTAGAGGATTTTATTACTATAATAGTACCCAGACTTGTTCCAAAACTGGTGATAAAATAATAAAACCTACGTAAGATTATAGTACTGCAGCAATCCCTGTAAACGCATTAGCTGTCAACCATTCCGATAGTTGATACCGGTATTTTTGATAGAAATTTTCCACTTATTTAATTTTAGAAAACTATGGTTCATGTATTCATTTTTAAAATATTGACGAGTTATTTTAAAGGATATTCATACTAAAAATTTGCATCAAATTATGCCCCTACATATACTTTTTTTTTCCTGGTTTACTATTGCTATTATATATACTCTATAACAAAAAAAAGCGACGCACCAAGAAGGAGTAATGCAAACTGGACAAAAATTGACATACATACAGGTTTCGATGGAAAATGGAAAATTTTAAAGTTTGGCTGCCATCGAATGAGCATGTGACGCTGCAGCGCATCTCAACTGTGCAACTGACAGAATATTAAATATGAGAAATTTTGATTCCAGGTCATAAATTCTTTGAGAATTTTATTCCATCTTCTCCAGAAAGACAGTAACTATGCCTCGCATATAGGTGCGCAAACATTATGCTCAGACAATAATAACAGGAGACTTGGCGTTGAAATATTAAAACCTGAATAAACTACTACGTCAGAAACGCCAAAGAAAAATATTTGAGATTCGTACAGCTGTTTCGGTAGCCTTAAGCGTACCGTCTTCAGTGCAAAAAGAATTCTGAATATGGAAAAGTGCTCGTATATATAGGAGAGGGACAGAATTTAGTTCAACCAATAGGATTACGGGAAAGGTGGGGAGAGTGGCCAATAGGAATTTAGGAACGTTAGCTGTGTAAACAGTAGAAAAATTAAGAAAATGTGGACTGAATATAAAATTTCCAACAGTCAGACAAATAGAGAACGGAGAAATCACAATTTACAAGGTTTTTAAAATTATTTTTAATAGATGTATTATCATTTCCATAAACTTTTCATTTATTTACTGTCATTTATTTCAGAACTATAAACAAAGTAATATCATCTATAATTAAATTTGACCTTGAACACCGCGAGTGAAAGATTTATAGACTCATAATAACTTTTTCTTCTCTCTAAATAAACATTTTCAAACCATTATTTATTTTACAGAACTATTAATTTCAAACTTTATGGGAAATCATGTTATTCTAAATTACTATTTTATTTCTTTCAACAATGTAGTTTAATGATATTGTATAAACAAAATAAGATATTAATTTTTCCTTTCAAATGTCATAATATAATATAATATAATATAACAATTTATGATCCATAATGATATACTTAAAAATTGTAATTTAAATTCTCCTGGCAGTCTGTAACATTTCCTCAACCTGAAAGGATGCATAAAAATGCACTCCTAAAATATACACTAATAAAGCTAATTACAATACAGAATTATTTGCAGATTCATTTAAACAAATTTAAATAATTATTTTTTATATTATTAGTTGTAATATATGCTTATTAGTGAATGCTTAACAACTTTCAAGAAAAGTCTTTTTTGGACTACAATATGCCGGAGAAAGAAGCTCCTATTGCACTACTAAATACAAGGTAAGTGAAGAACTTATTATTTTTCTTTAAAGTCTTACCTTGTAGTGATTTATCAATAATAATTTACTTAATAATGATTATGAGACTGAATTAAAAATCTCTGGCATACAATAATTAAATTCATATTACATAGGCTATTAGTGGTGGAAGTTATTACTGTAAATTAAATTAAATTTAACAATGGCGTCTTATAAAGACAATGCAATTATTGAGAAGCTCAATGCTTCTAATTATGCTACCTGGTCTTTTAAGCTAGAAATGTTATTGATAAAAGAAGATCTTTTTGACGCCATAACTGAAACTCCACCAGAGCCTATCACTGCAGAGTGGTCCAAAAAGGACAGAAAAGCCAAAGCTATGATTAACCTATTTATTAGTGATAATCAGATCGTGCATGTGAAAGGTTTGTCCACGTCAAAAGAGACATGGGTTAAACTAAAAAATTTACACGAACGTACAAACCTTTCAAGCAAGTTATACTTGCTAAAAAATTTGTATAGCTGCAAATTAGCCGAAGGAGGCAACATGATTAAACACATCACAAACATTTTAGAAATCAAAGAGAAACTTACTGCTATCGGCGAAAACATAAATGATTCTCATCTATCAGCTCTATTACTGTGTTCGCTACCTCCGTCATATGATCCTCTTATTACTGCTTTAGAAGCAAAATCTGAAGAGGATCTTACACCAAGTTATATCCAAAGTAAGCTGATGGATGAATATAACAGAAGATCTTGTAATAACAAAGCGTTGCAAGTTGATGATAATGCCGTAGCTTATCAAATTAAAAGACACAAACAAAACTTTCCGAAAAAACAAGTGAATAAATTCTGCACATACTGCAAGATGAAAAATCATAATACCAACGACTGTTGGTACAAAAAAGACAAAAACAAAAAACAAAACTATTCATCAAGTGGCTATCACAATAAAAATAAAAACTTTAATTCATCTTTATGTTTTGAAAATAGTGAACCAAAAATTAAACATGACAGGGATGAATCAAATGCATCCGACGATGAAACTCATACAAGAAATAAATTTAAAAATTTAGCATTCATCGCCTGTAAAGAAAATAAAAACAATTGGATCGTCGATAGCGGCTCCTCCTCGCATATCACAAATAACAAAAATTTATTTAGTGAAATAAAAAATTATGACAATTCAAATGTTGTCATAGCAAACGGAAATATTTTAACATCACAGGGCTCAGGTGATGTAGTTATAACTACCGAAACATCTGAGGGGGAAATAAACAAAATAAAGTTACTCGACGTACTTTTTGTTCCAGATCTCGAAACAAATTTAATCACAGTTAGTAAAGCTACCAAAAACGGCTGCACGTTAATTTTCAAAAATGATAAATGTATACTACAAAAATTCGGAAAAACCTTCCTTGAGGGGGAACTAAAGGGTAACTTATATGAAGTAAAACAACCCCAAAACAGTTCAAATGAACATATTAATTTAACTCACGAATGTAACAATAAGAATTGTATCACGCTTTGGCACAAGCGGCTCGGTCATAGAAATTATGCTGACATAAAACACATTATGGATAAGGAACTAGCAGTGGGAATTAATATAAATTTCTGCAAACATGACAAAACATGCGAAACATGTATTAAAGAAAAACTGACAGATTTACCATATCCACAGCAATCTAAATACAGGACTAATAGAGTACTTGAATTAATACATACAGACATCTGTGGGCCATTTCAAACACCCACCATAGGGGGGAAAACATATTTCTTAACGTTCATTGATGACTACACCAGATTCTGCATGATTTATCTCTTGAAACATAAAAGCGAGGTATTAACCATGCTCAAACAATATATAGCATTAGTCAAAAATAAGTTTGGAAAATTACCTGAAAGAGTCAGATCTGATAACGGGAGAGAATATGTGGGAAGTGAAGTAGAAAATTACCTAAATCAAATGGGAATTTAACACGAACTTACAGTTCCTTATTGCCCAGCACAAAACGGAGTAGCTGAAAGGAAAAACAGAACACTGGTAGAAATGGTGAGAAGTATGCTATCAGAAGCAAATCTAGATAAGCAATTTTGGGGTGAAGCTGTCAACACAGCAAACTATATTATTAACAGACTCCCCACAAAAGGAAATAATAAAAGTCCCTACGAATTATGGAATGGAATTAAACCTAATTTATCTCATTTGAGAGTATTCGGGTGTAAAGCTTTTGCGTACATAAACAAACAAATAAGAAGAAAATTAGACGATAAAGCGCAAGAGGGAATCTTCGTAGGTTATGACTATAGATCAAAGGGATACAGGATTTACACGGGAGGAAAAGGTATTATTATCGCAAGAACGGTTAAATTCATGGAAAATCAAAACTCTAAACTTTCATCACAAGAAAAAGCAGAAAATGATATTAGTCAAAAGGAAACTGTAAATGTAGAACTTAATGACACACCTGAAAATAACACCGAACAAACACTTGAAATAAACAATGAACCTAGAAGATCCTCGAGATCTAATATCGGTGTACCTCCAGATCGACTAATTTACATGGTAAAACATGATCCAATACATGAACCACAAAGTTGGGCGGAAGTTCAAAATCTCACAAATCCTGTTGAGAAAAATAATTGGATAAAAGCAGCAGAGGATGAAATATCATCGTTAAAAGAACACAACACGTGGACATTAGTAGATCCACCACAAGGAAAGAAAATTATCGGTTCAAAGTGGACCTTTAAAACAAAATATGATGACACTGGGAAAATACAAAAATTTAAAGCACGACTGGTAGCTCAGGGATTTCTCCAAAAATTTGGGGAAGATTATGATGAAACATTTGCACCGGTGGTGTCCTATACTACAATACGTTCTTTCCTAAACTCTGCAGCTTACCACAAATTAAATGTAAGACACATAGACATTAAAACAGCATTCCTACACGGTGACTTAAACGAAGAACTGTATATGCAACAACCCGACGGTTTTGTTAATCCAGGGAAAGAAAATAAAGTGTGTAGGTTGAACAAATCAATTTATGGGCTTAAACAAGCTGCTAGAGCTTGGTACTTAAAAATTGGGAGTTTCCTAAAAACCCTAAATTATGTCGAGAGCAAAGCTGATTCATGCCTCTATGTAAACAATACGTCAGACAACATTTCGTTTATTATAGTGTATGTCGATGACATTCTAATTGCCGGAAATAACAGGCAAATTAATGAAATAATAAGGAAATTAAGCAAAGAATTCGAAGTTAAGGATTTAGGAGAGGTTAGTTTCTATTTGGGTATGAAAATAACTAGAAATGATAGAGGGGATTTCGAAATAAATCAAAAACTGAAAATCGGAGAGTTAGTACGTAAATTAAATTTAGAAACCTCTAAACCAACATATACACCAATGGAAACAAATTACTTAAAATATGATGATAATGATAACCCATTAGAAAACAACACTAAATACCGACAAACAATAGGAAGCTTGCTATATTTGGCTACAGTTAGCCGTCCTGTCATATTAGCTGCCGTAAACATATTAAGTAGGAGAAATGAAAGTCCAAGAAAAAAGGACTGGGAAACAGTAAAAAGAGTTGTCAGGTATTTAAATACCACAAAAAATCTAAATTTCGTTATCAGTGCCAATGAAAAACCTAAACTGGTAGTTTACGCAGATGCGGACTGGGGAGGAGACAAGTCCAACAGAAAATCAACATCAGGCAGTGTCTTCATGATAGGAGATAATCCTATTCAATGGATCACAAAACGGCAAAATTGTGTCGCTCTTTCGTCGGCTGAGGCCGAATTTATTTCTGCCACGACTGCTGCGAAAGAAATCATGTGGATACTAAAATTATTAAAAGACTTGCACTTGCCTCAAGAGTTACCTATCAAAGTTTTTGAAGACAATATTTCGTGTATAAAACTGATAGACATTGGTTTTACTGGAAAACTGAAACATGTTGACCTGCAATTCAACTACTTAAAGGATCTAAAAGAAAAAGGTGTCATAGAACCCGAATATTGTCCAAGTGACATAATGACTGGTGATATCTTCACCAAGGCACTTCCAAGACAGATTCATGAAAAACACAGAGAAAAATTGAAACTGATTAGTGGAACTTAAAAGATTTATGGAGCTGAAGGGGGAATTAATAGATGTATTATCATCTCCATAAACTTTTCATTTATTTACTGTCATTTATTTCAGAACTATAAACAAAGTAATATCATCTATAATTAAATTTGACCTTGAACACCGCGAGTGAAAGATTTATAGACTCATAATAACTTTTTCTTCTCTCTAAATAAACATTTTCAAACCATTATTTATTTTACAGAACTATTAATTTCAAACTTTATGGGAAATCATGTTATTCTAAATTACTATTTTATTTCTTTCAACAATGTAGTTTAATGATATTGTATAAACAAAATAAGATATTAATTTTTCCTTTCAAATGTCATAATATAATATAATATAATATAACAATTTATGATCCATAATGATATACTTAAAAATTGTAATTTAAATTCTCCTGGCAGTCTGTAACATTTCCTCAACCTGAAAGGATGCATAAAAATGCACTCCTAAAATATACACTAATAAAGCTAATTACAATACAGAATTATTTGCAGATTCATTTAAACAAATTTAAATAATTATTTTTTATATTATTAGTTGTAATATATGCTTATTAGTGAATGCTTAACAACTTTCAAGAAAAGTCTTTTTTGGACTACAATATGCCGGAGAAAGAAGCTCCTATTGCACTACTAAATACAAGGTAAGTGAAGAACTTATTATTTTTCTTTAAAGTCTTACCTTGTAGTGATTTATCAATAATAATTTACTTAATAATTTTTAATATGAAAAGCTTCAAAGAAATCGAGTTCATGAATGGATTTAGGTCTGCAAATTATTTTAGCTGAATTAAATTTAAAATTATGAATTTCCTCCCAGCAATGTTTAGAAATAGCCGATTTGTTGGTTTCTTGTTTGCGAACGTAATTCATATGTTCTTTTAGTCGAAATTTAAGACTGCGTTTAGTATGATCAATATATGATAAACCACACTGACAGAAAATACTATAAATGACCCAAGAATTATGCATATCAATAGGATCTTTTAACTGAGAAAAGGTGAGTTTATTGGAAGGCGAAAATATTATTTTAAAATCATATTGTTTGAGAATTTTAGATATGGTTTGACTGGATTTAGGAAAATAGGGTAAGACAATACTGATATTAGAAGAGACAGTCTCTTCTAATATCAGTATTGTCTACATTTTCATTAATTTTAAATGTTAACGTATGTTTCCCCATTGAGAGTCCGTGTTATCCGAGTTTTCGATTATCCAAGGTACCCTCGGTCCACATTACCTCAGATAAGGGAGGCTCTACTGTACTCTATTATAACTGTAGATTTTGAAACTGAATTCTCAAAATTTATCATCATTTTTACAGAGTCGCTATGAAGACATTCGAGTTTCGGAATCTATATTCATTGTTGTCATTGTTTTCAAATATATGTGTGTGTGTGTGTGTGTTAACAATGTAGTATAGAATGTAGGGAAATAGATAATGAAATACCGTCAAAATTCTTATGAACCAAGATTAATTAATAAATAATTAAATTAAATATTTGGAACATCTTTTAAAAAAGATATGGAAAAAAAAAACAATAACGATTTTAATAAAGATATGAAAACAACCATTAATCTTATAGAAACAGGATCCTTAGAAAAAGTTTATATATAATAACTTGAAATATGATATCTAACAATAACTTCCTTAACAAGAAATCTCTAATTATTAAATAGTGAAATTAGAAAGAAAATTTAAATGCGTCCATCCAATTATACTAAAACAAAAAAAAAAAGTATCACTATAATCATATTGAATATTTAATCATTGCAATAACGCTTATACTTAGTAGATTAATCATCAGGGCACCGCCGCCGTCTCCTCAATGAGCAAATAAATACAAGATTTCATACTCTAGCAGCTTATAAAGCATAAGACTGTCTAATCTTACAGGATAAGCAAATTAACAAGTGGAATAAAATTCATAAGAGAATACAAACGTCGAAAAAAATGAATAATAATAATAACTAGTATCGCCCAGTGGTCGAAACTCGACCTTTTTTTTTTTTTTTTTTTTTTTTTTGCAAAGCGAGGCAAAGCAAAGTTATTGCCTTGTCCTAAACGGAATGCAATTGCAACACAGCTGCGGCAATTGTTTGCCGATATTCACTCTAACTGAATCAGCAGAGTTTTACTTAATATAACTATTTCTCTCTGTAGATGTTAGCCTTTCCTGAAATGAGAGAAAATCGCAACGTGAAAACGCCCCTTGTTGTGTGATACAGCCCAGAAGCTAATAGGTACCATGTCAAACCAAGGCCCAACCAAGTATCAAATTCTGTTAAATTAATTCGATTGGTTCATAAAGTACAGTGTTTGAACAAAAAAAAAAAAAAAAAAAAAAAAAAAAAAAAAAGATATTTTTCAAAAATGGTCGAATTGAGTTCGGGAAATTTCAAAACGTGTAACTTTATCGAAAACCGAAAATCTAAAACTTTTCTGAACCTTATATTTTCTACTTATATATGCAGAGGAAAGAATAATAAATCCACTTTTTAAAAAATAAAAATAAGTAGTCAATTTCACTTAATTAAAATGCAAGGAAATCTCAAAACGTGTAAATTCATCGAAAACCGGAAATCAAAAGTTTTTATGTATCTTCTACTTGCTTCTTCTACCCACAAAAGCTAGCAATAAAGACACTTTTTTTAAAAATAAGTAGCCAATTTCAGTTAATTGAAACATAAAGAAAGCTCAAAACATGTAAATTCAGCAAAAAACGGAAATCGGAATTTTTTCCGTATCGTCTACTTATACATGCAGCAGTTAGTAACAAATACATTTTCCTTTTATTTAGTATATTAGTTGAACATTTATTGTTTAAATATCACCTTTTAAAATGAAATGTTTATATTTACATTCGAAACTGGAAGTTTGCCATTTTTTTATGGAGTTTTGTGATTTTAAATTAAAATTTTATCAATTTTACAGAAAAAATAACTCAATCAAACACATGTAGACAGTAACTTATATATAACTATACCCAAATATCGGAATTAAAATCGGCAGATAATTTCCGTTATTTTTTAATAATTTTTTTAAAAAATCCAATGGACGATTAACATAGAAAATCTTTTTCATGGCTCCATGGACAGACAGTGACGTCATCACTTCGCTTGCGTATAGTGATGCTACATTATACAAATTACTGTGTCTATGGTTTTATTTGAGCTTTATGAAATTGCCAGATTTAACAACTTTCTACTTTTAGGTATTTTTTAACGTAAAGGAATACGTGTATAAAAGGGGAAAATGGGGGAAAATGCATAAAAAATAAATGTATTTTTAAATACCTTCTTGACATCGTAAGAAAATAATATTTGTATTCGCACCTTCCGGCTAACCATACCTTTCGAATGATACCATTTTCAACCCTCTACTCCCATAATTAATATGTTAAAAAGGGACTACAAATTTTATGCTTGCCTATTAATATATAGATAATAAAACAAGCCACAAGGAGGTTAGTATAGATTACACATTAGGAGATGAGTTGTTTTCTGCAGTTACGAAGATAATACCAGCACTACAAATAACCATGGGAGTAGCACAAAAGGCCGTAGGCAAGGGGGGGGGTCGAAATAAATGATGGAAGACTGTTTTCGTGCATTTTCATGTATAAGGCAAATATTTTTGCCTAAAAAAATCGTTTAAAAAATATTAATCCACATACAAATAATTTAATAAAACTTATTAATTCAATTTAGCTCCCCATTATGTTCTCTCTTCTCTTCTAGAGCGTCGTAAAATCCATTCAACCTTAATCTCGCTATATTTATTCACTTAATTTCATCCACCTTCTTGCTATAGCTATAATAGACAATCCTACGTCATGAATTTAATCTTTTTACTTTCTTCTGTATTCAGTAGAAGAAAGTATTGGATTCGTGAAAGTTTTCGCCTGCCGGATTTCGATGGATTTACATGTTTTGAGAGATTCAGAACGCGATTTGACCATTTTTAAAAAATGTCTGTGTATGACAAAAGTTTTGTTCCAACTGTATCTCAGAAACTATTGCACTGCAGATAATTACACATAAATTTATTTGCATCTGTACCATAGCATAAATTAGCGCCTATTACTTTTTGATAAAAATCGTCCAACAGGTGACTTTGACATCCGGATTTTTCTAAGTTTTTAACTTGGTGGTATAGAACAAAATTTCTTAAAAATGTACACAATGAGAATTATTTTTAACGAATCATTATCAAATTTAAAAAAATTATTTATAATAATACTAATCAAATAGAGAAAAGAAAAATGGGCGCATAGGAGCAACGCTTCTTCCCTGTGGGTGAAGTCTCCCCTCCCGAGAGGGGCAACTATTCGATATCGGTATCTTTTAAAAGAACTCGCCAATATCTTTAAAACGAGTAGTTGAACTATTGATCTGAGATAATAAAAATCAAAGTTATCGATTTTTTCATCTTTAACAAAAGAAAATAATAATAATAATAATAATAATAATAATAATAATAATAAGATCTCTTTAGTGAACATAATATTGACTTTCTTAAACATTAAGTGTTGTGTTTCTATTAGAAACAAATCATCTGCATTCATAATGGAAATTAATTTTAATAAATAAAAGTTTTGATAAAGTTATTTATACTGAGTGAATTTGTATAGGAAAATATAGAAGAAAGATTTGTATGCAACGCCTGGTTAACGCAAGGGCATGAAGGCATGTGACTTGAGTAGCACGGGGCCATAAAACTGGTCCTGAAAATGCCATTTGGCCTTTCATGTCCTCAAAAGGCAAAAAATTGGCATCCTATAATGCAAATTCGGCCATATTACTCCCATAAATATATGTAGTGCTGAATGGTGCACAGTGTGAGGGGGGAGACGGGCTCACGAAATTATGTGTGTCCTGCCCGGACGTCACATGAAGTTAATCAGCGTCTGTTTGCGCCAGGGTCCGATTAACTTCGTGTGAGGCCCGGGACACACATACTTTTGTGGACCCCACCCCTCAAGCAAAGCAGTGGCGAAGCGTCCATGGAAGCGGTGGAAGCAGCGCTTCCCCTATTTAAGATTTATTAAAAGTAATCAAGTAACGTCTATTCGTCGAAAGACTGAATTGATTCTTCCTCTGCTTTTTGAAGCGTTTCGCTTCGGCACTTCCATAGTTTTCTCAACCACACCTCGCCCCTGTAGCAAAGGTACATATATACCTGTATATGAGACTAAAATGACAGAATTTTGTATTTTATGATACCATTTCTGTCATTTTTAGAGACAAAAGAGAGAAAATGGTATTTTTAGGACCAGTTTTAGTGCCCTTAACTACTCAGGGCCCGGGGCACGTGCCCCTGTGTTAATCAGGCCCTGGTTTGTGTGTGCTTATGTGCTTTTCTCTGTGTATATTATTATATCATTCTTTTTCGGTGATCTAGTGTTAGAAATGTGATTCCCCCCCCCCCGAAAAAAAATCCTGGTTACGGCCTTGGTAGCACATATAATTTAACTTGCTGGCTGTAAAACACAGACAAACCTAATTACAATATTTTATAAGATTTAATATATCTAAAATATTTTTTATTAAATGAAATCAACTGAATTTTTCTTGTATTTTTAAAATCTCAATAGTGGGGTACAATGGACCGCTCCCTATAATTTATTTATTTATATTGTTTGTATTTTAGTACATAGATAGCAGCACTGCAATTATGAAACTTAGCCAGAAACTTCATGCCTAACTAACAATATACCATTTTATTCGTGAAGTTTAGTTTACGGTAGCCAAAAGTAAATATTTTTAGTTAAACATTTTTCCCTTTCGTCTTTCAGGAATAATGATCTGGAACAGGCTTTTTAGCACAATAAAAAGAGCTAAGGTCATCTATTATTATATTTAATCTCATTAAAATATTTTTTAAGAGGATTTTTTATTTTTTTATAATCATTTGCTGTCAGCACTGAAAAAAAAAACATATGCCGCATTCCTCTAGAATGAATAAGTGGCCATTTTCTAAATTCCTTAACTAGAAATATAGATTTCCGAGCTATGCGTATAAGGCCCGCCAATAAACTGAATAGACGAAGTGATCGAGAATTTCTAGTTTACACATTTCTAGATGGGGAAACAATGTGCTGAATATTCCGAATATTCTGAATAACGAGAAAATTCTCGCTTGATTTTTTAGAATTGGATCATAAACCAAGATTATAGTTGCTGAAACCCGCCTCTTGTAGTCTCATTTATTTGCAGAGATTTTTAAATAACTTTGTCGTCGATAATATAGGCAAACGCTCTAGAATTCAAATAGGGGCTTCAAGAACTCGCTTTCCAAGGGGACTAGAACTTATAAGGATGACATGGAACTGTTTTTTCTAGAGCCACAATTTAGATTCTAGATGTCAGTTACAGAATTTTTTCTCAGTGAGAGGTCCAGACGGGGTACAATGGACCAGGGTCCATTTACCTCTGTTCTCTGTCATAATAAACTGATTTACGAAATCTGCATTTTTGAAGTGTTAGCTATAAATTATATATATAAATTTCAGAGTTAACTATAATTAGATCTATTATGTCTTCAAAGATGAATAAGAAAACAATTTACTTTGAAGTTTCTTCTTATTTATTTTTAATAACCATTAAGTTACTTCTGTATTCCTATATTTTTACAAATATCATACAGCTATAACAAATTAAATTAAATAATGCAATTAAAAAATAATAATACAAATAAATTTGACGAAAAAGACGATTTTACATTTTGTTGGTTTAACCACAGAAATAAAAGATAAAGAATCTCTTTTTGTGAGGTTCATGCAACGAAAACTTAATTAAGATCTCTACATTTTTTCCTGAGAGTGTTGCTATATCTCTTGTAAATTTCCAAGCTATTGTAATGATGAGTTTTCCAGACCCTTCAACTTCACAAGAAGACAGCAGATTTTCAGTGGCACAAATATTGTTTAGCGTATCATTTTCTAATTTTAATGTTCATTAATTTACATTATTTGTATGAATCGAAGACAGAAATAAACAAATATAATATATTCTACATTTTAAACTATTAAGAAACATGCTACATTAGTATGCGTTTTTAAATTTGACCTGTCTTCCAGTACCCCATGTCATGAACCATTGTACCCCGACCGCGGGGTACAATGGTCCATTTTGTCAGTTGTTATTAAAAAAATTATATTTAAAAAAGTAAACACAATTATTGCTTTTGATTGAGTGTCACATAAGACCCAATATATAGGTAATATGCGCACATATTTTCAATAGCGAGAAATTATTACTTTGTGAGT
Source organism: Salticus scenicus (assembly GCA_963930645.1). Lineage (NCBI taxonomy): Eukaryota > Metazoa > Arthropoda > Arachnida > Araneae > Salticidae > Salticus > Salticus scenicus. Next base: position 108,387,794 of record OZ005656.1, on the reverse strand, counting down.
AAACACCTAAAATTTCCAAAATTGGTCCATTGTATCCCACGCTCCCCTATATATAAACTATGCTCAATAATTTCACTTGCTAAAATTTTTCTCTGATTTAAAATTGCCAACACCAAACATGAATGTCATAACGATTTTTGTAATTATTGCTGATGTGAATAAATGATACATAATTATTTAAGTAACTCGCAGAATTTTTTTTTTTTAAAGGGATTAATAAAATTTCAGATATTTTTCTTCGAAAACGTTTAATACTCTGCATTTATGCGTGTATGGATTTGAATTACATGAAAATACATGTAAAAGTTATTTATTTACTAGGTCTACTGGAAAGTTCTATCTTTTTGAATTAATAAAATGACACTGGAAATTTTCGTTTAACAATATTTGTATAGTGCTTTACCAATTACCATCTTAAAAGTTACCTAAGACTATCTTAAATATTATGCATTATAAATTTCCTGTGACAGTATTTTAATTCAAAAGGAGAGAACTCTCCAGTAGATATAATAATTTATTTTGTGGGGATTTTATATAAAGATTAAAAAATGATTTTATTATTATTATTATTATTATTATTATTATTGTTATTATTATTTATTTATTTCTATTTCGCTTTTTCATTTCTGCTGTTGAAATACCGAGTAATTTACATGTTTTTGATTAACCAGAATCCATATATTATATTTACTTAACCAGAAGGCTGCGCCCGCTTCGCTTTTACATTATTAATAAAATAAATAAATAAATAAAAATACCTACAATGAAATCGCTCTAAAACTCGCTTCGGGTACCTGCTGCCTATGGCACCTATATTTCCGCCCGCACTGCATCGGGACCAGGTTCCCACTGCCCGCAGATAGGTACTTTTAGGGCACTTCAATTTGGGTATTTATCGTGGATCTGCTATTATTTAACATCTTCGATTTTAAAGATGACTGTATCTCAGCATCTATTAAATATTCTAGGTTTTGAACCATGTATTTTATAGCCCTCGCTCTTTACACTATATTATCATATCATTCCGAGCAATGTAATAAATGAAATAAAAAGTAGATTTTCTTTTAAAAGAAATTAACTAAAATTAAAAGCAAATAAAATTTAATTAAGCTTAAGTTTTGATCAGTTTAATCCTTTCTACTATATAATACCATTTTTTCCCGATAAATATTATAAATTACAAAAAAAAAAAAAAAAAAAAAAAAAAAAATTCAAAGGAATTAATTTAAAAAGTGAAAAATAAAAAGTTGTTATACTATAAAAATTATACATAAACATATTTTTTTTTTTTTTTTTTGCATTACAATTTGGGTTTCAATAAATGTAATAAATTAAAAAAAGAAAAGAAAAGAAAAAGATTTCGCCTTCAAATGAATTAATGAATTAAATAAATAAAAATAAATAGCGTAATAGCCGATGCTAAGATACGCAGACGATTGAAACGAAGGAACAAATTTCAGAAATAGCGACACATTGAAACCAATATTTAAAATCGAAAAAAAAAAAAAAAAAAAATTAAAAATAGTACCCATCTGTGAAGTTTTGTAGCTCTACGATTGGTAGTGTAGTGTAAGCACCAGAGCTCAGACACACACACACACACACACACACACACACATAGACAATTCTCTTTATTTATATAGATGTAATTCATGTTCTTCAAAATGCTAAAACTTCTATGGATAATTAAGAAAAGGCTTTTTTTTTTTTTTTTTATGTTTAGTGGAACCTACCTAAAATAATTCGGGATAGGTTTTTGAAATTTATTAATTAGTTTTTGAGGGGAAAATAAAATAAAAAGTGCATGTCTGTGTAGAAATATGGGGGAAAAAAGAACATGATTTTTGTTATATTTTTATTCTTAGTATTTTTTTCTTTTAAATATATTGCAAAATCCATCCCTAATTCTTTTAGGTAGGTTCTATTAAACATCCAAAAAGAAATTAAGTCTTTTCTTAAATATCTGTAGAAGTCTAAGCATTTTCAACATTATGAATTCTTGAAAAAATACAAACTCAGAAAACACAATTTAAAGATTTCAAATCTCCAAAAAAGTATATCAGAAACCATAAAAAATGTTGCCTGATTATATATATTATTGAACAAACCTAATATAGTTCAATTTATAAATATTAAATGGAAATATAAGCTTTTATATGAAACTTACATCAATAGTGCCGTCAAAAGTGCCGAGTCCCCTTAACCCTTTGTGCTCGGCATATTTTTCTATTTTTAACTGTAAGACACGCCTTTTGGCGTTCCTTTAAAACGTCACACGTATAGTTTCCAACTTACTACCTTTTGGCTACCGAAAAATTGTAATAATTTGTTTTATTTTACTTCATCATTAAATAAAATAAATCTTTCTGTTAAAATTTTCCGGTAGCCGAAAGGTAGCCTATAGTTACAGGTTTTAGAAAAATAACATTTCATTTGCAGAGGAACACCTTAAGGCGCGGCTCGATTTTTTAATGTCCCCTCAGAAGGGACATACGAGCGATAAGGGTTAAGTATTTAAATAATTTAGATGCGAAAAAAAAAAAAAAACATTTCGTAAAGTGCCGTTCGTAACTGTACCGTTTCATGAAATGCTTTTCTGAAATACAAAGTTATTAAGAAAAATTTCAATATTAACTAGAATAGTTTTTTATATGTACAGTTCCCGCCGCTTATTAAAATCACATTCGTTCTGAGGCAAAGTGATTTTATTAAGCGGCTGATTTTTATGTCCGGCGAACGTTTCTGCACTCAAGTAAAAGGTATTACTTCCCTGAATTTGGAAAGAAATTTCAAAAGGTAACGAATAATGGAATTAGTAAACAATATTAATTCATTTTTTATAGATAATTAATTATTCCTCCTATATAAGTAAATTAAACGCATTCCAAATTTCTATGCGCTTTCCTTCAAAGAAAATCATCATTATTTTATTTTACCGAAAGTTCACGCTTTTCTTATAAATTTAAAATCTTTCCATTTGAACCTCTTAATTGATAGCTATTTCAAAATAAGAACTAGAAATTGTCTTTTAATAATTAAAATTAATATATATATATATATATATGTATGTATGTATGTATCATTTGCAAATCAAATCAAATTTATAACTTATTACTGCGTTTTGAAGAATACATTCCTTGAAATTGTTAGGGAGATACGTTATGGAGCATATTTAATTTGTAACTATGCTGCAAGTGTAAAATTTTCGACAATGAGCGATAACCGGTACTTTAATTTCTTTTTTTATTTAAAAAAAAAAAATACAATGTAAAGGATTTTTTTTTTTTTTTTTTTTTTTTTTTTTTTAAGTGTGCATAAATGATAATTTTGGCTGCTGAAGATATATTTTGAGTTTATTAACCGGCGATGCTGATTTTATTAAGCGGTGGTTCCAACAATAGTTTGTATTGATTTGATTCCGGTCCTGGCAATTTGATCAGATTAAGCGGCTGATTTTATTAACCAGTGATTTTATTAAGCGACGGTTACTGTATATATATTAGGAAGTGGAGATAGATTTATCTTCTGAATCACTGTTGACACAAATAACAGATTTTAAAAAGAAAAAATCATTTTTACTTTTCTCATTGTTTGGAAATCGGGTCAAGAACAATAACCAAAGGTATTATTTCGAATAAGAATAACATTTTTATCATTTCTCTGGTCTATATATCAATATTCAAAGATATATGCACCGACCAGAAACTTCAGAAATTAAATCTAATCTCAATCATTGAATAAAAAATAAAATCACGTGAAATTCTAGCTTGTATTTCAGTAAAAAAAGAAAAATTACCTAAATGTCAATATTTTCTTAACACAAATGGGTCTATTATGATGATAAAAATTCTCTTGTGCCACATTAAAATTTCACTCATGAGGGAATATCTGTTATAAAACGGATATCTGTGAATAAATATTTTCGCAGATGTGTTCGCATGAAAGAAAATAAAAAGAATTCTTTCTTGGAGTTTTATTTTTATTTCCTATTTAAAGAATTTCCTTTTCTTTCAATCGTCTGACTTTATTTTATTTCGTGATTTTTACACTTCGTTTAATTCAAACTACGCCCAAACCTACTTTCTTACAAAGAAAAAGAGAAAAAAAAGGGGGGGGGGCAGGAAAATATTTTGTAAGAGAGTTATATTTAACTGAATATTTAATCAAGCGTTTTTAAAAAAGATTTTTAGAAGCTATGCCTAAAATTTTACATTTTCTGCTCAATCAAGATTTTACATGTGTTCGATATATACTATATACTATATACTTTTTAATAGTGTTACATTAAATATAAATGTATACCAGATAGAGATGTATACATAAGTAGTGATTGCATTACTGCCAACCTTTTCGATTGTTAGCACTACTATTTTTCAACAAACCTTTTTGTTTTATTTAAAGACTAAAATTATGCAATTTAATAATGCAAAAGTACCTATAGTAAAATGGTAGTGTTAAAAAATTGGAAGAGCTGGCAGCCACGTGATTGGAAACAATAATTTTTGTAAAAAACAAAAAAGAAAGAAATATAAAATATTTTTCTCTTTCAAATTTTATAATTTTTATTAACAATGTATATATATTCTTAAAAAAAGAAAGGGAAAAAAAAAAAAAAAATAAAAAAAAACACGCGTAGATTGATAAATTAAGATTTAAAAAACACTTTAACACATGCAAAAATTTAAAAAATGTCTTTACGTAAAAGCAAAATCTAAAATATTACATTTTGAGGTATAAAGTTTGTAATATATAATATCACAAAGCTTTTCGCTATTACAAAAAAGCATTTTCAGGTGACATTCATGCTCATTACAAGATTTGAGAAATCTCGTCTGGTAAAAGTTGTGTTGCAGTGATGATATATATGTCACGATTTTGAGGGTGACAGTCGCTGGCACACAAGAAATACTATGGATTCTTTCCGGAAAACATGTTAATTTCACCAAAGTCGCAGATCGGGGCTTTACGGAGAAGGCAATGGAGGTTTGACCGAGGGTTTGCCCGAGGGTTTGCCGATATTCGGCCGGCATTGGCGGCACATGCCGCGACACTTCGAAAGGAATATGCTTCGAACGGCTCAACAGTGATGCCAGATGGTCGAAAATTATTTCCCCAAACAGGTCTTCAAATTTCCCCAAATCACGGGTTTTTTTTTTTTTTTTTTTTTTTCGAAAAAATCCCCAACTTGATTTCTATTAAAAAGGGAAAATAAAAACAATTTCAAAAAAAAAAAAAAAAAAAAAAAAATGTCAAACAGATTTTTTTAATATTACATTAATAATTAGTACTGTCTTGCTCTATTTCAGAATTCCAATATGTTTATAATTCTGTTATTTTATTTATATGAAGATCCTTAACACGAGATTTTACCTTTTTTGTGATAACAATTCTTGATTATAGCTATAAACTAAATACAACTGTATATGCAGCTATTAGTAAAGTTAGAAAATATTCTGATAAAGTCTCGTGCAATGAAAGGCGAATCTATCATAGACATAATAATTTGTATAGATCCATCATCCCCATGTTATCGAGCACAGATTTTTGATGGGATTTTTTTTTTTTTTTTTTTTTTTTTTGACACCAGCCTTTAGTGGGTATAAAACCCGGCGATAGTAATAGAATAGATGAATTTTCAAAATGCCGAAATATTGTGTGGCTTTCAATTAATATATATATAAATATTAATATATGTATAATAAATATATGAATGTTCTAATGAATATATGAAAGGAATGAAATAAGTTTTCATAAGTAAGTTATATTCGACTAATTTATGAAAAATATAATTTTATATTCAGTTGCTTTGTTATTATTATGAAAATGATGCTGTTTTCATATTTAATGGATTTTTTTCTTCTTTATAAAATATTTTTTAAGATTTTATATTAGTAAGGAATATAGAATTTTCTAAATTCTTTTAAATATAGTTAACAGCGGCCTAAGTAAACCCACTAGTTTTATAATATTAAATAAATAAATAAATAAAATAACTTTAAATATTAACGAAGTTAATAGATACAGTAAAAAAAAAGGGGGGGGGGGGGGAGAAAGAAAGAAAAATCAGTCTGAAACTGTTTCTGGAGTTTTCCATTCACCTTCAGTACACAAATTATTCATAAATTTTATTTGTTAAATTGTCCGTGTGTATTGCACTCGGGGAAAGACGGCCATTAGGAAGTAAAATGGCGGTCTTGCCAAAGATCTTTCAATACTATTAAGTTCTTTGGTCTTACCCCAAGTGAAAATTTTTATGCAGGGGGCGAAGAATAACATCACAATTTATAAATTAAAATATCTGGTATAGCAAGCGAATTGATGACGTCACTGGCCGTCCGTTTCGCCAAGCAAAAGATTTCCTTATGTTAATCGTTCATTGGATTTTTTGTAAAAAATTATGAAAAATTAAGGTAAATTATCTCCCGATTTTAATCCCCATACTTGGGTATAGTTATATATAAGTTATTGTCTACATATGTGTTAGATTCAGTTAATTTGCTGTAAAATTGATAAAATTTTAATTTCAAATCTAGAAACAAAATGACAAACTTCCATTTTTGAATGCAAATATAAACATTTCACTTCAAAATAAATATCCAACTAATATACCAATTAAAAGGAAAATGATAAATATTCTATCATAAATTGAAGTCAAATTTGTTTTCAAATGTCTAAATAAAATATCTGATATAAGGAAAGCCAGCTGGATATGTTGCAGCGGAATACAGTCGGCAGCAAAAGTATTCGAGCACTAGCAAAAATTCTTATATAAAAAAAGTTCACTTAATACAGTTTTGTTAAATAAATCCTTGTCGAATTCTGTTCATAGTCAGTCTAAGAACATGATTCGACAAGGATTTATTTAACAAAACAATATTTAAATGTACTTGTTTTATATAGAAATTTTTGCTAGTGCTCGGATATTTTTGCTACCGACTGTAGATTTGATATCTGTCGTCCTTGGTGGGGAAAAAAATCGCCAAATTATCTGGCGAACATATCTAATTCCTTTCAAAAATCATGGATATTTTAATAACGTATATTAAGATAGCAACCAATAATATGAAACAATATTTCGTACAATACATATTACGAAAATACACATCTGGCACGTATATTTTTGTATTACGTTTTTGATCGCCAATTATAAAAAAAAATGCCAAGAGCGACATATTTTTAAAATTTAAAATTAAATTTTTGTCAATTTGACAGCAAAATAACTTATTCCAACACATGTGCACGATAACTAATTTAGAATTATATCCAAATATGTGGATTAAAATCGGGAAATAATTTTTATTAATTTTCAACAATTTTTTACAAAAAATCCAATGGAAGATTAACATAGAAAATCTTTTGCTTGATCTCGGATCCCACCTGGTCCCACCGACGGTCAGTGATGTCACACTTCGCTTGCGTATAGAACGGATTTCTTTGACTTGTAAATTAACGCTGAAAAATTTGTACTTTCTTTAAGTATCAAATTATAAGTTTGTTAATTTTTTTATAATTTTCATTTGGGAAAATAATTTGGGTATTTTTTGAAAAAATAAAAATAAATAAATAATTTATATGATCAAAAAGCCACACGCTTAAAATATATCTATATCTCTCTATATAAAAATTTCGTGTCACAGTGTTTGTCCGCGATGAACGCCTAAACTAATGAACCGATTTTAATGAAATTTTGCACACTGTGTGCAGTTTCGTCCAATTTGAGAGATAGGATAGTTTTTATCTCAATTTATAGTCACAATATTTTTTTATTGCAAATTATTTGTTTATTATATGGTAAAGAGTTATAATTATCTGTGAGTTCTATAAGTTTAATTGTTTCCAAAACATATTTACGAGTTCATTTTCTTTCGACATAAAAATAAATACATTTAATCAAATGTGAACGTTAAAAAATTATAAAAAGTTAAATTATGCATCTCACAAAAATTGACGCCATAATCACTTTAAAAATTTTATACACATTAATAAAGTGCTAATGTACTTCTATACACAAGCAAAGTGTGAGGTCACTGACCGTCTGTGGAGCCAAGAAAAAGTTTCCCTATGTTAATCGTCCATTGAATTTTTTGTAAAAAATTATTAAAAATTGAGGAAAATTATTTCCCGATTTTAATCCAAATATTTGGGTATAGATATGTATTAGTTATCATTTACTCCGTGGTTATCATGTACATGCATTAGATTGAGTTATTTTGCTGTCAAATTGACAAAATTTTAATTTTAAATTTCAAAACTCTGTCGTCCTTGGAGGTTTTTTTTTTTTTTTTTTGTATTTGGCAATCAAAAAGCAACACGAAAATATACATGCCAGATGTATATTTTCGTAATATGTATTGTATAATACGAAATATTGCTTCATATTATTCACTACTTTCTTAATATACGTTGTTAAAATAACCATGATTTTTGAAAGGAATTAAATATGTTCGCCAGATAATTTGGCGATATTTTTTTTCCGCCAAGGATAACAGATATGAAATCTATTCCGCTGCAACATATTAGTATCTTGTATCAGATACTTTATTTAGACATTTGAAAACAAATTTGATGCCAGAGTATGATAGAATATTTATCATTGTCTTTTTAATTAGTATATTAGTTGGATATTTATTGTGTAAATATCATCCTTTGAAATGAAATGTTTATGTTTTCAATCGAATATGGAAGTTTGCCATTTTTTTTCTAGAGTTTTAAAAATTAAAATTGAAATTTTATCAATTTTGCAGCAAAAAACAGCTTAATCTAACGCTTGCACACGATAACTAATACAGGCCTTCGTTGATTCACTCACTACCTTCATTTATTTCATGAATTAAAAAATGGTTTCGTTAACAAACTTTGATCTATTGGCACGCAGGCAGCATCAGGCCGAGTTTTGTACATTTCGAGTTTAATTTTAAAAATTTTCCCGCATTCGGAATTCGGTTCGTTCCGGAACCGGGGCTTTGGTAGTATATTATATTTCACTCATCCATAAAAATTGATTTTTAAAATCGTCCGCTTCTATTATACTTTTATTTTAATAGAATTTTAATGTAATTTAATTTATATGTTAGTCTTTTTAGCATTTTTATCCTGAGTAGCATTAGAAATAATATATTTCACTTCTTCATTAAAATTTATAAGACCCTATAATAAAATTAATTTGTGCTTAATATCAACTCTGCGAAAATTTTTATGAATCGCTTCCAAATTTTGACCTAAGGTTCAAATCTCAATCCCGTGGGTTTTTACATCGGCTACAACGTTTTCGTCTTTATTCGTAAATAATATTTTGACTGTATTGAATAGTTTACTGCAATATAATTCAACGTATAACTTAGCCACAGCAACGCGTGGCCGGGTCTGCTAGTTTAAATATATAATTGTATTTTCAGTATAATTCAGTGAAAATAAAATATTTTTATTAGCTAAAAGAAGCACCTGCACTTATTACATATAATTTTATTTTCTACAATATTTCCTGAAATTAAATAGTAATAAATAAGTTTTTAGACAATTATTTCATATTATAATATGGCATAATTATAAAAAGACTCATAAAGTTATTATTAAAATGTAAAGGGGTTTTGGCATTTGCTTTTTAATGAAAGATTTAATTATAAAATCGTCTGAGTAATCAAAAACCGATGTAGAACAACAGAAAAATGGTATAATAAAAAACTAAAAAAAAGCTAAAACTTAATCTAAATCCATCTAGCTAAATACACAATACAATGTGTATGCATAACGTAAGGATTTCCCATATAACGTTAATTTCTTTGCAAGTGATAAAACTTTTCTACATAAATCAAATCTATTTCCTTCTTGTTGTTTAATCTCGTAGATGTTACATAAAATTTTTGTATCTATTCTGCCATACATTTCCTGCTAAAAAAAAAAAAGAAGCATTGATTTTATCTGACATACAATTCAGTAACAGAATGTATTCTGTTATTATCTGATGTTGACCATGTATCAGACGATAATGATCCTTACATTGGGTCCATTCCATCTTGGGTATTGTATGATAGTCAAAATTATGTAATGGATTTGTGTGTTTCGCACACGTATATCAAGTGAATGACTAGCTGAACCACTGAATATCGGAAATACATATCAGTTATTTAATAGATTAATTAAATCGATTCTAGCAAGCTTTGCCCGTTTCGATAGTTGTTATATTTGAATGAATTAAAAAATAATAATAAATAGCTATTTTTTATGTAAATAAGAGTTGAAATAAATAAAAAATACGTTGCAATCGTTTAAAATCAGAGTTGCCAGATTCGGGACTCTTATACAATTTCCACCACTAAATTTTAATTGTAACGATTGCCAAATCATTTCAAAGATTAATCGTCTATTATGTATATCAAATATCACTTCTCAGAATTATTGGTGATAGTAGAATAATAAAAGTCCCCAATCTGGCAACACTGTTTAAAACTTCATTTCGGGCGATTATATATAATTTAAACTTTAAGGTGTCTCTAGTCTCTCCTGCGGTCGCTATTGTATTTTGCCGCCTAACCGGTTCAGGTGGCGCAATTGTAGGCGGACATTCTTTTTCAGCAGTACGTTGTATTGCCTATCTTGTACTCGCTTTTGGTTTATAAGTTGTTGTTTTTCTTTTAGGTTATACTTTTTTAACTTATTCACATAGTAATTTAATTAAAATGGCCAACTAAACATCGTAGGGACCTATTCTTGGATTCTTGCGTATTGCCTATCTTGTACTCGCTTTTGGTTTATAAGTTGTTGTTGTTCTTTCATGTTATACTTTTTTAACTTATTGACATAATTTAATTAAAATGGCCAACTAAAAATCGTAGGGACCTATTCTTGCGTGATCGAATTAGTAAAAGCAGTCGAAAAATTGCCCTGCTTCAATGCCAGTTTTCAACTGTTTTTATCGATTCGGTCACACCAGAATTTGCCCCCTACGATTATTTATATATTGGTACCTACTGCGTCTTCCTGAGTTCAGCGATTTGTGAGGCGATAGCTGGACATACATACAATCGGATTTTAATAATAAATAATTATAAGCACTATATCTCATTCAGGGTTCATATGGATACGCCCTTTTGTACCAATTCTTCCACCACATATTTTATATAATAAAACTAGCGAGTTCGCCCGCTAGTGGGTCGCTATTTTTAAGTGAATCACTATGAACAATGAATTCTCAAAACTGCATGTAATTTATAAAAAAAATAAATAAATCATTTCGAATGGGAAAAAAATCTGGTTCCGGGTTCTCATTCATCACTGCTTACGGCAGCGAAGGCCTGTGCGCGCTGCCGCGCTTAATTTTGTTCGTCTCTCTTTCCGAATCACCATATAAATATGTCTAAATTTACAGATAAAATACAGAAATTTTCTTCTCTCATCGGTGGAATCATCGGTCCAGGTCAGCACTGCCTGCGGCAGAGTAGACACGTGCGCATAGAACACATATTCCTTCGCCCACCCTTCCCTCCCATCCTAATAATTCTACACTTTCGAATATATTTTATTTAATCATGTTACCCTCTTTATAAATTTGCCATCACATTTGAAGACAAAAATGCACGCATACATCGAGACATATTAAAAAATATTTAAATAAATAAACTTTTGCTGTACCGATTTCTCAGTATCAATTTGATATAGAATAAATTGCTTAAATATTTCGGATGAATGACGACCGGAATGATCGAACAGCCGAAATACGTTCCCTTCTGAGAATAGCTAGCTCATCAGTTATTTATTATGCTTGTCATACTTTCTACGCTGACAGAGTCAATGTGCCTTCAGACCTGCAAAGTCTGACTGTCATCTCTTCCGTATTTCGGGTCATAGATTCAAGGTCGATTAAAAAAGGAAAGATATTATTTTACACACCTTCTTTTCTATTTCTAAGGTTAAGCTATTAACAGAATTCGGCGTATTTTTAAAAGGCATATTACGGGTGGAATTGTAAATGATGGGTGGGTACATTTCATTGATAAATGCTTAATTAGTTTCTTTATTATCAATTTTTTTTTTTTTTTTCCTTTGGTTAGAAGATAATAAAGAAGTAAGTTCCTAAGGCACGAACTTGTTAAAGAAAAGAACTTCTACATCTGACAATAGATAAAAGAAAATATCTATAGATATATTGGAGGTTTTACATTTACTACTGAAACATATTTATTCATAAGATTTTTTTTTTCCACTAAATTTTCTGTAGTACATTTTTCATTTATGTATATATATATATATATATATATATATATATATATATATATATATATAATTAAATAACCTGTGAAGACTTTTAATATTTAAGATATGATTTTTAAGATCCAGTGGCAATAATACACACTGTCGCTGAACTTCACAGGTTATTTAATTTAGTAAAAAGGTAATTCTGTTATTGTACTTCTGTACTCTTTAAGAGTACACGTTACTAGTACGTTTTCTTTTAAGAGTACAAAAAATAAATTAAGTAATGTTATTTTATGAAAATGAATGAAACGGATTTGTCAATTAATTTAAATTTATTCATGGAATTAGTTCAGATAGAAATAGAAATAACAGACATTGTATAAGCACAAATGCAGTTATAAACAAAGTGTATAATATTTTTAAAAAAGAGAAAAAAAAATAGTAATTAGGCATAAATTAGGCAAATTCAAGTAAATGAAATTTATATATTTAAATGCTGTGTAAAAACATAATACATTAAGATGTAATCAGCGAAATTACTTAAGTAAGTTTTATTAGAAACAATAAATCAAGGTACAATCAAAATATATGCGCAAGCGCAGCATTTTTAATTTTAAGTATAAATGTACTAAAATATTTTTTAAAACGTAATAAAATAAAGAAACCGAAAATTTAATGCCACCGAATACCACAATATCATTAAGAATTAATTTTTAACACGTTGAGAGCCACGCAAATTCTTAAAATCCATTAAAATTTCATAATGATTCCTCCTTAACAGGGGAGCAGCCCCGGCTGTAAAAAATAAAAATTAAGCAAATTTTTAATAAATTTTCAATCAGTAAATGTAATATTTTTAGTTTTAAATTCTATTTTATATCCGCCACCGATGGTTGACGCGGCTTTATATCATATTTGACACTATCATCCACCGATGGCTGACAGGGCGCTCAACGTTTTAATTTTTACTTTCTCTTACCCATAGGATCGAGAAAGTATTGTTTCAGGGTCAAATTTTCGAACGTGAGTTTTTGTTATATTTACATGTTCTGAGGTCCCCTGAATACGAAAATCATGTTTTTAAAGAATGGTCTGTGTGCCTGTTATCAGCATATCTCAAGAACAAATAGTAGAAGAAATTCCAAACTCGGTATTCGAAATGTGTATCACATAGGGATGCTACAGTAAGCTTTTCGTTGAGATGAAGCAAATGGTTCGCGTACAGGGACACTCAAAAGTATTCAAATACATTACGTCTGTGGGGGAAATTGCAGGTAAGTAGAGTTTAACATCTATAGACTACACTAAACCAAATGAAACGAATATATATTTTCTGTAATAGAGATAGTCAACTGGTAAAAAAATGTTGTGTATGTAGGAGCCCCGCCTCCCCCCCCCCCTCGAGGGGAGTAAATTTTCATGATGGGTATCTTTCAAAAGAGCTCGTCAATACCTTTAAAACGAATGGTTGTACCATCGATCTGCGATAATTTAAAATAAAGTTATCGATTTTTTTCATTATTAACAAAAAAAAATTAATGTAATATTGAGAATAAATTCAACTTTTTCTTTAGTGTTATACTACTTTTCTAATATGGAAATCGTCTGCATTATCATAAAAGATAATTTTTTTAAATAATAATTTTAATAAATTATTTCTTAAAAACAGAATTATTTTTTAATAACCGAATTAAATTTTATATAAATGTAGGTGCATTAATGAAACGGGGGGTTGATGGGGGCGGTAGCTCCCCTCACACAGAACTAATTATCATATAAAACACTTCCGAAGCCTAATTTGAATTGCTTAACACAGATTTATATAACAGTACTCGTTATCTTACCTCTTAATCTGCAACCTGTATTTATAGTATTAAATTTCAGGGTAAGAGAAAGTCGTGTGAGTGACACACCAGATTATTTTTATTGGTACTGCTTTTACTTTCGGTGTAAAACTTTCACTGAAATGTTTGAAGTATAACATGTTCTGCACACTTCTAAAGTTTCAAGATGATTCCTTCAGTACTTGAGATATATGATAAAATGTCTAGAATCTAGATTGGCTGACATGGCGCTCAATGTGTTAACAAAATGAAATAACCTGTGAAGACTTTAGTACAGAAATTAAACAGTTAATACAATTAGCTCTTTAAGGTATGATATTTAAGATCCAATGACATAATACACACTGTCGCTGAACTTCACTATGTTTTAGGAGTATAGAAAATAAATTTAAAAATGTATGTTATGGAAATGAATTAAAATAATTTGTCAATTAATTTAAATTTGTAGAATTCAAATAGAAATAGGAAATATATATTCATCTTTTTTGTTTACACATTGAAAACTTTTTAAACTTTAGTTTCGTATGTTTAGCTGTTACTGTAATTATACTTTGAAATTTAAAAATCTCTGTGGATAGTTTGTGTCTCTACCCTCGGCGGAATTACTTACAGTGAACGCCAAGGTTTTCCAACTTCATGCTAACCTAGGGAGAAAATAATCCCTATTTTTATTCATTAAATAATGCGTATTATTAAATTTCCATTTACACACTCAGAAAATTCATCGCAGTTAAATTATATCTTGTTTTTCAAAAATTCTTATTATTATTATTATTACTATTAATTTATTTTGAAGTTGTAATATGTAAAATTTCACTTTGTTAAATTTCGTACTTTTTAGATTTAACACGTTCACGCCGGCGTGACCCACCGGTGGGTCACAGCTACAGTCGACAGCAAAAGTATCCGAGCTCCAGCAATAATCCCTGTCCAAAAAAAGTACACTTAATATTGCTTTGTTAAATAAATCCTTGTCGAGTCATGTTCTTAGCCAGTCAAAAAACATTATTCGACAAGGATTTATTGAACAAAACAGTTTTAAGTGTACATTTTTAATATCGTAATTATTGGCTAGTGCTCGGATACTTTTGAGCTATGTAAACAAAATGCGCCGGCGTGAAAGTGTTAATCTAGATAATGCTTACAAGTTTCAAAGTAAAATATTCAAAGTTCAAAAAATCATTTTTAGAAAAACAAGATATAATAAAACAACGATGAATGTGAAAACGAAATTTAAAAATATGTATTGTTTAATGGATAATAATAAGGAATTAAGATAGGATTGGGGTGACTTTGACGTTCACAGATAACTTAACTTAATTGTAACTTTTAATTTTTTGACGCGTGTAAGAAAAAATATTTTGCAATGTTAATTTGACTTCTCAAATACGAAGTATGTTAATTTTTTTGAACTAGTAGTCCTCAATTATCCTGTAAGAAAACTCTGAAAATAAATATGTTGAGGCCCTCATTTTTACTTTCTTCTGTATGTAATAAACAGAAAGGATTGGATTCGTGAAAATTTTTGACCTCCGTTTTTTGATGGATTTACACGTTTTGGGATGTCTTGAATACGAATTGATAATTTTTAGAATATGTCTGTCTGTGTGTGTGCATCATGAATTTTGTGTCCACTGTATCTCACGAACCAATGAATGAGATTTAAGCAAACTTGATATTTAGTTGCACCCTGACATAAACTGGTGCTGATTAGATTTGGGGATCAATCGCTCGACAGGTGGCGCTGTGATCGCACTTTTTGTAAACTTTTAACATGGCAGTATAGGAAACAATTTCGTATAAATGTGCATAATGAGAGTTATTTTAAACTTGTGATTGTAAAATTAATATGAATTATTGATAATAGTAGTATTTAACTAGGAAAAAATGTTGTGCATGTGGGGGCATCGGTACCCCCGGCGGGGGATAAATTTTCAAGATGGGTGTCTTTCGAAAGGTCTCGTCAATACTTTTAAAACGAAGGGTTGAACTATAAGTATGTGATAATTTAAAATAAAGTTATCGTTTCTTTTTTTTTTTCTTTTTTTTTTTTTTTTTTACTTTTAACGAAAAAAAACTGCACTTTTTTTTAAATATTATTACTGAGTGAATTTGTATAGGAAAATATAGAAGAAAATCTTGAGGTGGGCACAACATGCTAGTTTTTATTTTTATTTTTATTTATTTATTTATTTTTCTACATCATTCTACTAGCTATTGTACCTGTTCTTTGCGTGCGGAATGCTATTAGAAATGGAGGGGAAATTCTGATTAAAATCAGTACACAAAAGTGAGTGTAAATTAAAAGCAATATGTACATATATGTATACAAATAAATGTTAATTATGATTAATAAAGCGTATAAATACATTTTAATAATTCCCTTTTTGTATTTATAGTAAGCTGCAGATGTTATAGAATAATTATTTTGACATAGTTCGAATTTAAACCCATTTGCAGATTTTTAAGAAGAAAGTGATTTAAAAACAAAATTCTTAATTTTGAATCAACTGCAAAACAAAATTACAGATCAATAACATCATCTAAACCATCAACAATTAAAACACGATTCAAATAAACCGTGAAAATGAATCAAGTATTATAAAAATATAGTGTGTTAATAAATAATTCTTTTTTTTTTTCCCTTCCATTCAAGGCGTTTTAATGACAAAAGCATTATTGCACATAAGTAAAAATTTTTTGCCTATATCTTTAAGCCTAATCAAATTTTTGAAGTGTTCAATCGATATAATTATAAATTGAGCACTGACCTAAGTCTCTGCCAAGTGTCACTAAATTCTGTTCAGCTGATCTCACGTCATACCCGGACATCATTACCGTTACAGACACGCAGACACAACGATCCTTACTCATCAACACACACAGAAAATTTTCTGAAGGCGTTTTTGGCTTTCCTGATATCGCAAAATCTTTCGATTTTGAGCAACTTACAGACAAAAGTCTAATTTTATTTAAATCGATTTAATTTGGTTCATAATAGTTAACATGCACAAAATTTTAATCAAAGCTTCTCAGAATAAATGTTTGAAAAAATATAGTTTTGGTGTAGTTTTAATAAGACTACAAAAGTTCAAATAGATATTGTCATAGATAACAACACGTATAAAATAATATAATGTAATATAATGGCCAATATTATATCTAAATAATATAATGGCCATAGATAATGAGTAATAGCAAGGCCAGTGGTCGGTCGATATACAACCTAATTAAGTTAACAATTTTTCTCCCCATAATGGTCATTTCAGAACTTAAGTTTGATGCGTAAATAAACTATGGAAGTTGAAACTTATCCTTTTCATAAACAAGGAACATTTCAGCCTATCTTTTCGGCCGATATGCACTCAAACTGAATCAGCATAGTTTTTGATAATGGCTCCCTCGCATATCAAGTTTCGTGCGACCATAAAATCTGAGATACAGACATTCCGTAAATAGAAAAAATCGTGGCATAGCAATATCCCCTTTTATGTGATATGCAAACAATTTGACTGATACCAAATCATCTCAAGATGTAATTATATGTATATATATATATATTATATAATTTTGTGCATTTCTTCATATAGAACTGCCTTAAAATTGTTATCACTGAGAGACGGACATTTTACTAAAAAGGATCATTCGTGTTCAGGACATTTAAAAACGTGTAAATCCATTAAAAACTACAAATCTAATTTTTTTTACGAATCTAATACTTTACTTTATTATATGTAGAAGAAAATAAAAATATTGTTGTTAAATATATACTTTATTGTACGCCTAAGGAAACATTTTAGCCTAAAATCTTTTTCAGTGGTCTCCTTTTATTCTTACCATTCAAATAATGCCCTTATCTAAAATATATATATATATTATTTAAAAAACTGGAATTCTAAGATTTAAAAGTGTAAGGTTCTTTCCAACTGTGATATACAAGTAACATATTTTATGCAACACTTTTTAGAATCTTGTTCCAAAATAAGATTCTACTTTCTGGAATAAAATTCCAACGCGTTCATTCATTCATAATTTATATTTTGGAAAATATTATTTCATGCAAATAATTCCAACCATTTTTTATCGATTTGTTTAAAACAAAGAGGATGCGGGTAAGAAACATGCATGTTTTTCTGTATATATTATGAGTAAAATAAGATATTGCTTTGTTTTTAAGATGAGCATCAGGGTGTTACTGGAATTTTTCCAACGATATTTTTTAACAGTGATATTTTTTAAATAGTGTTCTAGTAATTTTCAGCCATTAGCTATAATGAAAATTACAATTCGAAATTATTGGTGGGGAAAAAAAAATCCAGAACACAAGGCAAAATTATTTCTGGATAAAAGTAATCCGAAAGCAATTTTGTTGTTTTCATCATTTAAAATATATTTTTTGCAAATGTTCTTTTATTATTATTGTTATTACTTATTTATTTATTTATTATTCATTATTATTACTATTAGTTATTCTTCGAAAAATTTTCTTTTAAAATTTTAATTGCGCTTCAAATATACGTATATATATATATATATATATATTGGCATAGGTGGTATCAGCTTAGTTATCATCATATATATATTTCCCTAAATTTCTGTAATAAATCATATACTATATTCATGCAAAAAAATATCAACTCGGTCAACATTTCATGGGTCGCACGATCGTAGTATCTAATGCCTCACTCACCGAACAATCCTATCTCCGATTCTGTACATTTACTATATCATAACCAGCTTATTAATTTTATTAGGGATGATAGATTTACATCTCAGATTTCATGCAATTCCGTATATTTCCAGAACTATAATCCTCATAATGCGTGTGAATGCAAAATTTTGCCTTATTAAGTCTATGTTAGGACAGTCTTAAATGCCGTAAAGGCGTAAAGCATATTTCCGAAGCTATAAAATTATTGTATGGAGATGGGGAGGTATTTTAAATTTTTAAAATAGAGTTAGTTGCAACAAAATATCGTGGTATTGTGTTTTTGCCGGTAAAGAATTGATTGTATGTACTCTCGAATCTGTAAAATTATTAGCGGAGGAGATGGAGAGCGAATATTAAAAAATAATAATAAATAAATACAATTAGAAGACTAGAATAACCGTGTTACTAGTTTTTCTCTCTTTTTTTCAGGGGGGGGGGAGGGGGGGTGAGAATAAGACTGCATATACTTTCGAGGCTGTAAAATTAATAGGGTGGGATAGAAGGACAGATATTTAACATTTTTACATTACAACTAGAGCTTTTAAAAACTGAGTTTTTGTCTCTTGGTGGTGGGGGGACATGAATTGCACATACTTTCAAAGCGGCACTACTATTAAAGGATGAGACGGGGCAATTATTTAAATATATGTGAGTGTGTGTAAAGTAAAAGATAAAGCTTGTCACTCGGTTTTTGTGGATGAGGAATCGATTGCACATAATTTCGAAGGTTGAGAAAGGATAAGAGGGGCAGTATTTAAAAAAAAATTAAATTTAAATAAGGTCTAGAAATACCGTGTTTAAAGGTATTCAGTGACAGGAATCTACTATCCTTATTTTCAAGGCTTTAAAATAAAAGAAGAGAGGTAGAAAGGGTGTTGCCATCAACAGTAAGTCAAAATCAAATATGTTTGAACATAATAAGGTAATAAGTTTGAAATACACAACCTTTCCATAAATGACCGGACACTTTCGATTTCAGACGTTTTTTCAAATATCTCAAAAAGAACTTGAAGAAAAATCTTGAAACTTCAGGTGTGTGAATAATATGTTACACATCATATATTTCAGTGAAAGTTTTGCCCCAAAAATAAAAGGCGTATCAGTAAAAAATTAAATTACAAAGAAAATGTTTGGGATCACCCTGTAAAAAGTAATATGCTTGAAATGTAATCTGGCTGTGATATTTGATTATGATGCACTTTTTATTCTTTGTATAAATTTTTATGAGGCTAACACATATATTCATGGAGATATAACGATTTCTTAAAAAAAAAAAATGCTAAATATGTTGTCACTTTTTTAGCTGTAACACGCAAGGTATAATAAATTCAATGCAAAACCATTTTCAGGAAACTCGACACATACCATTAGACACAGCATACTGCAACCAAAATGCAAAAATATTAAATATCTAATGAAATGTGAGCAGTTTTACTAAATAATTTTTAACTGCGCATGCGCTAGCTTTAGCAAAATTTCATTTGCATAATATAATAGCCAATAGTATTGGACTTCTTATATCAAAACCAAAAAAAATATCATATAAATTCAAAAGTTATACGCGTTAGAATGAACTGTATTTCAGTTCTTCTCAAAAATAAGGAAAATTATTAGGGATTTTCTCAATATCTACTTATAATCAACGAACACTGTATTACAATTGATTAAATCAAAATGGAAATGTGAGTAAAACCCCTTATAGTTTATCTGGTTTCTTGAGAGAAACTAAAAAGCAGTTCATTCTATTGCGTACAATATTTTGAATTTACACGATACTTCTTTGGGTTTTTTTTTTTTTTTTTAGGTACAGTCGGTAACAAAAGTATCCGAACACTAGCAAAAATTCCTATATAAAGAAAAGTAGAGTTAATGCTGTTTTGTTAAATAAATCCTTGTCGAATCCTGTTCTTAGACCTCTACTTTTTTTATAATAATTTTTGCTAGTTCTCGGATACTTTTGTTACCGACTGTAAGCTCAATACATTTGGTTATTAAATTATGCAAATGAAATTCCGCTAAAGCCAGCGCATGCGCAGTTAACAATTATTTAGTAAAAATGATCATATTTTGTTAGATATTTAATATTTTTTCATTCTTGTTGCTGTATGCTGTGTCTGATATTGTGTGTCAAGTTTTCTGAAAAGGGTTTTGCACTGGATTTAATAGCTTGCATGTTACAGTTAAAAAAATGAAAACAAATTTGGGGATTTTTTAAAGAAACCGTTATATTTCCCTGATTACATGTGGTAGAGAAATAAACAATTAAACAACAGATAATTTAATAAAAGAGATAATGAGAAAGATTCCCATAATCACATGCTACAGCCAGATCGCATTTCAAGCATTACTTTTTACAGGGTGATGCCAAACACTTTCATTTTTCTTTAATTTTTTACTGATCCCCTTTTTATATTCAGGCAAAACTTTAACTGAAATATATGGAGTACAACATGTTCTTCACACTCGTGAAGTTTCAAGATGATTTGTCCAGTACTTTTTGAGATATTCCAAAAAACGTTTGAAATCGAAAGTGTCCGAAGGTAGTGTATGTTGAAATAATGTTTTGAAATTCGCTTAATTTCTTTTATTTGCTTATATATATTCTATAGTGCTTATCAAACATTTTCAAAATTTATTAATTCGCAGCGACAAGAAAATGAATAATTAAAGTTTTGGTGTTTTGGTTGACATTGGACACATTCAACTAACATATGAACTAATAATAAGGCACCACAGAACTGGCGTTTTAAAGTAACAAGTACAAAACTGCGAATAAACATCATAAAATGCAGTAAACTCTCAGCAATTGTTTCGTGTCAAAAGAACACACGACCTTTCATCAGGCGATCAAAGTAGGCACGAGTTCTGTAGCACTCATGCCTACTTTGTTCGCCTGACGAAGGGTCGCGTGTTCTTTAGACCCGAAACAATTGTTGCGAGTTTATTGCATTTTATGGTGTTTATTCAAGGTTTTGTACTTATTACTTATAAGATAAGAACTAAACGTTTTATATATATGCTTTAAGTATTGTATTGTTTTTATTGGGTTATCCGGAAAATTCGTGCCGAGTTTGAAAGAAAACTGAAACGTAATATGAAGAAATATACTTGTGGATAGTAGATTTTGATATTTTTAATATTTTTGCTAATTCGTGTGTCGTATAGTGTGAGTAACTTTCGATCAGTGTTTTAATCCGATTTTCATTTGTGGTGGAGGGTCTAGACGGGCGTTCTTGATCTTAAAGGTTGAAATCACCAGCTTTAAACCTGGCAAAAACCTTCCGCACAGTTTTTTCAACTACACCACCTTCGCCATAAACAACGCATATTTTGTTTGCCGCTTGTGTGACATTTTTGGCTTTCCGGTAAAAAAAAAGCATTAAATGCCTATAATGCCCTTTGTATGCTTTCGTGTTCAAAGGCGTATATAAAACTGACAACAATTAACGTATCATTACCAAAATTTATTCTAAATTTGCCTGAAGTAACGACTTTTAATATATGTACGCATGGCATTTGTTTTCGATCATTCTGATATATTCAGATCTGCCCTCATCAGTGTTGGGCATAATTGATT
Source organism: Salticus scenicus (assembly GCA_963930645.1). Taxonomy (NCBI): domain Eukaryota; kingdom Metazoa; phylum Arthropoda; class Arachnida; order Araneae; family Salticidae; genus Salticus; species Salticus scenicus. The sequence continues at coordinate 108,365,470 of OZ005656.1, read as the reverse complement.
AAAAAGTAATTGAATTACAATTGAATTACAATTAAATTACAATTATAATTATTTTACTGTCAATTTATTAACAAGTAATTGATTACAAATAAATTGAATTATTACAAATAAATAGAATAAGTAATTCAATTTATATGTAATCAATTATTTGTTAATTGATTGGCACTAAAATAGTTATAATTATAATTTAATTGTAATTCAATTACTTTTTAATCAATTATGCCCAACACTGGCCCTCATGCCACCTAACGAAAATCGGCGCGAACTTTCCGGATGACCCAATGCATTTTAATTGTCTTTGGGAAAATCAATCTTATATTTCAATATATATTATGTTTAGATTTTATTAATTGATTTTATTTATTTATTTTTAATTACAACATTCAGATTATTTTATGACTGCTTTTCGGATTTCTGGACATTTGGACTCATCGTGAACACGTTGATTCTGAAAACTGAAACTGTACTTTATTTATATAAAGATTTTTTTTTTTTTTTTTTTTTTTAGATTAAATATATTTTATTGCTCCCCAAAAACATATATAATTCTTTTATGATAATTTTTATTTCTTCATATTAAAAAAATAAAAAAAAAGGAAATCGCTAATTTATTTCACTATCACTAAACTATTATTTCATTTCTAAATCGCCAATCCAACGAATTCATTCATTATTTATTTTCTTGGAGAGAGTTTTGCCACAAACGTTTCTCTAACTTTCTTTTTCTTCTTCTTCTTCTTTTTTTTTTTTTTTTTTTTTTTTTCGTCGAAAGATAGGAAAAATTGGTTTTGTCCTAGAAGCCGATTTCTCTCCTTTGAGTCTGACAGACAGAATTTTATATCTAGTACAAAAACTAATATTTGATGTTCAGGCATCGAAGCCTAAAATTGTTATAATCTGAGAGCCCCGTGGGATTTGTGTCTCCAAGCGCTTTTGAAATATGTCTTTGTATTTTCTGCAACTGTTTAAACATTTATTCAATAATTTTTTTGGAAAGATTCAGTACTTTCTATTATAATCCATGCGAAATATTAAAACAGTATAACTTAAGTTTTATAACGTTTTCCAAGAGGTTTATATCAATAAAAATCATAAACCGTTGTATATAATTTTCTTGTGGCACTACATTTATTCTTTTTGTTGAAAATTTTATATATTTATTTCTTAAGTTTATAACTTTACCAAATACCTTATGTAGCAAAATATGCCTATGTACAAATAGAAGGGATTAATTTTAAATAAACTATGGTCAAGTTGTTAAAATCTTCTTAATAATAAAATTCCATGTTTCCCAAAACTAACGGTGAAAATGCTATCAAAGTTAAAACAATGTATTAGAAAAAAGAAAGTAAAATTTTATCCATGATTTCCATACGTACATTCCAATGGAATAAAATAATGGAAAAGGATAATTTAATTGAAAAACTGATATCATAATCGCAATAATGTATTGAGATAAAGAAAATAAAAATTTGTCTATAGTTTGCATGGTTTTCGAAGATTCAAATAATAAATTTCAATACGTTAGAGGAAAGTAATAATAATAAATAAAATATGCATATTTTAACTACGTCATGAAAAGTTAATAATATAAATAAATAAATAAACACATGGTTATAAAATTTGAATTAAATGATTACGATGTCACTTGAGGTAAAATACGAACCATTTGCTTTAAACAAACCAATGCTTAGTCATTTCAACTGGCAAGGAGAAATAAATTTGGAAGTACATGTCTAAAAATCAAGCACTAGGCGGGTGCAGACCGACTAGTTACCAATGTTTAGTTAATAATATTTTATATACAGGGTGAGTTTGACATAATCTCCCAAACGAAAGGAGGTGATTGAACAGCCCATGGGGAGCATAAAAACCATAGAAACCCTTACCTACCTCTAACCGTTTCCGAGTTATGGTATATAGAAGAAAAATCTGTTTTTTTCCCTTCCCGTCTGAAAAAACCCAAATTTGTGAGCTTTCTGAAAGACTTACACGGAAAATAAGCACATACTTGAAAAGAGCAGAAAACATCCTATCGGGTGACACCATTTACAATAGGATACCTTAATTTGACGGCGAGCTATAAGCGCTAAAACACTGGCGAAGTTTAAAATCGAGTTGTCACCAAATTATTTAACCGTCAATTCTGCGAACACCGTTCAAGCTACAATCGGTCAAATTTACGAAAAACTTCTCCATTCCACAAGCTTTAGAATGAGTCCACAATAAACCATATCGGGGTTCTAGTTAAGGAGAAATATAGCCTTTTGTTTGAAATACATTCATCACTGGACTCGACGTTCGTCGAAAAGGAGAGTCACGGGATGCCATGGTCGTTCCTGATTTCATGTCCGCCTTCAGCCCGCTGTTTTGTGAGATGCAAAAAAAGAAAATTTTAAAGAAAAACAAGAAAAGTAACAGTTGTATTAAGTTTACAAACACAATGGAATGGAAACAAAAGAAGTATGATGCATCTCACGTCTTTCACAAAGGAATACGCAAAAAAAAAAAAAAAAAAAAAAAGACGTATCTCACGTTTATAATTAAACCACATATGCATTCGAATGGATGTGTGAAATTTAGTGCCGCAGCTGAAATTGTTCACCCCTACACCTGATACATGTCCTTGCCCGCTTACAAACGGAAACCACAGTAGCTCTTATCGAAAGCTCATCCCTCAGTTTTATTATTGCATCATCGAGCCGGCTGCTTAAATCTTGCAAATTGGCAACTTCTGTGCGGTAAACTTCTTGCTTTAAGAAACCCCAAACATAGAAGTCCAATGGAGTGAGATCTGGCGATCTAGGTGGCCAAGGAATTGGTCCATTACGACCAATCCATCGCGGATGCCGCTGATTCAAGAAGTCCCGAACGGCACTGGAAGTATGTGCAGGGGCCCCATCGTATCGGAAAATGATTTCCGCTCGTTGGGGTACAGGAATGACATCAAGTAATCCTGGAAGATGATGTTCCAGAAACTCCAAATATGTATTGCTTGTCAGATGACCTTGGAACACATGTGGACCTATCAAGCGATCGCCAACCACTCCAAGCCAAATATTTAAGCTGAATCGCGTCTGGAACGATGAGTTTCGTGTTACAAATAGATTTTGTTGAGCGAATGATGCCAGTTATGTAAATTTAACTTGCCATCCCGAGTGAAAAGTGACTCATCTGTCCACAGTATCATTCTAAGGAAATGGTGTTCCTCAATATCTCGCTCTAAAAGCCAGCGGCAGAATGTTACCCGCTTTTGGAAATCTGAGCGGCCTAATTCTTGTACCGGTGTGAAGTGGTATGGATGATACTGGTTTTGTGCAAAACATTCATCACTTTACTTTGGGAGATTCCACCTTCTCTCGCAAGTATGCGTGAACTGATATTTCGATTTTTCTCCACTCGGTCGAGTACGGACTCCTCAGCGGTGGCGGAGCGGCGACCATGGCCCCTTTCTTACACCCTACCGAACGACCCACTCTCCCAAAGCCTTCGATGAATTGAGGCAAATGCAGCACGGTTGGACGCACGGCGTTGTGGATAACGTAGACGGTACTCTTCTTCGGCTCTCCGAGAGTTACCATCGCAAAATCCATACACAAAATGCATATCCGCGTACTCTTCATTTGTAAAACTAGACATATCTGTTTACAGGTTAGAAAGTATGACAATTTGATCCCTGTGATAACTTCAATTGAAAATAAAATTCAGAAGGGTAAACAAAAAGGGATAAAATTTCAATATTAATTTACAAAAGTAGAAGAAAAGAAGTGCTACGGAATAAGAACCAGCTTGGTTAATTCGTATCAATGTAGGAAAACATACTAAGTATGAACTAAGAGAGAGCAAGTAGGCGTGAGAGCAGCGTGAAAAGAATTGGCCGAGCTCAGGCAAAGTTTAGAAAATGCTAAAGCAATAAGCAGCATAAAACGTAAAAGAAGCTGACGAGCTAATGAGCTGTTACAGATTGACTCGCCTTTTGTACCCGCGAGTGGGATAGGTTGGAATACATCTGCATATTACTAAGAGTCCATATGCAGATAGTCACGAATTTGCATACGTTCCATTTACGCACCATCGTTTCGTTTGCCGAATTTCGACGAACGCCGTTTTTAGTGATGTATTTCAAACAAAAGGCTAAATTTCTCCTTAACTAGAACACCGATATGGTTTATTGTGGGCTCATTCTAAAGCTTGTGGAATGGAGAAGTTTTTGGTAAATTTGACCGATTGTAGCTTGAACGGTGTTTGCAAAATTGCCGGTTAAAGAATTTGGTGACAACTCGATTTTAAACTTCGCCAATGTTTTAGTGCTTGTAGCTCGCCGTCAAATTAAGGTATCCTGATGTAAATGATGTCAACCGATAAGATTTTGTCTGCTCTTTCCAAATATGTGCTTATTTTGCGTGTAAGTCTTTCAGAAAGCTCTCAAATTTGGGTTTTTTCAGACGGGAAGGAAAAAAAAAAACAGATTTTTCTTCTATATACCATAACTCGGAAACGGTTAGAGATAGGAGAGGGTTTCTATGGTGTTTTATGCTCCCCATGGGCCGTTCTATCACCTCCTTTCGTTTGGCAGATTATGTCAAACTCACCCTGTATGTATGTATATATATATATATATATATATATATATATAATATTGTATATATACTGGGTACAAAGCAAAGTCGCGAGGAAGCATTTATCTCCACAGCAGTTGGTCACAGACATATACTTCAGATTACAAAATGTTTTTAAAAATGTAAACATTTATGATATGGCATGTTTAAATTCAAAAAACCTTAAAAAAAAAAATACAAAAATACAAAAATTAACATTTTATACAGTTCTCAGGACTTTACAGTCATATTTAGTAAATGTTGACACTCATCCTAACAAATATAACACAAAATGTTTTACTTCTATGCACCTTTCTAAAAAAAAAGTCTCATATTACAGTACATGTATTAGCAGCAGTGCTTCCGGAATTTATACCGTACATCTAATTTATGGGGTATGTACCACAAATTATTTATCCATACTTATTATTATATTATTTATCCATAGAATATACAGTCTGTCCCAAAAGTTTATAGAAACTTATATTTTGCCTAAGGCTCCTATATATACGAGCTGGCGCATCAGGCATTTTGTTGCCTTAGGGTTGTCACATGTACCCAGCGCGTTTCTTTGATAAACAAACCACAAACATTTTTTTTTATCGTCTTAGGTTACTTTAGAGTAACTTATTTTTTTATATTTCATAATTTTAGCTAAGTAAACTATGATATGGAAGTTTGTTTAGCGATAAACTGCTATAATCATTCAAGAAGTGGATATAAAGTGTTCAGAGACCTTCTATTACTGTGTATTTGAGTTTTGGCGATATTTTGTAAAAGAAACAGAAACCGCCCTAACAACACATCGTACATCCATAGGATATCCTTAGAATAAAATGACATCCTGAGAATGTATTGTGAAAAGAATGTGTTTTTAGGAATATTATTGTTGCTTATTGCTCTTATCTTGACCGGATTAGCTTCAGATTAAAATTTCTTGAAATCATTAGGGAAGCGATAAGGACGCCAAGCGGGAATGCTGTCCTCTTCGGAGGCAAAAAAATGGCGGTGATGCGCCGGCCAATTATTTTATTTAGGGGCTCTAATTTTGCCTACAGATTTTGTTGAAAATAACGTATATCAATGTCACTTCCTGAATGGATGTATTATGGTTGATTTGTTAGTTGGATTTAACGTCGTGCTAGCACAGCGCTATGTGGATATATTATATCATTTATATGGATGATTGGGTTTTACGCCGCACTAGTCATTTATAATGCGAAAACAACAAAACTGAGTTCAAAATACTCGTATGTTTGATGGAAATTTTTAAATCGTAAAATAAACATAAAAAACTGATAGCGTGGTCTAAAAACTCAAACGTTTATTGACAAGTGCAATTTAATGGAAGTTTGGTATTGGTAATTATGACATTGATTCTGAGCGTAATAAATACACTGTGAGAAAGTAGAAGCGGTCTATGTTTAAGATGCCTAAGATACTGTTCTGCATTTAAGATGCCTGAAGCTTCGCAGCTCTCTCTGAATTTGAAATTTCACGGTAAGACTGTTAAGGAAATATCAAAATTTTTAAATCGTTTTAAAACTAATATTTATCTTGTATTAGCTCGTAAGATGTCATATGTATCACTAAAACCCGTTCGGAAAGACCACGGGTGATATATATCCGCAGTGATAGACTGATAGACAAATGAAAGATTGGCTTCAAATGAGGAAACGTCGGTTCGCGAAATTACTGGGATTTCTCGATAGCAAGTCTCAAAAAACACTGTTTATAGGCAAATTACAGAAACCAATTTTATAATCCAAACAAAAAGGGTTCTCACATTACCACTCTCAAAGCTTCATATTTGTAAGAGATTACATTACTATGGGTTCATAACCATATGTCATATGGTGGTAATTATAAGTGAATGGTTGTCCTTTTCAGTGAGGGTGAAAAAAAAATGGAACCTCCTTAGATCTGATGAAAATACATGTTATTGGCATGAATGTACGAAAAAGGCCCAGGAATTATTTTAGTAGACAATGTGGTGGTGGATCTGTGATGGTGTGGGTGGCTTTTGGTTTCAAGGGTCAAGAGGTTTGATATTTCTAGACAGTCGACAGAATTCTTCTAAATATATTGAAGCAGTAGAAAATCATCTTATGATATTTGCAGAAAACATAGGGGGAAATTGCGTGTATCAGCATGATAATGCTTCCATCCATATCGCCAATAATACAAAAAGCTATTTAGAAAAAAAAAATGTGATTGTTCTTGAGTGGCCACCCATAAGTCCCGATTTAAACCCAATTGAGAATGTGTGGTGCATTATGTCTCGGAAAGTTTATGAGAATGGAGGGCAATTTTATCAGTGAATTCCTTGAAAACATCAATAGAAGTTGCTCGGGTACAACTTGGAACCAGAAATATTACAAACCTTAATTACGTCGATGGAAAAATGTATATACAATGTCATACTGAAGAATGGAAAGATTCTAAACTATTAAAAACATTATATTGAGCATGTTTTTTTTTTTTTTTTTTTTGTTTTTTTTTTAATGGCTTATATCTTCGAAACTTTTGGCGCACCTAATATTTCCATTTTATTACATAATTCAAATACAAATTAATATTTTTCTAAATATTTCCTTGAATGCAAGACGCATATGGTTTGAATAAATAAATTTGTAATTGGTATTTGTATGCCTTTGCATTTTGCTAATACATACATTTTACTGGAGTCTGTAAACTTTTGGGATAGACGGGATAGACTGCATACTACATAGGAAAAAAAGTATATAAGCTTGGGTGTCCAAATGATGCGATGACGTAAATGAACGGTCTATGCGTTATATTATATAAATAGGAACTCATATGGCACATGTACTGTATTTTTAAGTTTAATGAACCGTAGAAATACATTACTACCGTAAGCAATGAAGAAAGTGCAAATAGCGTATAATTTATTGTACTTGTAATTTTAATATATATACACTGCATAAAAAAAGTAGACGGACACTTACTTGTAATACTTTAAAGCCGTTTCTTTCTTTAATTAAAGATATGAGGTTTATTTCTCTAATATAATTATATTCTTGAGGCATCATATATTATTACTTTTTGGATATAGATTCAATGCTTTTGAATTATGTAGTGGAAAAATTCAGGAAACAAAAATGGGGCATATTTGCGCTGTAAGTTTTCTTTAAAAAAGTAGACGGACACATCTTGTATCTCTAAAATAAAACGTTTTTAGTAAGAGGTTCGTCTCCCATTTGCTTTAATAAGTTCGTATACTCTGTTAGGCATCGAATCAATGAGATTCTGAATCTTTTTTTGACAGAAAATTTCCCAAATATTTGTAAGAGCTTCTTTGAGCTGGTGAATTGATTCATACTGGCGTTCACCCTCATAAATTTTATGAACAATTATAACCCAAATGTTTTCTACAGGATTCATATCCGGACTCTTGGCTGGCCAAGGTAAAACATTGAAGTTGTTCTCATGAAACCATTTTTAACGTTGTTAGTGGTGTGTATTGGCGCTCCATCTTGTTGGAAAAACCCAGTTTTTTCCTCCAAGATCACACGCAAATGGCAAAAGCTCACTGCTTAATGCTTCAATATAATCTTTGTGAGCCTGATTCTTACTTAGGAACACTAAATTTGTCCTTCCACCATAGCACACCACCAACTTGCCGAGTAGAGTACACTTCGCCTTCTCGCTCCAAACTGTGCCAATAATATTGATATCAATCTGGGTCGTCTAAATTAAATTTTTTCTCATCTGAAAAAAACTACACATATCCATTCTGTAGTCCAAGACATATGGTTTTGAGCCCACTGCAGGCGTTCTGTCACGTGGTGATCCTTCCAGCATGGATGATGTTTTCTCTTCTTATATTGAAAGGGCTCTGAGTGCTTAATGTAGTATAAATTGTCTGAGAAGTTACATTTGTAATTCCTGTGCTTATTCGAACTCTGGGAATTGATGCTCCAGTTTTTTTTAACTCAGTAAAAAATTTTCTTTGGTCTCTATGCGAAAGTTTCTTTTGCCGGCCACTCTTTTTCCTTACGCAATGGGCTTCAGGAGCACGTAGAAAATCGCTAATCCTACTTTTGCTTATTAAAAGTAGCCTACTAATTTCTTTGACTCCTTTATTAACATTTTTTCAGCGCTATAATCTGTCCTTTCTGGTAATCAGTTAGAGGAATTCCTCGTGGCATGGCGCATTCATCTCCAAGAAATTTAACTACGTAAAACCATTTTATCAAGCACGTTAGCAATTGACAAAATGCCAAATGTACATGTAGAATCAAAACTGGTATTCCGCAAGAAACACCCATTTAGATAATTGCAGTTTTTGACCAGTGTCCGTCTACTTAAAAAAAAAATAAATAAATAAATAAATAAAATATTGTGCAAATGAATATATTTTCTCTTTCCTGCATTTCCCTACATTAAAATTATAAACAATTGAATATTTTTATTTGTCTGTCAAAACTATGAAGATTGATAAGTATAAACATGCTAAAGAATTTTAATTGACATTTCTTATTAAACAAAGATGGGGTTTTAAAAAATTGTAAAGAAGTGTCCGTCTACTTTTTTTATGCAGTGTATATATAATTTTTCATGAGTATAATGAATAGAATTATATATATATATATATATATATACATATAATTTTTCATGAGTATAATGAATAGAATTATATATATATATATTTAACAGTGTACATCTAAATTGTAATTATAGAGATTGGAAAATACGAGTTAGGAGCTAAGGGTTAGGGGTCAAATATTAGGGATTGAAAAAGATACTTTCAAAACTAAATCCACGTGACTTTACATAGCAAGAGTCAAAATATAAAGAGAATGTACCAAACTCTAAGTAATCGAAAGTTTGATAAGTCGGGATAAATGTTGCAGCAGAAACATGCGAAATCAAGGAAATAAAAAGTATCCGTTTAACGTTAATAATTTAAGAATATTTTTAATAATATTTGCAGGATTCTTATTAGGGGATGCATCGCTTGTCATACAGACAACAAAACACTGTCAGACAACACTCTACAGACAACAAAACTGTGTTATTCTATGGGGAAATTTGTAATTATAATTACTTTTTAATTTATATAATTACTTTTTAAACTGCAGTTTCGCATCCAAAACATTCCCAACAGTTAAATAAAGCAATAAAACCCCTATAATTTAAATATTGATTTATTAGTATTATTTTTTAGATGTAATATTTTTCTTTGAAACTCATAGGTAAATGTACTCAAATGTATTTATATATTTATATTTTTTTGTAACTAAAAAATGAAATATTAAAAATTAAAATGTAAGTTTTTGAAACAATGCATCTTTAAAGGTTGTGAATTTTCTCAATATGGATACGGAATTATTATTATATATATGTGTAAGAATAATTTCACATATATTTATTGGATAATGAATAATTCTGATTACAAATTTCATAGCATATAATAACAAGGTGTTTGGCCTAAACTGACGATAGATAATGTGTCGTCCCCTTGGGACAAACTTAAAGATTCTCCAAACGGGCCAAAAGAAAACAGAGGATCAGCATTAGTTTTATACAGTTAAAAAATTCTGTAAATTTAATGGAACGTTTATCCAAAATTCTCTGTAAATTTAAAATAGTTTTCAGTTTAAAAAAAATAATCAAAATTCTCAATTTTTATTATTTACACTTCTCTTTTTTTTTTTTTTTTTTTTTTTTTTCTGAATCAAAATTATAAATGAGTATTTATTCCTCAGAAACTGTATTATAAAACACTACTAATCTCTCGCCAATAATTACTTAAAATATTAGCTATTAAAATGTATTCATAAAATATATTTTTATTTTCTTCTACATTCAATAGAAGAAAGTATTGGAATCGTAAAATTTTTCAAATTTTCCGGTTTTCGATGGGTTTATACGTTTTAAAATGTCCAGAACACATTTAACCATTTTTAGAAAATGTGTGTCTGTGTTTGTGAAAGACAAAAATTTTGTGGCGACTATATCTCAAGAACTACTGCACAGAATTGCATATAAATTGATATGTAGATCCATCTTGACCTAAATTAGTGCCTGTCAACTTTTGGTGTCAATCGCTCAAGAGATGAAGCTGCTATACAGCAGTTTTCACATTTTAAAGGAAGGCTATATCTCAAAACCTACTGCACAAAATTGCATAGAAATTTATATCTAACCTTGACCTAAATTAGAGTTTATCAACTTTTGGTACCAATTGCTCAGTAGGTGGCGCCGTTATACAACGATTTCCGCAATTTAAGCGAAGGGTATATCTTAGGGCTATATTTCAAGTTCTATTGCCTATAATCAAATAAAATTTTATATGTGAAAAGGACATTATGACACATTATACTGACTCAATTTGGATGCATATCGACCAATAGGTGGCGCTTCTACACTGCAATTTTTTCAGAAAACGGGAAGGCTATATCTCAACTTCTATGGCATATAACTGTACAAAACTTGATATGTGAGATGATCATTATAAAAACACATTTTTAAGATGTTATTATAGAGAAAAGATTGTATTTCTTTGGATATTTTGTGTTAGTTTTCTCTAAGATGAAATCGTCTGCATTCATCATCTTAGATAATTTTAATAAAAAATAGTTTTAATAAAATATTTGTATTGAGTGAATTTGTCAAGGAAAATACAGATTAAAGTCTTCTGGTGTCCATAACATACTAATTTTTAAATCTCTATGCTTATTTCTCGTTTTAATTTTACATCAGGCTTAAGATAAATAATTTCTTGTAGGTGAGATAATTTAGATTTAACGTGAAAGTTTTATGAAAATGCATATCTATCTGAGAAACATTTAACGGCTGTTAAAATAAATAAATAAATAAAAAGCAATAATGTGTAAACGATAAACATTAAACGGCATGTTCTAAGTAAAATAAAATAAATAAATAAATAAATGAAAATCGAAACAGTTTTGATAGCATAAGTCATTTGCAATTTTCATGTGCTGACACAAATAAATCTCTCAAGTTTTCATTTTCTAAAAAAATTGAGGGAGATCAAAATTATTCATTTTTTAAAAAGAAATGTGACATTTTATCCAAATGATGCGTTTTCTGAATTTTGACAGTTCCGTTTCATTCATGCTTTAGGTACTTCAGAAAGTTATCTTTTTATAAAGGTAGTTCTTTTAAACGGGAATATCCAACGTAGAATTTTATAGATTTATATTTGCTCCAATAATTCTGAAAGAACAGAATTGAATATTTCGATATTCTACAAATGGGATATCTCATGTGTATATGAATAAGAAATTTCCTGACATGATTATTCTGATATATTAAATTGGTCTGAGCGTTATTGAAAACGGTTACAGAAAGCTTTAAGAGATGTTATATTTACTATACCGATATTTATAATTGAGTGCGTGCTTTCGAGCTCAGACCACTGATCGCAGAGCTACAAAATTTTGCAGAGAACTCCTTGGCCATGAAAGAGAGCAATTCATCAAGAGTCTTTTCAAAATTGATTTTTTTTTTTTTTTTTTTTTACTTTTGATTTTTCTTTTTCCTTTTCTTAAATTTTATTCAAATAGCGTGTTCTTCTATTTCAGTCACCTGCATTTCTTAACAATGGTTGTGATTAAATGAAATTTATATATAATCGCGACTTCAATAGGATAATACGGCTTCAATTTTTTTCTAGAAGATATTTTACTAATCAAAATTAATTTTCTGTATGCAGATATAATTGAGTTTTTTTTTTTTTTTTTTTTTTTTTTTTTTTTTTCACACTGAAAAGCCACTACTAGTTCTTTGACAAACCAATAAACATGTAACTAACCATTAAAAATGGGTATGTATTCTGCTCATGAAATTTCAATTCGAAAGTAAAAGAAATTAACAAATTTAACATAACTTTCTTTTCAACCCACACCTTTGTAAACAATCGTCAATACTTACACAAATGGACGTATATTTGTAACACGTGCATAAATTACAGATTAGTACATAAATTAATCAATATGTAGTAAAATATTTTGTGTTAATATAGGTTTGGTTTGATTTTGTCCCTCTACGATCGTTTTTAACACGCTTTTATTAGCTTCACCTGTATGTATGTTTGTAAACGCTCTGGGAGCAAACAAAAAAATCTATACTGTAAAAAAAGACTTTTCCTTCATATGAACGCTGTGGCTGTGAGGTAAAGCTCCGGGCTACGAACCTAAAGGTCTAACGTTCGAGCCCAGTCAGGGATGGTTTTTGTTTAATTCTAAATTATTTTATAATCACCCTGTAATATGGTGTGTCACTCTCACAATTTTTTCTAACCCTGCATTTTAATACTATAAAGATAGATATTTTGTGCTTTTTAGTTCACATTTCAATAAAAGCGAGTTCCTTAATTTTTTAAAAGTATAATTTTATTTTTATTTACACACTAAAGCTCGTCAGAGTGTGAACCTACGATTAAATATTGGCCACTACGAGCATCCATGCCTGAACCAGGATTTGATCCATGCACCCAGCAACTGAAAGCCAGAACACTAATTTATTAGGCTACCACATAGATCACATTAATATAGAATTCATTCAAAATATATTTATCAATTTATTGCTAAAAGCTAAAACTATAGTATGTTTCTGTGAGGTCATTTTTTTTAACCTATAAAAACTCATTTTATGCATTCATTCATCAATTTATTACTCAGTGAGAACAGAATTCGGCATATTTTATGGTTCAAGCACCTCGCCAACTAAATATATTTCGGGTATTCACATCACGTTTACAAGCCACTATATTTATACAATACAAAGAATTTTTGAAGTAAAAAATATATATTCTATATGCAAACGGATACTATTTTCTTATTCCAGTGAAAATATTCATTGTTTATTAGATTAAACTTTTTGCATACTTCAAGAAAACTCTCTGCTATTCTTGAATTTATTCGAAGACATTTTTGGCGAATTTTCTTTTGCATATAATAGTATTAATGTTATGCCTGTCAAATGCGCATATTATTTTTTTCCCTTTGTTATTTATTCATAACATTAGCAGAGCAACTTAAAAGTTTGGACGTGAATATTTTTTATTTGTTTTTATGTTATTGTTAATAAGAGCATGTATGTTATTATCTATAACAACAGTATTTATAGTAATTATAATATCTATTAAAATCTGCATTATGTTAAAAGACATTTGTCAACCACAACAGTTTTTAAAACTTAATAATTATTTTTATTTACTTACTTGTCACTGAAGTGTTTTCTTCCCCATGGGTTGTGAATAATGCAGTTTAAAGGGGTGGAGGGGCGAGGGGGAATATCGATAATTTGAAGAAAAAAAATTTAAACAAATGCTATAATATGAACAGTGAAGCAACAACTGTTTCAGATCAATCAGGATACTTCATCTGGCCTAAAACGTGAACAATGCAGCGAGAAATCGGCAGTGCATGAGTTCAACGAAACCTATACCAAAATATTGAATTATATGAATTCATATGTAATTAGACAAAAGCATCATTCCTTGTCAAATCAACACAAAAGCACTGCATTTTTAACCTGACCCCATCAGATTTTTATGAAATTGAACTCATTTATTTGTTCAGAGAAATGAGTGTATACCAATTAATAAGTCCCGATCTCTTTTAGTTTTTGATAAACAGAGCTACAAAAATGGGTAAAAAAAGGGAAATTTTCAAACTTCTCTCACAAATGTGCCTATATTTTGTTTCCTAATTAACTTAGAGATATAAGATTTGTGTCATTAGAAAACTTTCAATGATATATCACATGCATATATTTTAAAAAAATTTCATTTTAAGATCAAACATTTTGACCTTTGACCTTCAATATCTCAAAAAGCACATATTTAATTTTCTTTTTAAAATTATGTGTTATTCTTACATTTATTGTCTATAATTATTGTGAATTTCAACTTGGGACGGCCATGGGATACTGAGTTATAAATTAAAATGCAATCCTCCATCAGTATTTTCATACAAACATATTCTAAGTTTTACAAAAGAATTTTGCAAATATAATAAAATACACAATGTAAGTGAAACTTGATTGAAACTTACAATTGCTCGCATTCAAAATTGTACCCTGCCTATCAGGCATTACTGATAGTTGAGACTTGTGTACTGGTATTATTTAATTCCCCGGAAAAAACAAATTAATATATTATAATACTTAGAGTAATTTCTGGTAAGTGTTTACTATTATGATTATATTGTTTATTATTATTATTAATATTATGCATCAATGGATGTTGATACAGTGAAGACACATGCAAAAAAAAAAGTTGTGTTGTTTAAAAAAGGCTTTTAAACAATTCAAGATTGGGTATCCAGACGTTAAAATTAGAATTTCTTTACATTTGCAGAACTAAAACCAAAACACTGCATTTTGCCTGTCGAGCAAGTGGAACACAACATTCTGTCTGTGTTTGACTTATGCATGAAAAGGTTGCATTAATGCTGATTAAGTGCAATTTGTAGGAACTGGTTAAAGAAGAAAAGAATCAATTAAATTCATACAATAATTGTATAAATTTCATTGGTTTATAATCCCCGTAACTGCAACTGAAAAAACTTAAACACTGTCTCGGGAAGAAATATTCCATGCTCGTACGTCTTTTAAATTAATTGTAAAAATTGTTCATCACTGCAAAATGCTCCACATTTTAATAAATATATTTAAACTTAGGTAAGTGTTTTTTTTTTTTTTTTTTTTTTCCAGTTAAAATGGGAAAAGGGATATTTTATTATTATTGTTAAAAAATCCTCCCCCCACTCAAGCACATACTTCAATACTACCTGATCTCTACTGATTAAGCCTTAAATTGTTGCACACATTTAAAAAGAATGCTCAACCAGCAGATTAACATTCCAAAACTGCAAGTTTTATCATTCAATTTTTCTTTATATATATATGTATATATTTATTTATTTTTTAATATCTCATAATTATTAATTGCAAAAAAGATTGTAAATAACTATTTTTCTTTTAGAGAATATCTATGCATGCTAATTTGTCCACCCAAATAAAACCATAAAATATTTTTTTTTTTAATTTCAGTACGAAAATACTGTTAGAGGGTTGCATTTTAATTCATAACTCAACATCACATGGCCATGCCATTTTGAAATTTACCATAATTATAGACAATGAATGTAAGAATGACATATAATTTTTAAAAGAAAATTAGATATGTACTATATTGAAGGTTAAAGGTCAAAATATTTGACTTTAATATGAAAAATTTTAAAAATATATGCATGTGATATATCATTGAAAGTCTATTATAAGATTTCGAATGATACGAATTTCATATCTATAAGTTAATTATAGGAAACAAAATATGGGTACATTTTGTAGAAGAAGAATTTTGAAAATTTGTATTTTTTACCCATTTTTTCAACCATGTATATCAAAAGCTAAAAGAGATAGGGACTTATTAATTGGTATACATTCATTTCTCTATAGAACAAATAATGAACCCAATTTCATAAGAATCTGAGGGGGGGTCAGGTCTTTAGCTATGTTGATTTGATATGAAATGACCCAAAAGTAAAAAATGGGGGGATTTAAAAAAAAAAAATCTTTTATTCAGCATAAAAGTTATAAAGAAATATGATACAAACTTTTTTTTTTTTTTTTTTTTTTTTTTTTATTATTATTATAAACAAAATTAAAATTATTTTTAAAGAACAATATAAGACTCAATTATTATATTTAAATAAAAATTGTGTATATATATATATGTATATATATTATGATAGCAATAAATATGAGAACGAAAAATAAATC
This sequence comes from Salticus scenicus, assembly GCA_963930645.1. Lineage (NCBI taxonomy): Eukaryota > Metazoa > Arthropoda > Arachnida > Araneae > Salticidae > Salticus > Salticus scenicus. The sequence goes on along the minus strand of OZ005656.1, from coordinate 108,349,091 downwards.
TTAATATATATATATATATATATATATATTCATTCCAGAAATGCAAAATTTTGAGCATATAATATCTCATAAGCTTTAAAACTATGAATAACAATTTATATTTTGATCCTAACTTTTTTAAAGGAATTTTAGTTTTAAATGTAAAACAATTTTTAATACAAAAATTCAAAAAACAAGAACAGTCAAATAAAATTTCCTTTGGAAAAATTTAACAATCAATTTTTAAATGCAAATAACAACAACAACAACAACAATAATAATAAAGTAAAAAGGATTGAATGTGTTCCATCAATGAGAAGTTATTTATTTTTATAAACAGAATACTTTATAAAGTGTACACATAATTTAATGTATATATATATATATATATATATATACTATAATTTTTAATTTATTGAGTTTAAACACAATAATATGTTCCCTGTTTCCTAAAGAATAAATTTAGACATATATATATATAATTATCAAATGATATGATTAATGAATTAATGTATAACTAAAATCTTCAACCAGTTCATTTTAATGAGAACGTAAGAATAAAATTTATAACTTGAAGTGAAGTATATATTTAAAATATATGTAAACAATTTACAAACAATTGAAGAAAAACTTTCAAAAGAACAGTTTAAAAAATAAAATATTTAGTTTAAAATTAACATATAGCACTTCATACTTTTTTATTTATTTGTTTATTTTATCTATTGAGAAATTTTTAAATAATATTTTAAAGTTCGTTTAATTATGAACAAAATATTTTTTAAATATAAAATTAAGTTACCTCTCAGAGACCAATTTCATTGCTGCCAGATAACTAAAAATTCGTAAAATACCAAATAAAAACGCTTTTAAAATACAGCTTTAAAATTTAATTTACTTATCAACTTTAAACTAAGGACTTTTAAATTAATTCTCTCTCAAATACATTCATTATTCTCCAAGCTATCAACTCCCAAAACTTTTAAAAGAAACTAGTATATCTCATCAAAAAAGGTAAATTTCCTACACCATTAAATAAACATTCTAAACATAAATTAATTAAACATAAACTTTATTCTTGAAATATCGTCTGGTAAAAAAAGAAAAACAAACAAGTTAAATTCAACTACCGCCGTCAAAACAAAAGATGGCAATTTGCTTCTTCTCTAAGTTGATTTTCATCTTTCATTATTAAGGTCAATAAGTTTGTGGATCAAAAGAAATGCTTTAGGGCTCAGAGAAAAAAAAAAAAATCTTCTTTAGCTTCTTATAGAAAATGACCCTCAAAAACGTGAGTTTAGTTAGACGTTATTATTACGTTTTGAAGTGGGAATATTTTCGGATTTTTATAAAGAGCTTTTGTAAGTTCCCACAATGCATCATAATGAGTTTTCTTGCAATGTTCGGAAATATTCGCTGATATCGAATGCCGCTTAATATGTTGTGCTATTAAAAGCTGGCTGTTTTTATTGAAGTTTTATATTGGAGAAGATAAATTATATTATTGCGTGTTCTTCATAATTACTTAAATCATAACTTTTTTTAATTTATTTTTTTCTTTTCTAACTCTATTTTTCTTAGTTAAACATTAGCATATGTAAGATGATATCATTTGTATATTAATCACTTTTAATTACTTAGTAATGTACTAAACATCTTTCTAATATCTTAAAGCCAATACTTAAAAAAATAATTTCATTTGTGGGAGGCTAAACATCGGACAGCTTTCGTGTCCAATTTTAAATACTAAATTTATTTTAATGAATTTTGGTGTACCGATATATGTGTATGTCTTGCTTATAAATGATACAAAACTTTTAATCAAAGAAAAATAATTTTCACTTAATAAGATAAAAATGTAAGGTAACGGACATGACCAAAAAAAAAAAAAAAAGAAAGAAACAGATATGATTTCAGTTACTCATCTTTATCACTCAGTTGCTCTAAATTACGACACAGTTAAAGACCAGAAATTTCAATTTACAGAAATAGGACTTTCATTTGATATTTCATTTTTAAAAAGTTCTAAAATTTAAATTAATATATATATATAGCTTTTCAATAGCGTAACAGACATGACATGTGTAAAAGTTTAGATTTATCTTTTGCTTATATATTCTAAAATTTAAATACTCCTTTTTAATCAATAATATTAAAAAAAAAAAAAAAAAAAAAAAAAAAAAAATGTGCATATAATATTTTGATAAAGGAAATTAAAAACAATTGAGTTAGTTGAAAAATAAAAATTGGACTTTTTGTCCACTTTCACATAAAATTAACCTAGCATGTTTATAAGTATTAATCCAGTATTGATCTAATTAGCCTTAATCTGAAAGATATGACCATACAACGAAAAAACCAAACTTAAAATACTTAATTAATTAATTAGTGCATTATTATTATTTTTTTTATTTTTATTTATTTATTTATTTTTCAATTATTTTTTAATTTTTTTGCCTAGATTTAATAATAGGTGGTTCGAAATGAACCTAGTACTGCGACTAAAGGTCAGTTTTGTGAACAATCCCCTAAATCCCTAAAAAAGACCAGTTGTCGAAGTTCAATAGGCATTTTAAAACTTTCGTTGTTTAATTAAATGCCGACTTAAATGTTCAAAAAAAAAAAAAAAAACAGTTGTCTCTCGCATTCATAAAAAACATGGAATTGTAACTTTTGTGAATTTTGCATCCTTAATTATTAAATTAATTTGATATTAATAAGTCCATATTTAAGATTTGTTTTGTTTTTACACTGTACAGTTATATAATTAATATTTTTTAGTCCTTTCATTATTTATAATTATTTAAGTGTAATTTAAATTATGTGACGTTTTTTTATTCTTCAAATCCACTTCAATTATAACTGTGTAGTTTAAAAATAGACGCGCTAAAGTACTTATTATTATTAACTGTAGTTTTCATTGGTTAAGTTTTATTTCACCGTAAAGGGAAAAAAAATATTTCATCTTTAAATAAATATGTATATATATATATACTAGCTGACCCGACAAACGTTGTTTTGTCATATAAATTATTTCTAGATAATATTTTGCTAGAAAAAAATAACTAACTTATTGTAAGTGTGTAAGGATGTGGTATATAAGTGAAACAGGTATGGAGCGCTGTGAACGGTGACTGTGAATTCCGATTTTAACGTAAACGACATAATTACCGATATTTTCGCTACTTGCTTCTTGCTACTTACTACTTACTACTTTCTACTTGCTACTTGTTATTTAAAACCTCCGCTGAATGTCGAACAGCACAAAATTTTATTTCATACGGCAAATATTTCAATTTATGAGAAAATCTCTGATAGCAACGGATTTCACATGAAAATTCCGTCTTTTTTGAATAAGCTGTAACAATCTGGACCGATTTGATGAAAATTTTTATCAAAAAGTTATTTCAATATCTAACATCATTACATGTACATTTATCGCAATTCAATCAATCGATGCATGTGAGTGTGTGTATAGTATGAGCGAAGTGAAATGTAGAGATCGTATTAAATAAAAACTTAAACTCGTTTAAATTAAAGGTGAAAAAGTTGAAACTCAATTTATTTTATAACAGGTATATTTTTTTAATCTACAAAAACTTAATTTATCGTAATGCCATTGGATGTACAATACTTTTGGTTAATCCTTGAGGAGTATACACAAACAAATTCGAAGGTTTTCCAACCTTGGAACACGCAACATATAATTGGCAGTGAGAAAAACACGGATTTTCTAAATCTAAGCCATAAATTGGGACCCCTTTGGTGACTTTAAATATTTTAAGCCATTTTTGCGGTGAATTGAAATGGCTATCTCAGTTATGGAACTAAAGATCTTGGCGAGAAGTGTCCGAGCTACTTCGGTGCCAAATTTCAAATTTTGCCAAAGGGATCCGATACTAAAGGTGTTCCATACAAAAAATAAATAAATAAAATATCAGTGACATACACACGCACAAAAGTATGGGACCCCATTGGTGACTTTAAATATTCTAAGCCATTTTTGCGATGAATTAAAATGGCTATCTCAATTGTTGAACTAAAGATCTTGGCGAGAAGCGTCCGAGCTACTTCCGTGCCAAATTTCAAATTTTGCCAAAGGGATCCGATACTAAAGGTGTTCCATTCAAAAAATAAATAAATAAAATATAACAAATTAGCTACACAAATAAATTTGTAGGTTAGGGTGGTTGTTAATCAACGCGCGTGTAAATTTGATAGAAAATTATATAAAATACTCATTCCAATTTCGCACTAAATTTGCAAAATGTATAGTTTTTTATGCACACTTCAAAACTCTTCAAACACTAATTACATCTTGATGTAATATTTCAATTAGGACACAATTTTTTGTATAACAACAATAATAACACGAAGTTACAAAATATTTTCCTGAATTTGATCACAGCACCAACTGTCGGGACAAACTGGAATTACAGTAGAATATACGCAAGCGAAGTGTAACGTCACTGACCGTCAGTGAATGCAAGAAAAAAATTTCCTATGTTAATCTCCCATTGGATTTTTTATAAAAAATTATTAAAAATCGAGGAAAATTATTTCTCGATTTTAATCCCCGTATTTGGGTATAGATATGTATTAGTTATCGTATGCATGTGTTAGATTGAGTAATTTTTTGTATAACAACAATAATAACACGAAGTTACAAAATATTTTCCTGAATTTGATCGCAGCACCAACTGTCGGGACAAACTGGAATTACAGTAGAATATACGCAAGCGAAGTGTGACGTCACTGACCGTCAGTGAATGCAAGAAAAAAATTTCCTATGTTAATCTCCCATTGGATTTTTTATAAAAAATTATTAAAAATCGAGGAAAATTATTTCTCGATTTTAATCCCCGTATTTGGGTATAGATATGTATTAGTTATCGTATGCATGTGTTAGATTGAGTAATTTTTTGTATAACAACGATAATAACACGAAGTTACAAAATATTTTCCTGAATTTGATCGCAGCACGAACTGTCGGGACAAACTGGAATTACAGTAGAATATACGCAAGCGAAGTGTGACGTCACTGACCGTCAGTGAATGCAAGAAAAAAATTTCCTATGTTAATCTCCCATTGGATTTTTTATAAAAAATTATTAAAAATCGAGGAAAATTATTTCTCGATTTTAATCCCCGTATTTGGGTATAGATATGTATTAGTTATCGTATGCATGTGTTAGATTGAGTAATTTTTTGTATAACAACGATAATAACACGAAGTTACAAAATATTTTCCTGAATTTGATCGCAGCACGAACTGTCGGGACAAACTGGAATTACAGTAGAATATACGCAAGCGAAGTGTGACGTCACTGACCGTCAGTGAATGCAAGAAAAAAATTTCCTATGTTAATCTCCCATTGGATTTTTTATAAAAAATTATTAAAAATCGAGGAAAATTATTTCTCGATTTTAATCCCCGTATTTGGGTATAGATATGTATTAGTTATCGTATGCATGTGTTAGATTGAGTAATTTTTTTTTCTCTCAAATTGACAAAATTTTAATTTTAAATTTCAAAACTCTGTTTTCCTTGCCGTTTTTTGTATTTGGCGATCAAAAACGTAATACGAAAATATACATGCTAGATGTATATTTTCGTAATATGTATTGTACGAAATTGTTTCATATTATTCATTACTCTCTTAATATAAGTTGTTGAAATAACCATTATTTTTGAAAGAAATTAAATATGTTCGCCAGATGATATGGCGATATTTCTTTTTCCGCCAAGGATGACAGAGTTTTGAGATTAAAAATTCAAATTTTATCAATTTTATAGCAAAAACAACTCAATCTAACGCATGCACATGATAACTAATACATATCTATACCCAAATATGGGGATTAAAATCAAGAAGTAATTTTCCTCGATTTTTAGTATTTTTTTACAAAAAATCCAATGGGCGATTAACATAGGAAATATTTTTCTTGTATCCACGGACGGCCAGTAACGTCATCACTTCGCTTGCGTATTATTGAATATTCGATACTACGATCGTAGCGCAGTCTGCCGGATCCAATATGAAACATTCCAAAATCAACAACAATTTAAAAGTGATAAATTAATTAAATAAAGTATTTAAATTGGACTGAATTGTAAATATAAACCATTCTCGAATCCATCTGAAGACACACAAAAAATTTCATTAAACTCGGTCCAGCCGTTTAGGAGGAGTTCAGTGACATACACACGCACAAAAGAAATATATATATAAAGATATATATCGCCTTCGAATATATTATTTTAAGTTTTATTTCATCTTCATATAATTTTAATCTTGCTTCTGTTTTTATTTGCCACTTAATTTTGATGTAAATTGTGCCTCGGACTCCGTAAATGTTGACTTAAGCATACACTGAAAAAAAAAAAAAAACTGTTAAAAGTACAGGAAAAATCTGGCAGCTCCGTCAAATATACGGTTTAAAACCATAAAATTGTATCACTGGCATATATTTTACACAGGAATCCTGTAAATCAAACAGGTTTTCTGTTAAAAGTACAGTTTTGTCCTGTATATTTGACGGAGAAATATTGGCACCCCAGCTGCCAGATTTTTCCTGTACTTTTAACAGTTTTTTTTTTTTTTTTACAGTGTACAGAGTAACAGAAATGTACACCTTTTTTTGCATATAATCATCATAATTATAATGTAATTAATATATCTTTGAAAAATAGGTTCAGTAATTCGTAACAACTTTATTACATTAAATTTTTCAATTACCCTATTAGAATTAATCAACCATTTTTCTTTTCTTTTAAAAGTACTATTCGTAACAATGAAAACAAATACTGGCGATTTTTAATTTCTTCATTTCAAGACGACGGCTAATAAATCTTGAGCGAAGCAAATATTAGGCAAGCCTCGAGCAAAACTTAAAAGAAAGATGTAAGTGTTATCTATAAATTTTTGTATAGAGGGATATCAAACATTCAAATATAGCAATTATTCTTCAATTATTGTCTTGAAGAAATAAGAAAACTTTAACATTCAATTATTTCCGAAAATTAAATTCCAGAATGTAAAAGAGCCTTTATTTAATTAACTTTTGAATTGTTTAATTAAACTTTATTAGAAAACTCATTCTTTTCTCTAACAATTCTGTTGAAATTTAGAAAATAAGTACGAAAAATAAAAGTTTTTCCACATTTCATTTTCGAAAAGACACGCAAGAATTTCGAAACAAATAATTCTTTCTAAGTATGCAGGCTTCAGGCAAAACTTCATTATTATGTAATATTCATAGATGTATGTACGTAATTGTATTTGGGTTATAATTAATTGTGTAGATATATTGTAAAGCTAAGAAGACGGTGTAATATAAAATTGTGAAAATATCAACGAATAAAATATGTTAATATTTCAAACTAATATGTTGTATCCACCACAAAACTTTCTTCTAAATTTTCCTCTACAAATTCATGCCGTGTGAATTGTATTTGATAAAATTATTACCGATCAAAATTATTTTTAACGATGAAGATTTTCATCTTATAAAAGTATAACTCTAAGTATCGAAAGAAAATCGATTTTGAGTCCTAAAGGCGATGTTTCAGAAAATGCATTTTCTTTTAATGAAAAATATCAATAACATTGTTTTAAATTATCATAAACCGATGGTTTTTTAACCGATCGTTTTAAAGGTATACAGTTCTTGTGAAAAATACTTAGATTAATTTTGTTTAGAACCCAGGTGTGTACACCCTTCCCAAGAGAGAAGCTACGCTTCTATAGGTAAAAAGATACTACATATACAAGACTGTTTCTCTATTCCTATAATATATACATATATTATTTTTTTTTTCTTTTTCTTTCTTTTTCTTTTAATTTCACAATGCTTGGTCAAAAATAATTCTCATTGTGTACGTAGATACTAAATTTTTTCCTATGCTGCCATATGAAATGTTTTGTAAAACGTGACCTATTCCTGTTAAGCGATATGCACCAAAAACCAATCAGCACCATCATAAGAAGTTGAAAAATATAATTTGTTTGCTTCTGTAAGTCTGTCACATAAAAATAACTCTTTCAATAATTAATCTTCCAATATACAAAGCAAAATAATGATGATAAGACAATTATTTTGAAATATTTTTGATTTATCACTACACTGTTAAAAAAAAAAAATCTCGTAAGATTGCGTTGAGAGCCCGGCAGCAGAGATTCCAAACAAAGCCCGTAAAAAAAAAAAAAAAAACATTGGTTTAATGTTTTTTATGGGCTTTTTTTTTTTTTTTTTTTTTTTTTTTACGGACATGTAACATATTTTAAGATCTTTATATACTTAATTTATGGTGTCTAAACTTTTTTTTTTTTTTTCCTTACGGACTTTGTCTGGAATCTCTGCTGCCGGCCTTTCCCCGTAATCTTACATTATTATTATTTTTTTTTTTTTTTACTGTGTAATAGATGATAGTATTTAGATCCTCTTTATGTCGTTGCATGGCAAGTTTAACACTTTCTGGAAAAGCATCTTACATAATATGTAGAATACTAACATTTCTCTTTACAATTTTATTACACAATTACAATTCTATTGCAAACTACAAAAACTCTCTACAATTAATTTATTGGATGGACATTATGTAGGAATTCAAATACGATTTTGGGAAGTCAATTGTTTTAAAGACTACTTTTCCGCAGATCTACAATCTCAAAATTTAAAAAAGAAACTAGGTGTGACGTTTGTATATATTGTAGCCGTTTAGAATAATAGTGATTTTTAAAGCAATAATTTCTTTGAATAAGATTTCCAATTCCCCTGCCCCCTCCTCATGTTGCAGTTGTTAAGTGAGTAATAGATTTAGATTGATTAATTAATCTTAGGAATAAATTTGTTTATTCAGTAATTGGTAATTGTTGATATAAAAGTGTGTTTCTCACTTGGTTTTTCCTCTTTCTCTTTGAATTTTAAATTATTTTCATGTCTTATGGATGTTATTGGGCATAAGCAATAATTTCTTTGATAATATTTCCAATTCCCCTGCCCCCTCCTCCCCAATCAAACGGCAATATAGAGTCATACTTGTCAACCTAACCCGGAAGATTGTTTGTTCCCGCCCCTTTTTGTACACCACTTAATTTTTAGATTAATTCTCTTCAAATATATTTTTGATTAAATAAATCGAAAAGTACTCTAAAAAAAAGACTGCAGGGGTGTTTGCGTCCCCGGAATTTGCTACCAGAATTTTTTTTTAAGTGATATTAATAACTGTTTTCTAGTAAAGTTTAACGATTAAATATAACGAAAAATACAATTCGTAATTACTGGTGGAAAACAAAATAAAAAACCCGGAACGCTGACTGGTGAGGGAAAATAGGCGTAAAGGGGCGGGATTAACAATCTTCCGAGTTAGGTTGGCAAGTATGTTGAGTTAATGCGTGTTTTTCACAGATTCTTGATAAAATGTTGAGCATTATTTATTTATATAATTTCAATTTTCACCTTATAGTTAAATCATCATTAATCTATTTTTAAAAGTTTTGCTAATTTCTTCTGGGATTCAAGCCAAAGTATAATAAAAGTAAATAAATTGTAATTGGCGTCACCCATAACTAACCTTTGTCGGACTGATTGCTATCGTTTAACCCTATGTTCATTTGACTCGATTACGATGTCTCATTTACATTTTATCCTGTTCTTTAAGATATGGGATTTACATTTATTCTTGAATAATTTATTTGTTTTCATTATTTATTTATTTATTTGTTTATTTATGAGGGAGAAAATTATTCTAAAAATTATTTTTGAATCACATTTGAGATCACAAATATTTTCAGTGATTAACTAACATTAATTTGTTACTAGGAAATTCATTTTGTGTGCTATTATCAAAATTATTAACATTTTTCTAAGAAATCAATTCAGGTGACAAGAAATTTTAAATACATTCTGTATATTGTTTCACTTCTTTTTTACAATTAATTACAGAAGAAACGTGCATATATGTATATATGTGTTTGTACCTCTCAGTAAAAATAGCAAATTTCATCTCTATATTTTTTCCATGCTACCATGCATGGATTTTAACACTGCATACACTTTTACTCTTTTCGTTTTTAGTTATACTTATAAACATGCAGACACGTTCTCAAACAAACATCGTTTGTTATTACACACATATAATTACACTGCACTGCAAAAAAAAAAAAAAAAAAAATCGAGTTTTGATACCATTTTTGTTGATTCCTATGTAAAATGACCTGCTAAATCCGAATAAGTATCTCATTTTCCCCTGTCACCCGCCGTTTTCTAGGGACACCAACCCCTCCCTCAATTTTTATCACTGTATGGTAATTTTATGACCATGAATTTGATTTGGAGAATGAAAAAGAATTAATTTAACAATTAAAAACAAAAAATATTCTAATGTTTAATAAATAACAATAATAATAGATTAAAAAAATATAAGAAATGTAATACATAATTTCAGTGGCAAATCCCCACCCCCCTAAATTTTCCTCTTGCCGCAAATGTTCATGTTTTAGAATTTTCCAACTCTGTAGCCCCTCAGAAGATATTTAACAGTTAAAATAATCCCCCCCCCCCCACCTAAAATTCAAATTTTTAGCCATGAAATCACCGAAAAATGATAAAAATAGGGGGCCGTCTCTAAAAAATGGTGGATAATAGGGCAAAATGGGCGTCATAGTCGGAATCAGGAGGTCTTTTTACATAAGAATTTGCAAAAATGGTATTGGAGCAATTTTCATACCGACCAGTGTTATCAATATTTTATTGAAACTCCTTTATTTGTTATTTCTCTTACTCTCTTTTAAGATAAATAAAATCTTATACTATTTTAATGTTTGTGTAATAATTTATTGTTGTGTGTGTGATTTTGCTCTCTAACTTAATATGTAGCTTAATATGTAGCTCGTTTGAGTCAAACATAATCGTTGCCCAAAATATTTTTTTATAATTTTTCAGAATAAATTTCATATACCTGCAAGATAAATTTAGCAAATAAAACAATCCTTAAATGCAACCTATAACAGAAAAGTTCTCAAATCAAATATCATTAGAAAAGAATGGACTCCGAGCAAAAATAAAAAACAATTCTAAAAAAATAATTGAAAGTAAATATTGAAACTGACGACATTTTGATCTTTTCACTTTTGTAATTTAAGAGTAGAATAAAAGGAGTCTATTAATCAATAAGTTTGATATCGACCATTAAATCTTTTTTATGATTTCCAGAACTGACGGTTTTTCCCATTGAAGCTTTTAAAACAAACACAATTGAGATCGTAAATATTTTTAATGATTTATTCCTTTCCATTCCTTTTTCCTAAGTAATACATTAATTTATATATTTTATTTGTGAGGAATGGTGTATATCATATGAAAAATAAAAAGTTAATATAATGACTATAAAAATGTTGTGTTCAAAAACTAATTCTTGTAAAAGTAAGAAAATTTAATTTTTTTGCTAGAAAAAAATGTTGAGATGAATGTTATCAAGTTTTGACCTTCGAGAGTCAAGGTAATAACTCTCATTCAACCAGTTTGGCCAAATTTAGGAACTTTTTCATTCAATAATCAATCACCAATAACTTTAAGAAGCATGGGCAACTAATAGCTTTAAGGCAAGGTAATTACTCTCATTTAATCAGTTTGGCCAAATTTGGGAACTTTTTTATTCAATAATCATCAGTAACTTTAAGAAGCAAAGACAACTAATAATTTTATAGTAAGGCAATTACTCTCATTTAATCAGTTTGGCCAAATTTAGGAACTTTTTTATTCATTAATCACCAATAACTTTAAGAAGCATGGGCAACTAATAACTTTAAGGCAAGGTAATTACTCTCATTTAATCAGTTTGGCCAAATTTAGGAACTTTTTTATTCAATAATCATCAATAACTTTAAGGAGTGATGTTTGATACTCATGATAGACGATTAATCTTCACTGAGTTTAGACAAACATCACAATTATATGTTAGTGGTGGATATCGAATTAAAAAAAGTCCTTAAAATTGGTAACATTACATTTAATATGTAAATCCGAAGGAATTTACGAACAAAGTTAAAAGCAAAGAATAAATGATTTATTTTTTCCGCTAAATTGTAAAAGTAAACTTTTGTTGAAGAATTCCAGAGTGAATTTTTGTAGTCGGGAATTAATAATTACGTTCTCATGACCAGAGAAATCTTCTCGTTAAAGTGTGGAAAACTACTGCAGGGTTCTCACAAAAGAAAATTTGTATCCACAGCTTTTATATATTCCTTTTTTTTTAAAACAGACATCAACAAGTTTAAATTTACTATATGAAAATAGTGGCATTGAAATTTCTCTTTGTGAGAATGCTGCTTCTTGGTTCAAGACTGCTATACAGCAGGGCTTGCAGCGCTCCTACAAATTTTCGCGTGTTATTTATATTGTCAACACTATTTCAGAAAAGTAATCTTTTGAATAATATTATATCACTAAAACCTACCAGAAAATTTTCTTTTTGGAAATAGTGGTCATAATATAATAAAACATGCGTAAAATTTTACGAATGCTGTGAGCCCTGATACAGCTAAAAAGAAAACTGCTGTACGGCTGGAAGCAGTCCAGTTTAAAGACAGGACGCGAAAAAAACTGTAATGATAGAAATAATATTGTAATCGCATGATTTAGAACTAATATCTAGTAATAAAAGAACTTTTCTTTTCCCTAAAAGAGAATTTCTATGACATTATTCTATCATAATGTGACTGATTTTCTTTTTCTTCACATATAATCGAAATTTTTTAAAGAAATTTTTCAACATTCTTATAATATACTTCATTTTTCACTATTATCGAATTTTCCAAAGAAATTTTTAGACGTCATATTACGTGGAAAGAAATTTCAAATCCTTCCTTCATGTTGTTTTGCTTATTCTATTAAAATAATATTTCGGTGGAACATACATCTGTGTAATAAGTACAAAGCTGTGAATAAACATCATAAAATCGTTTTGTTTGCAGTACTCGTGCCTTCTTTGTTCGCCTGACGAAGGATCGTGTTTTCTTTCGACCCGAAACAATTGTTGCGAGTTCTTGCAATTTATGGTGTTTATTCAAAGTTTTATACTTATTACTTTTAACGCCAGTTCTGTGGTGCTTTTTTATAATACATGTATGTACCACGCCTGTACATTTTAATGCAAGCACCACAGATCTTAAATTTCACCTATACCTTGTCATGTAAAAGTTTTACTTTAAATTTTATGCTTTTATTATAAATACTTTCATGTAAAAATTATTTTAAATTCACAATCAAGTTCATAAACAAACATGGTTTAGATTTGTTATTACATGCCAGCACCGATTTTTTTTTTTTTTTTTTACCAAATTTATGCAGATAGTTGATTTATAGATTTATTTTGTCTTTTAAACAATAATTTTGTTTAGTTAACCAAATCAACTTGCTTCAATTAACTAAATGAATATGGCTGAAAGAAGAGTACTTATCATTGGATAATTCGATAAGTTACGTCATAGAACTCCCTGAAATAGCCAATGAGCGAACGATGCTCTGAATCAATAAAATTGTTTGTTTAAATCAACAACAACAAAAAATAAATAAATAAATAAATAAAAATTCTGTTGATTTAAAAAAAAAAAAAAAAAAAAAAACATTAAATGAATTAGCAGAACTGTTTGGTAAAAACAATAAAATAATATGGATTCTGGTAACAAAATTTTTGTTGAGAGTTGAGACTATTAAAAAAAATAATAATAATAATAAAATAAAAAAAAAGATTTTGATGAAATTCTGGCAAAAACAGAATTTAGTTAAGACGGAGGACTATTAGGTTTTTTTTTTTTTTTTTTTTTTTCAAATTATAACATCGCTTTCAAATTATTCAATTATATTTTCGATAAATTTTAGATTTCGACAAATGTCCAACTATCGAAAACGACAACGCAAAAATCCCAGATTGAGACTAATAGGCCTTCAGTCCTAAAAGTTGATTTAACAGATTTTTTCATGTTTTAACAAAACATTTGCTTTTAATGTACATTGTAAAAAATTTTTGTAAATTTACTGAAATGTTTATACAGAGTCTCTCTAAATTTTTATAAGTAAGTGATAGATACTCTATATTTTTATTGTGTATTTTTATCTGTTTTTGTTATTTAATTTATCAATAAATTTTTTTAATTATTTTTTTTTACTTTAGAAAAAGCGTTCTAAGTCACAAATATATTCTCGCCAATAATTAATTAAATTGATATTAGTCATTAAAACGCATGTGTAAAATAGAATTTTTAACACCTCCGTTTATTTTATACTCAGGTGTTAAAATTTATACGACTTAAGATAAATGATTACCAGTAGTTTTCTGTTAAAGTTTCTAACAGCATGTAGAATTTGCAATATTTGGTTCAGACCTTTTTATAATTTCATTTTACTCTCTTCAACAAAATAAAATTTTATTTATTCATTTTTAACTCAGTTGATTTCTAAAGCACTGAAATTTATATATAACGAAAACTGTTTTATTTTATTCTGTAAAATCAAGCAAACGCAGGTTGTTTTTGAAAATAATTCTTTTTACCTACCATATACCTGCAGGATAAATTTGGCATGTAAAACAATCATTAAGCACAATCTAATAGAAAAACTCTCAAACCAAATATCATTAGAAAAGAATGAACTCCGAACATTTTTTTTTTTTTTTCCCTAAAAAATAATTGAAACTACTACATTGAAAGTTAATATTAAAACTAATGACTTCTTGATCTTTCCCTTTTTATCATTTAAGAATAGAATAAAAGAAGTCTATAAATCAATAAGTGTGGTATTGATCATTAAATCTTTTTATGACTTCCAAACCTAATGGTGTTTCCCACACAAGTTTTTAAAACAAACACATTTGAAATCGTAAATATTTTTAGGGATTATTCTTTTTATTTATTTTCCCAAATAATCGTCTGTTTTTTTTTTTTTTTTTTTTTTTAATGGAATTATACACATTGCGAAAAATTTTAATTAATTTTATGACAATAAATGTTTTCATTAATAATAATAATAAAACTATAAAACTATTAATATTTTTAATAGTTGTTTTTATTTTAGTTGTTTACTTTACACTTATTTTTTATTTTTACTTTCTCTTACCCATAAGGTAGAGAAAATATTGTTTTGGGATCAAATTTTTGAAATTGAGTTTTTGTTATATTTACACCTTTTGAGGTCCCCTGAATCCAAAAATCATGTTTTTAGCGGTTGATCTGTATGCATGTCTCGTTATTTCAATATCAATTTCTAAGGAGATAATTCACTTTTGCAATGAACGACACAATTGTCAAAAGGTTAAAACGTGCTCTATTCACAAAAATATAGGTCCAGTGCTTGTATATTACTTAAACAGCAATAGAATGTTGAAATAATAATAATTTCAACGTTCATTGATGTTATATTAACAAATTATTGCACAGATTCTGCTTATTTGTCATTCCTTTCATTTTCTTGTTTAAAATGAAATTATTTAAAATTTAATACATCAGAAAATAATTTTTATGTCATATAAAAGATTGTTTTTGTTAAGTGCCTTAATTTTTTAGTTTTTTCTCATCTATTCAATCATGTCTCTTTCAAACTTTGCTAACGTACTTTAATACTTGTAAAGAGATTAGAATTATTAAAGTATTATCGCCATAATCCTACCTTTTAATAATTATGCATATTCTTTTAAAGTCTTTGTTTTCAAAAATTTCACGATAAGATGATTTTGAACTACTTTATTTTAAGTTCTTTATTTAAAAAGCACTCTCTTAGTGGCAATACTTTAATGTTTTTTAATGCACTTTACAAAAGTTTTTGTGAACAGCTGTTACGGTTCCATAATTTTCCTCTTTATTATAAGTATCACATAACCCTGAGAAAACAAAAATGAAACATATGGTGGATTTTTTTGTATTTTACTGCTTTAATAAATAATTCAAAGATTTAAAAAACAGCATTCGAACAAAAAAAATACGATATTTTTAACTAACTTTTTGAAAAATAGTTCCGATTTCCTTATTTTAACATGTATTATAACTTTTTTTTTTTTTTTTTTTTTTTTAACTTTTCTCATTTTGTATTAATTTACTTAAGATTTTTTTTAATTTAAATAAAATAATTATCAAAAAGAAAAAATTGTCATTTTAGTTTTTAAATAAATTGCGTCTTTTATTTTATTTTTTTATTTTTGAGAATAAATATTTTTAAAAGCTTCTATCCTCTTATAAATTTTTTCACAGACAATCAGAAAAAAAAAAAAGTATTCAATTTTTAAAATTTGTTAAAAGAGGTTTTCTTTTTATTTTAGAGAATTAGTATGGATTAATATAATGTTATTAATTTTGTATGACACTCACACTAATTTCTCATCTTACATTTATATAGACGTGTTATTACAGTTTAAATTCCTTTTGTGAAGTGCAGTATCTGAATATATTTAATGCATTTTAGACAATAATTTTAAAACTTTTATTTGATTAAAAAAAGAAAGAAAAAGTATGTGTAAAAAGAGGGGGGGGGGGGTCCTCGAACTTCTGTTTAAATATTAGCTACATTTAAGGATTTATACTTTTCTTTTTTTTTTTTTTTCAAATTATTTAAAAAATTGCTGCTCGAACCACTCTAAAAAAAAAAAAAAAAAGACTAATTTTGAGTAGCCCTGTAATAATATACCTCAAAAAAAAAAAAAAAAAAAAAAATGAATGCAGAACTTGAAATGCACTTTGAGTCGTTTTCAAAGCTAGTAATAATATAACGGAATTCTTTTGTGTGGCCCTGTAATCGTAGGCTAAGATATTTTTGTAACCACATTTTATGTGAAATGTACTGTTTCTGTATAATAAAGAATATACGTCAATTTCATTTTGTTTATTGCAATATAAATGCATTAAACTCTACCTACCAGAAATTACGCCAATAAATATAATATAATTGAACTTTTCTGAATTTTCTCTCTAAACAAATGATTTGTCTGATTTCTATAAAAAATTTTCAAGTAGTATCTTCATGTGTTACACATTTAGAATATCGAGTTTGTACTTCCTGATGATATTTTTTCTTGAGTTATGAGGATTCACAGACAGGCACACAAACAAATCGCTTATAAATCTTATTTTCGAATTCGGGGGAACATAAACCCTGTAAATACGTCTAGCAAATCTGTAAATGTCTCCATTTCGAAAATTTGGCCCCAAAACAATATTTTCTGTACCCTATATTGGTAGGAGAAAGTAAAAAATAATAAAATAAGAGCCTTATTCTGATATTTCTTTCGCATACTTTAGAAATCAAGATTAAATTCTTTTTAATAATAAGTCAATAATTTCTACGCACGTACGTATCTTAACTATTTATAGCTTATATTCCAATCAGTGACTGTAAAAAGTGTTAATTATTGAAAGTTTAAATTTTCTGTGACAACAATGTAACATAGACGGTATAGAGAATGAACAAATGTGAGAGTTGCAAGTCTTGTAAAGAAATAAAAATCAACCATTTTTTCTGTCAATTTATCCTTATGCATAGTCCATTACTGAATGTCAATGACAAATTCTGGTAATCTTGCTTAGAGAAATTTCAGTAACAAAAGTAAGAACGATGCTTACATTAATATATTTAATAGATCGTGAATTTTCTCACGTTAATTTCTTTTCACTGACTATTTTGTTCTGGAGACTAATGGCTTTTGTACAGTCACGATGAATAATATACTTTCTACAAAGTTAGCTTTTTAAAAAATAATTTGCTATAAAGTATTTCATATTTTTGCTCCTTTTTTTATGCATGTACAGAAGAAAGCAGAAGGCAGAAATGTTTGATTAGTAGAAATTCTTAAAGAAGAAAATAGCTAATGGAAAATTAATATAAATAGTCTGATACTCTTAAACATCAAGCTTTTTCACCTTATATTCCAGTACAATCAAAGCTCGCGGATGTTACGAGACAAAAAAAAAAAAAAAAAAAAAAAAAAAAGATGTCTTACTGTAGCATTTGTTGTTAGTTCGATGCTCGACTTACGTTTTAGGCGTTATCTTAGGAAAAGAATAATGAATTTGTGCAACTGTGAAAGGAAAGAGAAGTTTATTCGGGCATAACATACAAATGTGATACGCCCTGTATTCTTCGGATAAGCGGATAGTGTGTGTCATACCTCAGCAGAAACAGATTTTCCTTGATTTGCGTTTTGTGCCGTTGAATTTCATACAAAATGCCTGAATAGGAGTATAAACAGTTTATAAAATAAAAAAATAATATTTAAAAAAATAAGTTAAAAAGATACCAAACTAAATCAGGGGGACCAACTGAAAGATATTTTTTTATAAAAATTGGCCATAATCGGAAACTTTTATGACATTTAACAGTCTAATACTATGTATAAATAGAAGAGTTATATTTCAACTAACGATAAAAAACCAGGAAGTTATTTATTAATGGTTTTAACACTTTCGCGGACGCATGCTTTTGTCTTTTAGATCCGCCTGTGGGCGTTATTCCTTCAAACTACATTATTTCAAAACAAGGTTTTCTGTATCCATATTTATATTACATATGAATATACATAATAATTATACTCTTTCTAGTGAAAATGCTTGTATTCATACTATTTTGTTTATATAAATATGAATGTAAGGAATATTCTTAACCCTTTCAGTCGCAGTGTTCCCGCTGATGGAACACCTAATTTTAATTCTGAAGTGCAAAAACTCATCTCGGAAATTCTTTAGCAAAAATTTACATATATAGCAGAAAAGGTCCTTTTTTTAACACGAAAATTTAAAATTTCTTCTATTTTAATTATGTTCGTAAATTCCGGTGGCACTGTAATTTAAATGATCCGATGAACCTTGCGCCTCAAAGGGTTAAAATACTCCGGAATAAATTGAAATGTTGAGATCTATGCAACTTTTACGAGTTTTTGTTGTCGATAATGTTTACTTTTAAGTGATTTATTTATTAAATTAAATATTATTTGAATTTAATAAGGTTTACTTGCAGATGTTTCAAACCGAAAATTTCTCGAAAAGGAAAAATGCTAATTTTTTATTTTTTAAATATTTATGATCAGCCATGTGTCTAAAAGCCATTTTTAAAATTAGTTTAGTAATTTTTAAAATAAATTAAGTAGTGAACGTTAAAGGGTTAAGAAATATAATAACATACAAATTTCAAATGAAACATCCAACTGGAGGAGTTACATATTTCCAAATGACGTAAATCTACGTCAACAGTCGCGAAAGTGTTAATTAAACTTTTCATTTTCAATCAATAGCTAATTAACTACCCAAAACTTTTTAATTAAACTGCCCATTTTCAATCAATAGCTAATAAACTACCTCAAAATTAAATGCTTTTTTCCAACGTCATATCGACTTCTAGAAATGAATATGGACTACTGCGGCACTTCTAAATAAATGGTTTTTTAGGAAATATATATTTAACACATTCTTTGTGGATCACGTAAAAGTACGTTTTTTGTAAAAATTAATTCCTGCCTCTAGGCGTTTGTCTAAAATGATACTTTACTTAAAAAAAAAAAAAAAAAAAAAAAAGATTTTGCGCATTCGAGCTAAACACTTTATGTGCCACAGCGTATATATACGCCAGTCGCATTTACTGTATTTGTAAATGAGGATAAAATTTTATTAATCTATTCACAAATACACAAAATCATTTTGTTAAATAATGTAAGGTTTTAGAGAAGCTCCAAAAGGCTGAGTTTACTGTTCAGAGGAATGTACTCCTACGACAATGTGTTAAGTTTTATAAAGTGCCTTTATAACACTTTATAAAACATTATTTACAAATATTTAATTTATAAACATTTTATTAACACACACACACACAAAAAAAAAAAAAAAAAACGACAGAAGTGCTTTGAAAATATATATATATATATATATATTATATATATATCAAAATAATGCAAAATGGTAAATGCAGATTTCGAAAATTTTAAAATTTTCCATTATCTAGATCCAATGATATTTTATTCCAACTACAATGTTAAAATTTTCAACAGGAAAACTGCTATAAATTATTTATTCTAGGTCTTATCTAAAATTGCCGAGAAAAGTAACTAGAAATGCAAAAAAAAAATATTTTATCTATACATTTTAACTGCAAATAAAATTGTTATTAATTATTAATGGAAGTATAGCAGTGATCTATAATACTTTTTCGGGTGTAGGAACATTCACTTTTAATTTTAATTTTTTTAACAATCTTTTTTCTTTTTCTTTTTGTTTGTTTCCGTGATAATGTTATGAGAAATTAAGATATTAACTACACTTGTATGGCAGAAAAAAAATAGACAAAATAATAATAATAATAAATAAATAAATAAATAAATTTATAAAAATCTTTATAATAATTTTTCCAGGTATGATTCACCATTATTATTTTTTTTTTACTTATAAATTTTAATTTAGTTTTAATTAATTCAACATGATTTTTATTAAGTTTAAAATCTGAAATATATTTTTTCCTCTACAGAATCTGAGATTGTTTGCGGCCTTAATATTCTTATACAAGACAGTCATTTGTGATGTTCAACGGGGCGAACAAGAAGGATACTACGCATTCGAAGAGGCTCCTTCACGTTACATGCGACCTCCTCAAGTTCGAAAACCTCCCTACATGAGATCTAATATTCCATGTTCAAATGGAGAAGTTCCATACAGCAAAAGACCCTCTCCGAAGCACACACTGTGTGGAGATCTAAATAAAGGATTCATACCTCTGAACCCAATGGGTCAAGATTTCAGCGGGGAACCATACCCTTTGTAAGTATAGATTTCAATTGAATTAATTTACAACTTGGTGAATTTCCTCGTGTTTAGCAATATTTCAATATATACTACGAAATTCACATGCCTATTGCATTTTATTAAAATTTTATCAAATAATTTTTCTTCTCTCTCTGTCTCATTTTTAAGTTTTCATTCTTTTATTATTATTATCATTATTTTCTTATGCAAAAATGACAAAGTAGTTATTTTATTTGTGTTTTTTATTTAAACTAAAACGATTAATTAACATGAGTAGATGTCAGAAACAACCCTTATCTTTGTATTTTCGTGTTCATGTCGATAATTTTGTTTGAAACCAGAAGGATTTTGATATAACTATTAATTTTTACTCTAAACAAAATTGGAAGTGAATATAACTTAAAGATTTCAAAGAGTAAAACGAAGGTGATGGGTTTTGAAGGTAAAGAACCTATAAGAACAAAGATTACCTTAGAAAATAAACCAATTGAACAAATTTCACATTTTAATTATCTAGGATGTGACATATCTTATAATTACGACAATGATATACAAAACAAGCTAAATAAGTTCCAATACATCTGCAGGACTATATAAGAAGAACATTAAGAAATACAAGAAAAGATACCAGAATAAATTTTTTCAAGACAATGGCGATACCAACTTTTCGATATGTAAGCGAGACATGGACGCTCAAAAAGAGTGATGAAAGAGAAATACAATCTTCAGAGATGAAATTTCTAATGAGTGTGAAAGGTTGTTCTATAATGGATAAAATAAAAAATGATGACATCAGGAAGGAACTAAAAACTAAGCCAATAATACATACTATAATAAACTATGGAAATAAGTGGAGAGAACATTTGGAACGAATGCCAGATGGCCGTATACCAAAGGCAGCTCTAAAATATGGGCCAAGAGGGAGAAGAGATAGAGGAAGACCACGTAAAAGATGGATTGAGGCCGGTACAGGCTTATAGCCTTCAACCGTGTTAGACATGATGATGGTGATTATTCACCTTTCCATGTTGAAATCCATTCTTTCAAACGAATTGTGTTATATATATACAATCTCTCTAAGATCTCATGAATTTGGGTTACCACAAAAGCAAGGCCGTAACCAGAAAAAAAAAAAAAAAAAATCGGATGGGGAACTTTAGAACATAGTAAGAAGAACTCTAAAACTTTTGGGAAATCTGCAAAACTTCGGGGGTTGTTTGAACAGGAACACCCAAATCTCTCCCTCCTTGGCTACGGCCTTCAACGACAGAGATTAACGGTAATTTAGACGATAAAAAACAAAATCCCAAAATAATCTTGACAATGCAGCATGTTTTTCTGTAAAACGAATTTGTCGAATTAAAATAAGATAAACTATGAGCTTGTGTTTGCAAAGAATTTTCTATGAACTTTGCGGTATTACATTATGATATACTACGTAATAACACAAAATATCATTGGTAATTTCCGGCTCCTGTAAGTTATTTTCTGAAGTAATTTCTCAGTTTTTAGAAATCCTATTCAGAACAAGATGTTTTTTCAGTGTTCGCATTCATTTTTTTAAATAACACTGTGCTGTTAAAAAATATATATATATATATATATATATATATATATATATATATATATTCTAGCCCTGATACGATACTTGCTGATTCTTATGTAAAATGACCTCCTGAATCCAAATATGACCCCAACTTTGCACAATCACCCATCGTTTATTCGGGACGCCACTCCATCCCCCAATTTTTATTACTGTTCGGTAATTTTATGGTGATGAATTAAATTTGGAGAATGGAAAAGAATTATTTTAACACTTAAAAACAAAAAAACATAATGTATAATAAATAATAATGATAATAGATTAATAAAATATAACAAATGTAATACATAGTTTTAGTGACGAATCCCCCTCTAAATTTTTTCCTTGCTGCAAATGTTCATGTTTTAGAATTTTTCAACTCTGCAGCCCCTCAGAAGATATTTAATAGTTTAAATAATGCTTTCTTCCCCTATAAATCAATTTTCTAGCCGTAAAATTACCGAAAAATTATAAAAACAAGGGGCATCCCTGAAAAACGGTGTGTGATAAGGCAAAATGGGCATCATATTCAGATTCAGGAGGTCATTTTAAATAAGAATTTGCAAAAATGGTGTAGGGGCTGATTTTCATGCAAACCAGTGTGACTAATAGATTAATTCTGTAATCGAAACGAGTTTTCACTTTGTATGAAAATTCAAAAAACGCAAAATATTATTGATAATTTCTGGCTCCTGTAAACTATTTTCTGAAATTTTTCTTAAATAATCTCTCAGGTTATAGAAATCCTATTCGAAAGTATACGTTTTTTGCGTGTTCGTATTCATTTTTAACACGCTTTTATTAGCTTCACCTGTATGTATGTTTGTATGTTTGTAACCGCTCTGGGAGCAAACAAAAAATCTATATTGTAAAAAAAGACTTTCCCTACGTGAACGCTGTGGCTGTGGGGTAAAGCTCCGCGCTGAGAACCTAAAGGTCTAGCGTTTGAGCCCAATCAGGGGAGATTTTTTAAAATTGGTTTTTGTTTAATTCAAAATTATTTTAATTAAAAATTTAAATGTATGTAAATATTATGGTGTGTCACTCACACGACTTTCTCTTACCCTGCATTTTAATACTAAGATAGATATTTTGTGCTTTTTAGTTCACATTTCTATAAAAGCGTGTTCTTTAATTTTTTAAAACTATAATATTATTATAAATAACTATTAGTTTAATTAAATCTGTAATCGAAACAAGTTTTCATTTAATATGAAAATGTTATTTAACACAAAATATCATTGATAATTCCCGGCTCTTGTGAGCTGTTTTCTGAATTTTTCCTGAAATAGTCTCTCAGATTATAGTTCCCATTCGAAACCATATGTTTTTTTGCGTGTTCGTATTCAATTTTATAAATAAATATTGGTTCAAGTAAATTTTTAATCAAAACAAGTTTTCAGTTTGTATGAGGGATAGTTTTTGCATATATACAGGGTATATTTTCAAGATATAACAGGACATATATTTCTTTTAAGATACATTAGGTCTTTCATCGCCAAGTTCCCAAATTTTTAAAGTACGCCTAAACGAGTTGCAAACACATAGTCAATATGTGATAATGTACGTCGCCTATACACTAGGTTTCAGAGACGTCACATATTACATCTGAATGTCTCGTTTTCGTCATATTTCAGTGCATCCTGAATCGAACATCTCTATCGAACATCTCTAAGATATTGACATTGATTGTCTTGAAATGTACTTCTAGAGATATTTGGATATGTAGACTACTGATTCCATGCATACACAGAGATATGTGAGATATATCATATATCATAGATGTTATAATGGGATGTCTCTGGCCCGAAACATTTTCACGTCCCAAGAACATGTGTAAACAACTGCATGACATCACAATGTCATAGTATAGTGTTCTTGCTTCGTTTTGGAGATTAAGTGTGCTGGATGAAAGGTGAAATATAAAGCAAAGTAAAGACAACATCTCAGTAAATATGCGGTAATTGAATAATTTATATCAATAAAACAAACAGATAAAAAGTTGCACGTAAGTTAGCGAAAGTTAGCGCTCATTTACACGTGTTCTGATGCAGTAACATTCTTTAAAATCTTGGAAGTGTTTCAAAATGTCCACAGCAGCTAGCTACTTTTATACGTGCAACAAGCTTCTTGATACTGTCAAAGGAAAAAATCATACATTAGAGATTTCATATAGCTCCAGAAGAAATAGCCTAATGCAGGATAGATCTTATTATCGAACTGAACAGAGCAATTGTAGCGCCATATATCGCATGCCTACATCATTCCCGCTTAGCATTCTGATGTGATTAAGACTTAGCTAGGAGATTTGATTAAAACTCATCTAGACTCCTGAACCTATTCTCATAAAACATTTCTTCAACCGGATTTTATAGAACCACTATTTTTGTACATTATTTTTTTATTGCATGTTATCGAATTTCACCTTTTTTGTTTTGCCAATATTTTATTAAGCTTTATCATAAATACTATAAAACTTGGCTTCTACCATTTACATTCAGTACATCACTTTTTTTTATTGTTAATACCTTACATCTTGACGTATTATTGTATCAGGATGACATATCTTTAATAAAAATTGTACTGACAATTCTTTTTTTTTTTTTTTTTCACAGTTTTATATAAAAAAGGAATCTACTATGATGTAGTTCATTTTTTATACTGCGAGGATATTTACAGTTGGTATTTAAGTAAACTATAAATACTCTTAATCAAAATAGTTTATGGAGTAGTTTTGCAATGGTTGAGTTTCAATAAATAGTCTCCTTTGAAAATATATATATATATGTATATACATACATATTATTTCAACCAAATCTAAAGCGTAATAGAAAGTTAAAAATATACAAATTTTCACAGATATTTTTAAATACCTTTTTCACGTTGCGATATTTATCTAAGATTATTTATAAAATGTACTGGTAAACAGTTATATCTAATAAACTGTAAGAAAAACCCATGCGTACTAGTGTGTTTTAGCAGTGTGTCTTAATACATTTCTTTGTTTTTAAATTATGTATAAAATTTTAACTGTATTAAAAGAAACTTATGACTTTTTCATACTCATGACTTTTTTTTTTCAGTGAACTTATAAAAAACAAGACTCTTGTGTTCTTATCAAAAGCTCTTCCGTACTTAAAAGACGATCCCAAGATTCCAAAAGTTACGAAAATTGAAGCAAATAAGCCAATTCCACAACCTTTAGATCCCCATCATTCTTACGATTTTAGAAGAAAAATATACGCACCCCATCGAATCAAAAGAGAGATAAAAGATTTAAACGAAACTCTACCACCAGAAACTATTAACATCATACAGGATTTAATAGACAATGAAACTTCTGCAAGACAAAATTGTGACCAGGGTGGAGCAGCTGGCCTGTAAGTAATATTGTCGTACTTTATTTTGATTCATCTTTTGTAATCTATTCCCTTTCTATCATGAACCCTGCTCACTAGAGATGGGCGTTATTTCACGTAACATAATAAGTAATATTATTATTGCATTGTAGCCTATTAGCACGGTAATATATTACTAAAAATATCCCATTAAAAAAATAATATTTTCAACTTTATCTCTGCAAGCGAAATAGACGAGGAGTTGATGGCGACAAAACTGATATAATACACCATCATACAAGTAAAAAGCTTGAATTATTTCTTTTATATAATGAATTTATAAAATTCAAAACCAATATTATCAAAACCGGCTACTATCGAAATCCAAATCATACGAAAACTAGTAGTCCAAAGCGCGTCATACGAATAATAAAAATGTATCGAGTAAAGAATAAAACACCCATCTTTTCGCATCCAACAATCCCCGCACCCCGCATGTTAAATACAGTACCATACACATAAGGATAACGATCCGTACAAATGTTCTAACTTTGTTCTGCAGCAAGTGGACGATGCCAACTTTTCCTCAAATGGCACATTAAACTAATTTCACGAATAAAAATTGATGTGAGGAAAAAAATTCATTTAGCTTATTAGAAATAATTCATTTTAATTTTGACACATTACTTTCTTAGTTAATCGCAAACTTCTCACAACCCATTGTATTAGCATAAGAAGAATTGCCACAAATGACTATTATTATTATTATTTTTTTTTTTTTTTTTTTTTTTGGCACCAATATTATAAAAATAATATTTATACTGATATTTTTCTAGAGAAATGATACACAGGAATCATTATTTTTAAAAAAAATTTAATAAATATTGAAAAAATTTATTATATCATTTATTTTATTATATCATTTTAATAAATATTGAAAAAAAAAAAGAAAAATAGATGAGTGTATAAAAAATAAAAGGATCCATATGGGAACAGATTTTAACCTAAACACATTAGGCTTATTTTGAGAGCATTATGAACAGTGTTGTGCACGAACGCGTTCATTTGAACGCGTTCGTGAGCGTAGCTCAAAAATTTTGAGTTTTGAGTTGAACTTCGCTCGTTTTTAAAATTATGAACTTGAGTTGAGCGAAGTTCGTTTTATTCACGAACTTGAGCGTGAAAAATCAATTCAAACTCAAACTCATATTAAATATTTCTGTCTGAAATATAAAAAGAAAAGCAGAAGAAGAAGAAGAAAAGGGCAGAAAAGAGAATAATTGTGCAATATTCCGGATAATTGTGCAATATTGTGCAAATTCCGGAAAACAGGGCACTTGGAAAAAAAGTCACTGGTAAAAAGGGCACCCGGAAAAAAGGGCTTTTTTAAAATTTGGAAATCAGAAAAACAATAAACATCAAAGAATAAATTTAAATAATTATTTTCATAATACGTTTTTAGAAATTTCAATCAATTAAATTGGTACCACTTTCATTTAGTATATATCTGAAGGAATGGGGGGGGGGGGGGGGGGGGGGGGGTCTAGGAGCTGATTGAAAGAGAATAATTTTCTTTATATCACCTTCTTACTGATTTAAATGAAACTTTCTCTAATAGTCACTTGCTGTTCATGACAAAAATACAGTGTCACACATACTTCAGGGGCTGAATTTGTCCCTTTAATCCCTCCCCCCCCTCCCGACGCAGAAACAGGAAAACTTACGCTCTCGTTAGTGTTTAGTATGTATTTTATAATTTCGCCCACTGCGCGATGCAAGTTTTGTTAATTAACTTATTTATTTTTTCTCATTTTTCCTAAAGCGTTGGAAATTAAAAAAACCTTTAATTTAAAACCAATATCTGAAAACAATTAAATAATATGAATATATTTATGGTTTTATGGTTAAAAATATAGACATTAGAATATATACTAATAATTTACTTAGTCTATCTGTAGCATGTATAAATTTAGTTTAAAACTTCAAATCCAACATGATAATAAATCGGTAAAGGAATACAAGTTTCAATCTTTTATGTTTTAAAGAAACTGTCTCTCAACTCAAGACTTATTATGACTATTCACATGTATAAAGAAATAGCGGAAGTCTCACATTACAACAGAGTATACTGACTGTTCTGAAAATGGACCACGGGGATGTTTTCCCCGTGGGTGGACAGTGGACAATGAAATGTCCAAATGTTATTTTTATGAGAGGCTGGTAATTCGGCGCCCATAAACAACCTGCCTTCGGGCCTCCTGATAACAGTAGTACTTCTCGCGTGGGTCTCCGTTGCCCGCCTCGCAGCGTACTGCTGCTGGGATAGTATGGGCCTAGTCCTCCAGAATGCAGGAAGTCGCCTTGATTTATATCAGTCAAGTATACAACAATGGATTCTCTCTCTCTGATTTTCTTTCTTCTTCTCCCCCCCCCCATACAGTGTTGTTGTGTACATTATTTTGCTGGGTACACGATCAGATTTTGCTCCCATTAATAATTATCTTTACGTCCCCTCCTTTCTTATCTTCGATCGACCAGCTTTTCTTTAAAAGGAAAGGAAATTCGTCAATTAATTGTTATTCAAAACATCAAAACTTGTATGTTGCGGTCACCACAAGACTTCAATATAATTTTACTCAAATTCATGCAGTACGTCATGCATACGTCACGCATACGTACGTACATGCATATGTCAAATCATTCTATATAATTTTACTCAAATTCATGCAGTACGAATTACTTATTATATTATTATTTATGAAAAATGTTTTCCATGATGAATGCAAACGATTTTTATCTCACAGATTTATGCCGAAAGAAAGTCAATTTTGTGCCAACATCAAAAGAATTTTTTATTTTTTCGTTAAAAATTAAAAAAATAAAAAATAAATAAAATAAAAAGTAACTTAAATTATCCCAAATCTATGGTTCAGCCACTCGTTTTAAAAGTACTTGCAAGTTTTTTTTTTTTTTTTTTTTTTTTTTGAAAGATCTAATATTAAAAATTTACAAGCTTCCTTCTCACGTAGTGCATGTACTAACTTTTTACTTTCTTCTATATTAAATAGAAGAAAGTATTGGATTCGTAAAAATTTTCGACCTCAGGTTTTTGATGGATTTACACGTTTTGAGAGCTGTAGAACACGATTTGATCATTTTTAGAAAATGTCTGTCTGTCTGTGTGTGTGTGACAAAATTTTGTGGCAACTGTATCTCAGGAACTTACTGCACAGAATATCATACAAATGGGTATGTAGTTGCACTTTGACATAAATTAGTGCCTATCAACTTTTGGTAAAAATTGTTTTACAGATTGCGTTGCCATCCCGCTTTTTCTAAATTTTTAACATGACGATATAGGACAAAATTTTGTATAAATGAGCACAAATAAATTACTTTTTAGTAATCATTATGAAATTTACAAGAATTATTTATAATAGAGATAGTCAACTGGGAAAATTTTTTTGTATGAGTAGGAGCCGGGAAGTCCCTCCTCGAGGGGAGTAAATTTTCAATATGGGTATCTTCCGAATTCCGAATGGTCTCGTCAATACATTTAAAACGAGTGGTTGAACTATAAATCTGTGATAATTTAAAACATAGTTATCGATTTTTTTTTTTACTTTTAACGAATTTTTTTTTTTTTTTTTTTTTTTTTTATTAAACGAAATTTAACAAAACTTGGTATTTAGTTTGCCCCTGACATAAACTGGTGCTGATTAGATTCAGGGATCAATCACTCAACAGGTGGCGCTGTGATCGTATTTTTTCTAAATTTTTAACATGGCAGTATAGGACAAAATTTCGTATAATGTACATAACGGGAGTTATTCTTAACTTGTGATTGTAAAATTAATATGAATTATTGGTAATAGTAGTAGTTAATTAGGAAAAAAATTGTGCATGTGGGGGCATCGCTTCCCCTCCTGGAGGGAAGTACCCCCCGGGGGGTGGGTAAATTTTCAAGATGGGTATCTTTCGAAAGGTCTCTTCAATACCTTTAAAACGAATGGTTGAACTATAAATATGTGATAATTTAAAACAAAGTTATCAATTTTTTTTTACTTTTAACGAAAAAAAAAACTTGGGGAAAAAAATTGTATATATATATATATTTTTTTATATATATATTGTTACTGAGTGAATTTGTATAGGAAAATATAGAAGAAAGTCTTGTGGCGGCCACAACATAATAGTTTTCCCTAGTTTACTACTACTATTGCTAACAAGTCATAGTGATTTTACAATCGCACGATCAAAATAACTCTCATTATGTGCATTTATGAGAAAATTTGTCCAGTACTGCCACGTTAAAAATTTAGAAAAAAAAAAATAATAATAATAACAAGATCACAGCGCCACCTGTTGAGCGATTGATCTCCAAATCTAACTAGAACCAGTTTAGGTCAAGGTGCAACTAAATTAAAAGTTTGGTTAAATTTCGTTCATTGGTTCGTGAGATACAGCGTCCACAAAATGTGTGATAAACACAGACAGATATTTCCTAAAAACAGTCAAATCGTACCCAGGATATCTCAAAGTGTATAAATCCATCAAAAACTGGAGTTTGAAAAATTTCACTAATTCAGTACTTTCTTTATATATATATTGAAGTATCGAATACCTTCTACTTTAAAGTTATCAATATAGTTATGTTATCATTATTTCTGAGGGTGACTTATTCACCTTTTCAGCTGATTTTAGCTTTTATGTAGATACATAGCAAGCAAAATTTTATAGTGATTTATTTGAAAGCCTAAAGCCGACATTGGCCATGACGCAATCAAGTAAAAATTAATTAAATCAAACTATGATGCTTTTTTAAAAGTAGTATACTTCAAAACAACGGAAACTCTAAATGATGGAATTTGTCTTCTATTAACAATTTTTTTCATGCGCAAAAACAAACGTATTGGGAATTTGAGAATGAAAAACCATACAAAAACAGCGAGTCCGCTATTCAGAAATGGCCGCTAAATTAATTTTTACTGCAATTAAGTTAATAATTATATTTAAAAGTTGTAGGTTTAATTAAGAATTAAATTAAGAATAATCTTCATGGTAATTAAAAAAAAAAATAAAATAAATAAATAAAATGAATTACCAAAGTGTTCAGAGTAGAAAATCTTTGCAGAGAAAAAAAAAAAAAAAAGCGTAAAAATGAACTTTAAATGAGTTTCGCTCTTTTTTAAAAATGAACTTGAACTGAGCGCGTTCATTTTTTCAGAAATGAATTTGAACGCGAACTAACTCGTTTTTTAGACGATGAACTTGAGTTTGAACTAGCTCGTTTTTTTCGTGAACTTGCACAACACTGATTATGAAATTGCCCTAACAAAGTTTTTTTTTTTTTTGGTAACTTTTCACAGATAAATTTGTAAAACGAAGATAGTAAAGGAAAATATTAAAAACCAAATCCGCATCTT
Organism: Salticus scenicus; assembly: GCA_963930645.1. Taxonomy (NCBI): domain Eukaryota; kingdom Metazoa; phylum Arthropoda; class Arachnida; order Araneae; family Salticidae; genus Salticus; species Salticus scenicus. Next base: position 108,317,998 of record OZ005656.1, on the reverse strand, counting down.
TCTTATCAAATTTGCTACATTAAGCCACAAAAATAAATAAATAAGTGGAATGTTCACAAACATGTCCCGTGCAATTACCATTTTCAGTTCTAGCTATCACAGTTGCTATGAGCTATTTACTATATCATTACCCATCAAACGCAAAGCAAACGGAAACCTAACGATTGTATTCTCAATAACGAAATGTGATCAATATCAAATAATCATCTCTAAGCTAACTCGTTTTATTATTATTATTATTATTATTGCGATTATAATGTTATACAATGATATGTAATAACAATTATCGTGTTAAACGATGATATTATCATGTGTCTTGACTCATATTTACACTAATATCCCAGGCCTACAAAAATGAAGTTGACAAAATTTGATTTGATGATTTCAGCTGATCTTTATGTTTTTTGATATGCTGAAACTGAAAATGCAGCCCATCTTTCTCTATCACGTATAGATTTTTATCAATACAGGGTGTCTACCGACACGATTTCTTACATATACCACCATAACAATCGGTTGGTTGGTTGGTTGATATGGTTTTAAGTCGTACTAGTGCTTCACAATTACAACAATAGGCATCTATGAATAACTAATCATTGAAACATAAAACTTACTATATAATTATATAGGTGGAAGTGTAATGGAAGAAGTCGTATAGGGAGGCACCCTGTATTGACAAAAATCTATACGTGATAGAGAAAAACTGGCTTCATTTTCGGTTTCAGCACACCAAAAAACATAAAGATCAGCCAAAATTATAAAATCAAAATTTTACTTGTCGACCTGTGTATTTAGACTAATTTTTCGGTAAAAGTTATCAGTTTAGAATAATACATCCAAGAAAATTTTAAAAATACGTTAGAAAACCGAAGACTATTAGAATAAAACATCCAAAATAATATTAAAAATCTGTAGAATATCCGAAGGTATTATTTGAGAGCAATATTTAACGTATATGGAATATGTGAAACTAATAGGTATTATTTATTTAAAGTGTTGAATGAACACGGCTAAATCCCTTCACTAGCTAAGTAATAGTGTTCACTTTTAAACAGGGCCTGATTTAGCCAAACTGAGGCCTGAAGCAGATAATTCTTCAAGAAGCATAAAAATAAATTTTACATTTGATTTTGGTGGCCCACTTCATCAAGGGAATCCGAGATAATTGTCCCGCATGCCCTTGACTTATAATCAGATAACAAAAAATAATCAAGTTATCTGTGTGTGTTGTGATGGCATTAAGTCCAGATTTATTAATTTAGCAAGGACTGTTCCACGTGCAAAGAGATAAAGCTGAAAGCGTTATTTAGGTCTTTTCAGTAATATGTTAATATTCTAATAGGTTCTAATGCAGTAATAGTATAATTAATATTAGTTTGACCCTACTGTACCGATGACCGATCTTAATTCCACATTATTTTCATTTTGAAATACAAAGCTTTTAGTTATATTTATCAAAGGACATTCCTTTTTGCGAAATAAACGTAGTTTTTAAAGGACATTTCATTGGTTTATTTTTATCCATAGTTCTTTCAAATTAAAACCTGACAGATCTCAATATTTGGCCACGCTGTGAGTCAAAAACAAAAATAAAAGTTTTCTTAGTGGCAAAGTTACTTTCGCAAAAGTTTAGTGTAATGTTTTAGATTAGAATTAAACATGAATATGAAAATTTCTTTTTCTTATATTCAAAATTCTTTAGGAAAAGAAACAAACAAAAAAATTAAAAATTGATGTTTTCGAGATTTATGGGGGACGGAAAGACCTCTTGTTTTTAAAATTCTTTCTGTCAAGTTTGAAAACTTCCTATTTTCAAAAGTTGAAATTAGTTCTGAAAATAACGGAAAAGTGTGATTAAAAATTCTACATAGTCTGTATTAAGGGATTAAAAGGGTTTAAAAGTCTTTAAAAAAAAATTTCTTTATATAATAAATCACTTTTTTTATTCGAAATTTTAAGCACATAAAACAGCAATGTTAAAAATATATTTTAAAAAATTTTCCTAAACATATCCGCTACTACTGTCACGTGACTGCCATTGTTAACAATGCTTCCCATCATGCGCTAGCGCGTCATTGGCAGTGAATGTGTTAGAACATTTGAAAAATTCAGCAGATATATGTCCTGGTTTTTGAAGAACTTAAGGAAAACGGTGGACACGGTTTCTCAAAAAAACTAATGCACGATCTAATTGAAATTTCGCACACTTCTTCAAAATAGAATTGACTAGTTCTTCAACGAAGGATTATTTAAAAAATGGAAATTTGAATTTTTGGCAGAGTTGTATGCAAAAACAGTACAATTTTCGGTACATTTTACTCCATGTAAAACCTTGCAAAATTAGTTGCAGTAAAAAAAAAAAAAAAAAAAAAAAAAACCTACCAAAATACTTATTTTATTTATTTATTTATTTATTTTCTGCCTTTAGACGAAGAAGCAATTCTGTCTTACATAAAAATACACCTTTATTACCATGTTTTTATTAACTTCGATTCTTGTTTGTTTGTTTCTTTGTCCGGTACAAATCTTGTAATCTATTTTTAACTAACTTCCCTACTAACTAGGCATTTGAAACTTTCACAGTAGCTCAGAACCCGGTGACAACACAATACTTCGAAGTCCGTTTTTCGAATAGTTTTCTTTTAATTAATTAAAATATGAAAATAATAAGTTCTTAATAGCAATAAAATAGCCATTGAGAAATTAGCTATAATTTAATTGTTGTCAAAAAAAAAAAATTACGAGCTCATTTTCTTTCGACATAGAAAGAAATACATTTAATTCAACGTGAACGTTAAAAAATGTAAAAAGTTAAATTATGCATCTCACAAAAATTGACGTCATTATCACTTTAAAAGTTTTATACACATTGATAAGTGCTAATGTAGTTCACGATGCTGGTATACGTTGTTCTAAAAGGAGTAATATTTTATTTTTAAAATCAACTTTTTTTTTTCACTATTATTTTACTGAACTGAGTCCGCATGCTTAAATATTGCTTAAATATTATTTTTTATCCTTGCGTATTTTATTAATGATTCATCAGAAAATTTAAAAACGTGGTATATAATTTTTTTTTTTTTTTTTATTATAATTATTTTTCAGATGACTTTTCAAAGCTAATTGTAAAATAAAAACATATTTGCTTATCTTGAGGACTATTTAAATGCAACTTAAATAAAATAATAGTAATAATAACAACAAAAAAAGCAGCTCGAGAATTAGGAAGTGAACTACATCAAGTAAATGACTTTACAACATCCAGTTGGAGATGCATCTTAAGGAATAGTCATCTTCAACAAGAAAAATATAGTGACATTACTGAAGGTTAAGAGATGTTTACGTTCTAAAAACTGTCGCATTAGCACTGTTTACTAAAAGATACTTTCGATTATAATAACCTCATCTTTTAGGTTATCCTTTGATATTGCAAACAATTTTTCAATGTCATTTTTAAGGTTGTGGTTGAGTGGGTTTTACGTGGAACTAGTTCTACACTCATCAGAATCAATACGAATCGTGCGACAGTGACCTGTTGCTATGTACCAACATTTAGCTCAGTCAAATAAGGCATACAAGTGCTATCGCACTTCAAATAATTTCAGTCCATATAGACCATAATTATAAAAAAAAAAAAAAAATCTTCGTGAACCTATATTATTAAAAAAAAAAACTATATAGTCCTACACTCATTAAAATCTATACAGATCGTGCGATTGGGACTTATAACAGGTTGCGTGCTACTTCCGAGCGTGTTATTTGCGAACCGTGCTATTTGCGAACTGATCTTACACCTGGCAGCTTATTCCTTCCCCATTTCAAGATAAGGGGGTATCGTGCCAGAGAGCACTGTCATAATTCCCTAATCGATAAAGGGGATTAGCTACTTTTGTGAAAAGCTGCCAGTAGAAAAAGAACGATTAAGTGGGACTGTGGAAGTTCATCATTCTCATTTTTATTTGAGTATGCTCCCCCTTTCGTTCAAGATATATTGGTAGCGAAAGCGAACGAACAGCTTTTAGGCAATACATCTTTTAAATTTCTGCTAAGGTACATGATTATGTTGTGTGGATAAATGTATATGGATGCTTTTAATTTGTATGAAAATACATTGTATGCGTGTATATATATATATATATTGTGAGTGCATGTGAAATTTTTTACACCGTAATAGTGAAATTAGATATTTCAATTATAAAACTATTGTTAAAAAAAAAAAAAAAAAATTGTATGACTGACATACATTGATTCATAAGGGGGGAAGGCATATATTTTCTTAATCCCTTTACAGTTGACTACATACATGCAAGAAAAAAAAAATTGTATCATATTTATTGCTTTTATAAATTATCTCTCGGAAGAAAATAGTGTTATTTGCATATGCATATTGTATAACAGGTCCTCATATATAACGTGTTTTTTTTTTTTTTTTTTTTATTATATATATACATGTGTGTATTTGCACGTTAATTTTTATTTATTTATACATTATTTTTATTTATTTACATCAAGTTAATTTTTATTTACATCAAGTACTGACTTATCATTACAATAATCATACATTATCAAGGAAGACTTGAATTAATAAATATTTGCATTTAGAAATAAAGCCTTTTGCAAGGCAAAATATAATGAAAAATTTATTATGAGTTGTATATTGGGTTAACCTGTATATTGTTGTTGTTTATATACAATAACCGTAAACAAAATATGACAGAAAACAATAATCACTAGAAGAAGAATGAGCAAAGGCCACAACGGCTTATAAAAAAAAATAAGCAAGCGAGAAATGAAATTTAATGGGAAATCTTTGAAAGATTTGATTAATTAACATGTTAATTAAATGATCATAATGTAAATCAGATTTTAGACCATCTGCAAGTTCAGAAATATTAAGGATATTAAAAATTGTGTTAGGCAACATGTCATATTGTACTTTTAAAGACATTACTTAAAATGAATTTCAATTTGATTCAATAATTTAACTATTATCTTAACCATCTTAATTAATAACCTTACATTTTAAACAATATAATTATTGGGATGTTATTTTAAACTTTATATTAAAATAACCTTTATATTAAAATTAAAATAGCTATTTAAATCCATAAATGTTGCATAATAATGTTAATAATTTATTATTATTGTTATTATTATTTTATGCTGTTATACTTGTTTCATATTTGTTATCACGGTTGGCAGGTTTTTGACGCATGACAATTTTTGACGGTTTAAACCATGGGTAAAACCGTCATGTGAAAAACCTCCTTGTCAAAAATTTCAAAAACCTATATTTATAATTTAATTGTCATATAAAAACTTAGTTTAATAAAATATAGTTTATAAAGATTTTTTGAAAGGTAAATACATTGATGTTCTTTGAAAAACACATTGTTACAACATTTTGATTAATGTAAAAGACAAAACTTTAGCTTTTAAAATTTTATTATGAATTAATTTTATGTTCATTCTAAATATGCGGTGATACTTTTATATATTTCTACGATAATTATTTGTAACTATGCTTAATATTGTATATGTTAAACATATTAATGTTTTTGGAGAAACATTATTATAACATTTTGATTAATATAAAAATAAAACTTTAGGCTTCTAAAAATTCATGATTTATAAATCATTGATAGATCATTTTGACTAATAAATAATTTTATTTGCAATACAACATTGTGTATTTCAATTTCTTTAGTATTGTGCTTTTAGTATTATATATTTAACCAGTAAATAAAGCATAGCCTAATATTTTGCATTTAAATATTTTATAGAAAAATATAACTTTTTTTTTTTCTTTTTTTTTAATGACTGTTGATATAGCAAGTTTTTAAGAAAAAGCAATAATTCTGAATATTAAACAAGCTTGAATTGTGTCTGAAATTCTTATAATTACCGTGAAACAAGAGAAATAAGAACGCTCTCTGGACATGCGTAAATTGTAATAAATTTAATATTTACTCATACAGATTTTTTAAAAATTTATTATTCTAAGCTGTAGGGTCTACCAGCGGCCAAGTGGTTCTACACGGTTCGATCACAGGGCATGTTCTTTGGCCTAGCCATTAAGAGTTTTTCGTGGTTTTCTCCGAAACCTTCATAAATACGGGTTAGGACCCATTAGAAAGTCCCCCACAGAGGTTACTTTGTTTGGCCTGTGTATGTTTCTGTTGTGATTTATTTGGCTGGCTGTTCTTCGTTCTCATTCCTTTCTTTTACTATCAAATGAATTACATATATGTATGTATATATTGTGCGTTTTGGAATTTCGGGCGAGGGTTCTGGTAGCGAAGAAGAAAATCCCGTCACAGCAGAAGTTGATAAGAAAATTAATTTAATTAAAATTTAAACAAGATTCTATGTACAACCTTTAGTTTCAATATTGATGTTGGAGGATTATATACAATGTCCAGGAGCTACAGTATGGATCGATAGTTCATTAGATGCTTTTAACAAACAGTTTCAGTGGATCTCCGTGATCCTAAATTCGGTTTACTGAAACAATCCTTGCACCGTTCCAGGTACAGAAAAGATATAGCTCAGTCCTAGGATAATTTTAAGTACAAAGTCTCTTATGAGCTGACCTGCACCTTCGCCGGTGACAGAAAATACGCTGACCTGTGTTCTCTGCTCCTAGAGGAACACAAAAAATCATTAAATGTCTCGTTACCTCTCCTGGTAAACGGGACAAGAAAAAACCCTCCGACCTTCACTGGCCGAAGACAAGATACGAATCCCCGACTCTCTGCTTCCAGCTCTGTTCCTGGGAAAACTCGTTCTCTCGATGGCAACCCGCGCTCCTCTCTCATTCGCTGAGCGGGCGGGCGCCTTTCCGTCGGGCCGAAGAAATTCCTCGGAAACTCCAATGTTCTCACGACCATCAGGGCGTACCATCAGGGCAGCTTCTTTGTACTTTAGTGTCACAGTTCGAGACAGTCTGGAGCCAAACTATTGTAAGTATCAGCACACCTGCTCTGTGTAGAGATTAAGGTCTGGCCAACTTTAATTAATTGGAAGGGGGGCTGTATGCCACAACTTCCCCCCCCTTAAGATGGTTTTCTGGGGTTGAAACTCCAGAAAATCTCTGCAATCAAATTAGGTTAGGGTGCATCAAAGCAATTCTAGAGAGGCTAATCTTCCTGACTAAACAATACTTAAATTTACACTAAAGTTACAAGTTTCAAATTACAAATTAATTAACATAATAAAACAATACTAATAATAATAAACTATATACAAAATTTCTTACAGATAACTTTTAATCCACCCGACTCAAACAGTCCACATGAGGAATGTCTTTTCCTGGTCTGTGTCGGATTTCATAGTTAAAGGGCTGCAAGGTTAACGCCCACCGCATTAATCTGGGATTGTTTCCCGCATTTCTCTTTAACCATATTAATGGGTTGTGATCAGTTTCTATGGTAAATTTTTGACCATCCAGGTAATGTGTTAACTTTTTCACTGCGAAAATGATCCCAGCACATTCCTTTTCGGTTGTGCTATAGTTTTTCTCTGCCTTAGTAAATTTTCGACTTAAGTACAGAATTGGATGTTCTTCATCTCCTTGCCTTTGAGCCATGATAATACCTATCCCCTTATCTGAGGCGTCACTTTGAATAATAAACTCCTTAGTATAATCAGGAACGTACAGTACTGGGTCACGGGTGAGTTTATCTTTTAACTCCCTAAAGCCTTCTCCATTTCGGGACTCCAGTCTACTTTTTCCTTTTTCGTTTTCCCTTTTAAAGCTCGGGTCAGCGGTTCTACTATAATTGCATAGTTTTTTATGTATCGGGAGTAATACCCGCACATCCCTAAAAACCTTCTAATTTCCGTTTTTGATTTTGGAGCTGGGAAATCAGTAATGGCCTTAATTTTAATCTCGGACGGTTTCCTACGTCCTTTCCCTACAACATGCCCTAAATATTTGACCGTCTCCTGGGCAAATTTACACTTGGCTAATTTAATGGTTAATTTTGCCTTGGTTACCCGCTTTAGAACTATATCTAAATGTTCTAAATGCTCTTCCCATGAATTAGAAAAGATAGCCATATCGTCAGGGTAAGGCAAACAGAAACTTTCTAGTCCCTTTAATAGAATACTCATGAATTTTGAAAACCTATACGGGGCGGAGACAAGTCCAAATGGCATTACCAAAGGTTGATATGAACCGAAACTAGTTACAAATGTCGCTAAACGTTGTGCGTTAGGGGTTAAAGGTATTTGCCAATAGCCTTTAGTTAAGTCAATCACGGTAATAAATTTTGATGCTGCCACTTGCTCTACCCTCTCTTCTATGTTAGGCAAAGGGAAAAATTCGGCACGAGTTATCTCATTTAACTGGCGATAATCAACGCACGGGCGGGGTTCTCTGCCCAGGGCCTCTACTAATATCATAGGCGAGGTATAATCTGACTCCCCTTCCTTAATTATGCCCAATTCTAACATACGCTGGATTTCGGATTTCAGGATGTCGGTTTGTCGAGGTGACGTCCTATATGGCTTCATTCTAACGGGTTTATCACTAGTCAATTCAATATCATGCTCAATTAAATTCGTTCGGCCTGGAATATTGGAAAACACTTTCTTGTGTTTAATTAGTAATGCTCCTAATTGCTCCTGTTGGGCTTTTGTGCAACGACTTCCTAAATTACTGTCCCTAATTACCATATTGAGGTCAAATTCTTCCGGGTCAGTTATAGGATAAGGTATTTCTAAGTCTGCCTCCGTCGTTTTATTATCCCGATTTTCCTCTATTAATACATTTACGATTTCTGCTCTCTGCACGTAAGGTTTTAGTAAATTGACATGATAAATTTGCGACTTTTCGCGCCTGTCCGGTACATTTACAATATAATTAGTCTCTGACACTTGACTCTCAATAGTGCCTGGCCCTATCCATGATACGGATAATTTATTGGGTTTACTTGTGGCTAAAACCAGCACTTTGTCCCCGGGATTAAATTTCCGATTTACCGCATTTCTGTCATACCAAATTTTGCGTTTGTCCCTTTTTTCCTCCATCTGCTCCCCTGCGAGCTCTTGACACCTTTGGAGTCTGTTTATCAATTCGAAAACATACTCCGTCACTGGGTTTTGCTCCTCTTCCTGCTCTGTCCATTTCTCAAATAGCAGGGTTTCCGGGGTTCGCAGATTTCTCCCATGAACCAACTTGGCTGGGCTGAATCCCGTTGATTCATGTGTTACCGTCCGCAAAGCTAACAAAGCATAGGGTAAACTCCTCTCCCAACTTTCTCCACTTTCTAAACAGATTACCTTCAATAACCGTTTAACTGAACGATGCCAACGCTCAATGCAATTTGTCTGTGGGTGGTGCACACTACTGTGAGTTATTTTAATTCCAAATTTTTCTAAGAAAGTTGAGGTTAAGTTACTCATAAAACAAGCCCCTAAGTCTGTTTGGATTACTTTCGGAAATCCCATTCTACTAAATACTATCATTAACGCGTCGATCACTGTTTCCGACCTTGAATCGGGTATCGGGATAGCCTCTGGATACCTCGATGCTAAACACATAGCCGTGAGCATATATTTATTTTGATTTTCTGAAGGTGGGAGTGGTCCCAATATATCACAGTTTATATGCGTAAACATTGCAGTAATAATGGGAACAAGTTTAAGAGGGGCTTTTTTTTGCTCTCCTGCCTTCCCAATTTTCTGACAAGGATCACACGATTTTACATAGGCTTCAGCCTCTTTAATGATATTTGGCCAGAAAAAATATCGCAACAATTTATCCTTAGTTTTAGTCATGGCCACATGACCGGATATTAAACTGTGACAAAGATTCAAAATTTCATTCCTATATTTCCGCGGAATAATTAGCTGACGTCTTTTTTCTCCTCTGTGATCGGTAGCAATTCTGTACAGCAAACCTTGATCTATTGTTAAATTCGATTTCTCCTCTTTCGCGCGCGCCCACAACTCTGTCAAGCTTTCATCTTTTTCCTGCTCTTGGCGAAACTCGTTTTTCCCAACGTGCGCCAGAGCGGTGATCCTATCCTCCTCTAACTCGGGGAGGAAAATTGATTCTTCCGTACCCTGAGTTTCCGTAGGCTCGCTCTCTGGCGACATTTCTGCCTCTCCCTGATCATTCCCAGCGCTTTCACTCGCCAGACTGGTTTTTGGCGCAGTTTCGTTTTTACGCCTTTTCGCCCGCGTTTCGACTGCATGGATTAATTCGGGTTTTTGTTTTTTTCTCTCGATTAATTTCTGCGTCTCATTTCCCAGTAAATAATAATCCATGAGAACTTCCTTATCCGCTACCGCGGCTTTCGTATTAATTAACCCTATTCCCTCAATTTCTAATTCAATATTGGCTATGGGTAGACATCTCACTTCGTTGGCTAAAGCTGCTTTAACCCACACAGTTTCCCCGTTTAATTGCTCATTAGAAATTATTTTATGAGGGGCAATATCGAGGCACGTCCCAGAATCACGTAAAATGGTAAACTTTTCCCCATTTATCTTGGCTTCACTTAAATAAGGTTCAAAAGCCGGGTTTAAATTCTCAGCGTCTCCTACGTGATTTACTTTTTCAGCCTTCTCTTGTCTGCTTTTCCAGACTGGACAATTTGGCTTAATGTGATTGGGGGAAGAGCACACATAGCAAACAATAGGTTTTCGGGCCTCAAATAATTTAGATCTTTCCGTCAGATCAGACTTATCCCTCCAATTTTTTTGTTCTGGGGCCTTTTTCTCAACCCTATTTTTATCAAAGTTGCGAGGTTTATCTAATTTCTTTTCTAGTGGTGGTTTCGGGGTCCAACTTTTCTTATTATTTCTGCGAACTGACTCGTATGCGTCAAACTTCTTAGCTAACTCTCGCGGTTCATTGAGAGAGCTCCACGAATCTATGAAATGATCTTTCATTTCGAAATTAGCCCGTTTCTTTAACTGGTCGGCCACCATTAATTTCTTTAGATCCTCAAAATTTGTCACTTCTACTCCCTCTAACCACCCATTTAAATATGTATCTAAATCATAAGCTAGATCATGCCAAAGAGTTCCCGGTTGTTTTTGGTGTTGCATAAATTTAATTCTAAAATTTTCCGGACTTAATTTAAATCGATCTAATAGCATTTGTTTGACTTTCTCAAAATCGTCACTAATTTCTTGGGGTTCTTTTAAAATTAATTCCGCGATTTCTACGGGCAATAAAGCTAATAAATTAGTCACTAGATCCTCGTCATCTATTTCTAACTTCCTAGCTTGTCTTTGGAATAACGCAAGAAATAATGCCATGTCCGATTTCTCCGGTTCAAATTTTTGCATAACCGATTTTAGTGATTGTCGGCTGGGGCGTTCGCTACGAGTCGAAGCTAGACTTACTGTTTCTGAATTTTGGGCTATTTTAAGTTTTTCTAACTCTAATTCATGTTTCCTTTCCGCTTCTCTTTCAGCGATTTTTTTCTCTTCAGCCTCCCTTTCCGCAATCTTTTCCGCCTTCCTTTTCTCTTCCGCCTTTCTTTCTAAGAGATCCTCCCGTATTAACTTAATTTGAGCTAAGGCTAGGTCTTTATCATAATCTGGGGACTTTTGAATTTTCCCTATGATATCACTTATCCTATCCGAAGTTTCAACAATCACTCCGAATTCGACTGCGAGCTCTTGCAGTTCCGCTTTCCTATACTGCCCTAATTCTGACATGTTTACCTAATTCTAAATTCACAATTTAATCTTACACAATTCCCAAAAAAATTTCTACACAATACCTAACACTTTTACACAATTCCTAACAATTTTACACAATTCTTACAATTTTACCCAATTCCAAAAAATACATATACAAAATTACACTAATAAAACCTATAATTCAATTTTGCAAATTTTTGGGGTGTATAAAATTCCAATACAACACGATTCCAATAATTAAAACTTAATATTCAATTCTACACATTAAATTTGAAATATTTGAAATCACAACCCTTTCCAGGAAAGAAACCTCTTTCCGTAACTTATTTGATTCACTTTTAATTTTCATAAATTACTCAAAACAATATGAAATTACTGTGTTATCTTTCTCAAGATATTTTAACACACTTTTTGTTTTCTCAAATAATATCTGTTTTCAAATATAATCTTTCTCATTTAAAACAAGATAATCAAATGTGTGCAAATCAATTAATATTTTTCCAAACTAAACAAATATCAGTTATATTTAAATTAAATTTACCTATAATTTAAATTCCTCCCTGTTTTTACTTAGAGTTTCTAATATTTGTGATATGCCACATTTTTAATTTTTCCAAAAACAATGTTAATTTAAGGTTTACTCTCCCTTAATAAATTTCTAAATAACTTTTAACTTTATACATTTATCATCTAATACCTTAAATAACAAAAATTTTACAGCCTCACTAGAAAAGTTTGACTCACCCCTGTTTTGTTGTCGTTTGCTCGAGTTCCGTCCTTCCTTCTGGCACTTATGATGGCTCTCGGATCGGCACTCCGTATGGAATTCGGGATGGGTTCCGGCTGAGGGCTCTCCTCTCTGTCTTAGAGATTCTCGTCGATGCGACGTAGATGTATCCTCCGTTGATTTGATGATTCGACGTACTCCGCTGCGTTTATCCTTCCCTTGAGTCTATCACGTTTCTATCGTCCGTAGTCCGTACTTCTTCAGGCAGTGTAGTATTCTCCAACAATCATCCCTCTAGCGCTGCCACCAAGTTAGTATAGCTGTGGCGTTTTGGAATTTCGGGCGAGGGTTCTGGTAGCGAAGAAGAAAATCCCGTCACAGCAGAAGTTGATAAGAAAATTAATTTAATTAAAATTTAAACAAGATTCTATGTACAACCTTTAGTTTCAATATTGATGTTGGAGGATTATATACAATGTCCAGGAGCTACAGTATGGATCGATAGTTCATTAGATGCTTTTAACAAACAGTTTCAGTGGATCTCCGTGATCCTAAATTCGGTTTACTGAAACAATCCTTGCACCGTTCCAGGTACAGAAAAGATATAGCTCAGTCCTAGGATAATTTTAAGTACAAAGTCTCTTATGAGCTGACCTGCACCTTCGCCGGTGACAGAAAATACGCTGACCTGTGTTCTCTGCTCCTAGAGGAACACAAAAAATCATTAAATGTCTCGTTACCTCTCCTGGTAAACGGGACAAGAAAAAACCCTCCGACCTTCACTGGCCGAAGACAAGATACGAATCCCCGACTCTCTGCTTCCAGCTCTGTTCCTGGGAAAACTCGTTCTCTCGATGGCAACCCGCGCTCCTCTCTCATTCGCTGAGCGGGCGGGCGCCTTTCCGTCGGGCCGAAGAAATTCCTCGGAAACTCCAATGTTCTCACGACCATCAGGGCAGCTTCTTTGTACTTTAGTGTCACAGTTCGAGACAGTCTGGAGCCAAACTATTGTAAGTATCAGCACACCTGCTCTGTGTAGAGATTAAGGTCTGGCCAACTTTAATTAATTGGAAGGGGGGCTGTATGCCACAATATATATATATATTAAACTTGGAGAGAATTTTGGCCATTGTTCACATATTTCTCTTGCATTCTACAATTATGTTACATTACATACAGACATATATTTTTTAAGGCGGTGGCGCGTAAAAGTATTATTATTATTATTATTTCTTTATTGATTTTTATTTTATTTGTTTATTTTACAGATGCACTAGGAAAGTAATTTTATCCGGGTTTTTACTTGCAGTAATTTCTCGTTTTTTTAGGAACTTTATGCCAATGTTTTCTAGGGTCATGTGGATTCCTGAGAAACATTTCGGTAGAGAAGAAAATTTCTTTCTTTTCGATCCACTCTATTCTAATTTTTCTTACATATTCCCAATCTTGCAGATTAATTTTTTCAGAATGTTTTGAAGTACCAATTCCCCCTATTTAAAAATTGGTTTTTCAATTAAAAGCTCAAATAGTTCTGTTAAACAAATTAAGTATTAAAAATTTTCACATTTGATAAATAAAGTAGTTTTTAATAATTTTTTTAAATACTTAGAATATATATATATACATATACACACACACGAAGTATTTTGAAATGTAGATTATAAATATAATTATTTTCAAATTTACATTGATTTCTGCCCACATATATTATGTTTTACTTAAAGGAAAAAAAAAAAAAAAAAAAAAAAAAAAAAACACCAGTATTCCTGTGCTTTCATGGCTTATGTTAAAAATCTTAAGTAAATTTGGAATTTTAAAATTTCATAAATATTAATATAAATGTATATATTAATATATTAAGAAAATGTACCTAATTTAATTGTTAAAAATTATGTATATATATATATATATATATATATATATAATATTTTATTAAATACCTTTTTAACTAATTTTTCTAATTATAATAATCATTATATCTATCTACCCCTATATATATATATATATATATATATAAACTGTTAATATTAAAATTATTTTAAAACAGATTCTTTTTTCCCCCATTGAAAAACGAAACATTACCATTAAGTAATCTCAATCAATTCATTAGATATACATAATTTTTTTATTAATTAAATTGTTTATCTAATCGTTTTAATTAATTTTTTAAAACTATTTTTGTTTATTTAATTTCATTTTTAGTCATTCATAGAATTTTTCTTTTTAATTAAAAATATTTAAAATTGGTTTTTCAATTAAAAGCTCATAATAGTTCTATTAAACAAATTAAGTATTAAAATTTTCACATTTGATAAATAAAGTAGTTTTTAATAATTTGTTTAAATACTTAGAATATATATATATATACATATACGAACACACACGAAGTATTTTGAATACAGATTAAAAGCATCCATACACATTTATCAGCGCATATAACGATCAATAATCATGTTTAAAACACAAGAAAATTTAAAAGATCTTAGCAGCTTATCTATGACCAGAGAGGGGACATACCCAAATAAAAATGAGAAGGGTTGACTTTCAAAGTCCGAATATATCATTTTTCTTCCAGACAACTTCTAACAAAAACAGTTAATCCCTTCATAGATTAGGAGAGGGGAATTGGGCTCTCTGGGAGGGGAAAGAAAAGGAGGGCAAGCTAACAGGTGATTCATTCGGAAAACGCACGATAATCCCCTATTTCGCAAATAGCACGTTCGCAAGTAGCACGACACCTTATAACAGACCTACAAGCTTTCAGCACAAATGAGCAAAATTTTAGACACTATTGTGTTCATTGACTTACATATACACTAAGGTGTCTTTAAATCAGGGAAAATTTTTGTTTTTGTTTTTAATTTTTAATTTTTGAAATCCGATAAGCCTACTCTCTTATCCACTTTTTAAAAAATCTCCAGAAAAACATTTAAAAATTAAAAAATAATAATAATAAGATAAAAATAACTGCACAAAACTGCAGATAATCTGAAGGTATTTAGAACAATAATAAGTTTAAAGGGGGGGGGGGGGGTATTTGTTTCTAAACTGCAAATTTTTTGTTTTAAAACTGCAGTTATTCTGCAGATTTTACGGCTTTTGTTCCAAATGGCTTCAAAAAACTGCAGATTTCTTTTATTTATTTATTTATTTAGCTGGGATTTTTTTTTTTTTTTCTATTTCTCCCTAAACACTTTTTAGCAAAATATCAGCTCTCTAGGATAATGCTAGCACGTGCCTAATTGATGCTAAAATCCTAATATAGGTATTAGGAATTTCCCGTCAATTCGGCACATGTTAACATTATCCCAGAGAGCTGATATTTTGCTAAAAAGTGTTTAGGATCGGTATTAGGAATTTCCCGTCAATTCGGCACATGTTAACATTATCTGCAGAGAGCTGATATTTTGCTAAAAAGTGTTTAGGATCCAATAGAAGAAATTAAAGGGTATGTGTATCGGATTTTAAAAAAATAAAAGAAACAAAAACAAAATTTCCTTCTCATTTAAGAGACACCCATATATACGCATATACACACATACATACATTACCATAAAACGGGGCCTGGTCGTTTCCCCTGATTTAAAGGGGGTGAGAGAAATTTGGTTTTTACCTTACAAGTCGATTGCGCTGGTAAGTTCTCCCACATTATCTTTCCCCATCTCTTCCCCTCCACTTCTTTTTTAAGATAACTAGAAATATCCATACTCTTCTCAAAGGGATTAGAGATATTTATCTATAGGAAACACGAGTGCTAAAATTCGCTATTATGACTCCTTTAATTAAATTTTCCATTTTCACAAACTACTTTTTTTTTCCAAAATCTGCAGTTTTTTTTTTTTTTTTTTTTTTCATATTAATAATAAAAGTTTATTTTCATACACCAATTTTAAATAAAGAAGTTATATTTTCATACACCAATTTTAAATAAAAAAGTTAAACTTAAAAAGCAAGAACTTTAACTTCTAAGACAAAAATTAGGTTTCGAATAAAAAAATAAATTACTAGTACATTTAACAGTCGTAACCAAGCACGCATTTTAAATCAGAAATATGAAAATTTCTCGTTTGTCTAAAAACTTCTTTTACAGTTATAATATTACTAATTATATAAATTTGGGAACAACCATATTGCCTTATTATTGCCGTTTGAACTAGTATTGCTCAGGGCAAAAAACTAACAATAATAATAATACAATGAAAGTCGATTTTTGTAAATTTTGAATGTCTGCACATGAAATATTTTCTTTACTTTCAAAGATGTAAAAGGTATGGCAAGCAGCAAGCACATGGTATAAAATAAATGCAGAGTCACAAATTAAAACAGAAAACTTTTTGAATACGCAATAAAAGATTAATATATAGGCAACGTATTTCGAAAGAACAAAATATTCCTTCGCTAGAAAAGAAATGCATTTTACCTTTATGAGATAAAATACAGAGTATGATTGCCTGTGCTTCTTTATAGAATAAATAGTACACATTTCTTTCCTGATGAAAAAGACTTTTCTTCTCAAAACGCGTGCATTTATTATTCATATATATTGCAGAAATTTTTCATTACAGTTCAGTTTTCTAAAGTTAATGTCTGATATGTCAAACGCAGTTGGAAGTTGTAAGACTTTAGTATTTATGAACATAGAATAAATATATTTTTAAAACTTTCATTTGATATTTAGCAAAAATAGGGAATGCTTTATTGTTAATTAAATAATTAACATTAATAAACAACTGTGTATAAATTAACCAACGTTAAAAAACTGGAAAGCTTGTGAAAATTAAATAATTAATACATAAGTAAAAACCCGGATATAATTATTTTCCTAAATTTCTATAAAGCTAAAATAATAAAAACAAAATAATTTTTTACACCCCACCCTTCACCTCCATGAATAAAAAATATGTGCCTATTTATGATGCATTATAACTGTAGAATGCAAGAGAAACAAATGAACAGTTGCCAAAATTATCTATGAATTTAAAAATATATATTCAGGTTTCAAATGAAATATGAATTGATCCAAAGTACTCATACTTTAATCATTAAACAATTATACATGGAAATGAAACTTTATAAAAGCAATAGATATTGAAAAGTTAATGAGCTTTTCTGGGAGCCTGATATATAAGGTCATACATAACAAATATGAAACAAGTATAACAGAAATAAATAAATGATAACTAGACAGGGGTGGCGCCAGCTAGGGGGCCGGGGGGGCACAGGCCCCCCCATCGGGAAATCCGTGACCCCCCATCGGGGCATACTCCTAAAATATGTCGGGGAAAAACAAAAAAAAAAAATGCAGTTTTTCTCCTTTTAGCAGCATTTTTCTTTCCTTTTACAAATTTGGAGCATTCCAGTTTTGCATTCTATATTCAATCGAAGAAAATATTGGATTCGTAAAAGTTTTCAGGTTCCGGTTTTCCATGAATATACACGTTTTGAGAGGTCCAGAACACATTTTGCCCATCATATTTTTAGAAAATGTCTGTCTGTCTATGTGTGACAAAAATGTTGTTCTAACCGTATCTCAAGAACTACTGTACAGAATTACATATAAATTTTTATGTAGTTGTACCGTGATATAAATTAGTGCCTGTTAACTTTTTGTCTACATTGCCCTATAAATGGCGCTGCTGTACTGCAATTTCTTTCATTTAACGAAAGTCTATATCTCAGGTTCTGTTTTGTATAATCGAACAAAACCTGATATGTGAGGGGGCCATTATGAATCATCAGGCTTATTTAATTTAGAAGCATATCGGCCGATAAGTTGCACTGCTCTACTGCTATTTTTCTCACGAAGAGGAAGCTATATCCCAGATTCTATTGTATATTATTGCATGTAACTCTGTATAGTACAGGGCAATTATGAAACATTATGCGGAATCAGTTTCAGCACATAAATCCAGATAGGTGACGCTCCTGTGCTTCAATTTTTCCCATGAACGGAAAGACTATGTATCAGATTCTATCGTATATAATTACATAAAACTTGCTATATGAGAGGGCCGTTTTAAAACAATATACTGATTCAATTTAGGTGCATATGAGCTGATAGGTGGTGCTGATGTTCTGTAATTTACTCCGTGAATAGGAAGGCAACTTCTATTGAAAGGCCACCTCTCCGGAGAGCCAATTTTCTATGGCATTATGGGTGCCCCCCCCCCCCTAGAGACCTGTAATGAACGGATACGAAGATTAATTTTTTCTTAAGAATATCCCTTCAGGTACCTTGTACATATTTTTTTCTGTGAAATGAAAATAGTAAACATTCAGAGAATGGCATGATGATCTCCAAAACCACGAGGAGTACTAACAAATGGAATGGTACAAATATTAACAGTAATATTATTAAAAAGATTGCAGTTTTTGATAAATATTCATGTAATAAATTCTCTCTATATAGTGCTCCCCTGTCGGGGAGGTGGTGTCCCCCCGTCGGGGAATTTCTGGTGCCACTACTGTAACTAGAAGAAGGAGCAGAGGCCCCTACGGCTATATATATAACGGGTGTACCAGAATAAAATTGACTGATATAAATTGATGTATAACTAAATTTATTTAAGTGAAACCCAACTTGGTTTTACACATAAACAATATAGATAGAATAATAAACAAAATACAACATATTAACTTATGTAAATAATCCCTGTTGCTGTTTGCCATTCGATGTAAGCGTCTGGTCCAACTTAGACAACTTTCCATTATTACGTCCTTTCTTATTCTCTTTACAGCTCGTTTTAGTTCTGAAATCAGCATTTTTTAACATTTTATTTTATCCCAGTTCATCTTCTGTACAAATTCATCTTAAATCCTGTAGTCCAGTGGATTCTGAAATTGTGTCGCACCCAATTAGCGAATTTGATTCTTTTCTGCTTTTGAGTTTGTATGAGTTTCGGTTTTATTCGTTTTTTATAAGGTCTTAATCCAATGTCATTTTTAAGTATTCGTTGTACAGATGGTTTTGATACTTTCATGTTTCCTAGCATGTTTCCTTATGGATATGCTCTTCTTACGTGTCAAGCGACTCTTCACTTTTTGAATCAGATTTTTGGTGCGAACATTGCGTGAACAATCTGGAGGTTGAGATGTTTTAATATTATCACTCTTTCTAATCATATTACACCACACATCAAACTGGTTTAACCGTCTCCACTTGTCTGTGGTGGACTCTGCTCCTTATTATACTTCTAGTAATTATTATTATTATTTTTTTTTTTCTGTTGCAGTTTGTTTGTATTTTTAGACATAACTCATTAATCAATATAGCAGATACAAATCATTAACTTTTTCAATATCTTCTGCCTTGTAAAAGGCTATACTTCTGTATGTAACTGTTTATTGATTAACTCAAACTTTCTTTCCTTATGTTTGATCACAATAATGATAAATTATGTATATTTATTCAAACTTTCTCTTTTCTTTCACCACTAGTTGGTTATAAATAATTATTTATAGTGATAATTAAAAAACAAAAAGAAAGAAAGAAACACATTTAAGATTATTTTTTTTTCTCTTTAACCTAGTTTTGAATTTTTTATCGCAAATTATTATAAACAAAAATTTTATTTTAAAACTTAAAAGTAAGAAAATCAAATATTCCCATTGTATTCCTTACGAAATCTTTACAAAATATCTTATTAATATTGTTAATACAAAATTATTAATTTATATTTTAATATCATAACCTGATACTTAAATTTCTGTTAAAATAAAAGTACAGCATATACATATATAAATAATTATGCTAGACAGGAAGACCAGTTATGCAATATACATATGCAAATAAAACTATTTTCTTCCGAGAGATTATTTATAAATGCTATAAATGTATCACATAATCTGTTTTCCCTTGTGTGTGTGTGTGTACAATTTAAGTCACCTGTAGGGGAATGAAGAACCCCCCTGTTCAGCAGTGCATGTCAATCATAAGCATGGACAAAGGAAAGGGGGATCAGGGCAAACGACCTGTGCCTTCGAAAAAAGGGTGGGGGGAAACGACCCATTTTTTCTGTCAAGATATCATACATCAGGGGAATCGACCTCCACCCCCATAAAACAACAAAAACGAACTCCTCAAAACATATAGACGCACTGAAATCTCACAATTGAAATTTTTCATGATTATAATACTTTCCTTACATAGCGTATGTTCAGAAAGTAATAACACTATCTTTTTTACTTTTCATTAATTCCTTATACTTCTTTGTCTCTTTTTCTCGGTATGTATAAAGTTTCAAAAAACTAATAAAAAAATTAACAAAAACTAATATAACATAGTTTATTATATGTTTTTTTATTAAAAAAGACGAAAAATGAATACCTTTTATATTTCAACGTATCATTAAACTTTTTTTTTATATAAAATATCCCTTTTCATATTTTTTTTTTACTCTAGAAAGAAAAATAATCACAAAGAAATGTTTTTATTTCTAACCGTATTATTCTGTTATATAAGAAAAATGAAAATACGCGGAAAAGCTAAAAATAGGCTGCTCTTTATATTTCAGGTTTTATCAGTAAAAGTTTCTTTTTTTTTTTTTTTTTTTTTTTTCTTCCCTTTTCTTTTTCTTGGGAGTTTAACTTCATCCTTAAATATTTATCTTTCACGTTTTTCTTTATATTAACTTCTGTTTAATTATTATGCTATTTTAAATATTCATGAAGCGGATTTTTTCCCCAATAAAATAAAGGCGAAAGAGAGAACTTGGATAAAATTTAATGTAAATTAATAAAATACAAAAGAAAATATATAAGCCTATTTTTATTTTCTAAGTAATAGATATAAAATTCTTCATAAAACAGGATTTTATTTAGTACGACAGGATTTTTTTTTAAATCTATTCTTCCATATATCGGCACGCAGTAACAATGTAGCATACCTTAGCAACGGTTACTATATTAATTTCTTAAAACTTCTTCGATACAGCTTTAGTACAGGACACCCTTGGCGGTTTTTAAATTTTTCTTGCCATTTTGGCGATGAATTCAAATGTCTAACGCAATTGCGTAAGTAGAGACCTTGGTAAGAAACATCCTAGGTACTTCGGTGCTAAATTTGAAATTTCACCAATGGAATCTTAAACTAAAGCCGTTCCATTTTTTTAGTACGGTTCTTCGCAGTTTTATTTTAAATATATATTTATTTATTTAACTTTATGCGAGAGAGATTAAAAAAAAAAAAAAAAAGATAAGACAAAATACTGGTTTGGGTGTTGTCGGACATCCTATCTGATACAAGGTGAGCTTATTTATTCTTCTAAAATATTAAAAGTAGCTTTTCCTATATGAATATATCTCTAGAAATTACATTAAATTAAATTATCCTGTTTCATTTTATTTAATTTGACACGTGCACATTTTATTTCCTAAATCCAATATTATCTAAATCCTAAAAAGAAAATTAACCGTTTTATTATCATTATTATTTATTATTATTATTTTATTTATTTATTTATTTATTTATTGGCATCAACTTGGTTTTTCTTCGAAGCAAATTTATAGTTAAAATGGTGGTTTTATTTAATACATTTAAACCAATTATCTGACTGAGTTAAAAAATACTTTTTAACTTTTTAAATTAAAGGTTAATCTTTTAAATTATTGTAAAAGATTTTTATATTTTATCTTAATTTGGGCCTAAGAAGAGACATTTTTCCAAGTTTCAAACTTCTATTGAAAATCGTTGCGAGATACGAAGAAAAGGTTCAAAAACTTTGATAAAAAAATAATAATAATAATAATAATAATAATTCATTAACTAATACGTATTTTTAAATTTCGTTTTCACTTTCCGAAACTTCACAACTATTAAACAAATTATTGCTTTCTAAAAATTGATTTTTTTTATTTTTAAGATTTCATTTTTAAGCTCATAAAAGAAAAATTTCACATTGTGAAAATTCGCATTTCGCAACCTCAAAATAAAATATTTAAAATTAAAAAAAAAAAAAGAAAAAGAAAAAAAATTAAAGCGATAAATTGTTTAATAGTTGTGAAATTTCTAAATGTGAAAACGGAATTTAAAAATATTTATTAGTTAATAAATTATAATGGGGCGAAATTTTCCATAGAATAGCATTGGCTCTGGCTTCTGGGGACGATAAGTGGAGAGACCTCTTAAGTGATAAATTTCGTTAAATCCGTTCTTAGTGAGCCCCTACATCATGAAAATAACCTGCTACTCAAATGTTATTTTTTAGCTTCAGCAGTTTGGAGACAGGGTTGATACATGATTCAGAAATATTTCGTGTTTATGTATGTAGAATTATAATTGGATTACAATAGATTAAATTATATTATTATTATTATTTTATTTTAGTGTAATATTATATTAATTAAACAATTAAGATTAAATTATGTTATATAGATTATTTATAATTAAATTATAATAGATTTTATTTTTCAGGTTTTGCACCCTATCATCAGCTATGTCCAACAACAAAATTCCTCTAGCACTTATGACGGCAATCGCCCAAAATCTGCTCTCTTCCTTGAATCCCACTACAGAAGCACCACCAGAAACCACCACATCTGCACAACAGGTCCACCAATCTACGGAATACTCTGGAAGTACAAGTAGCAGTGCATCAGTGTCTGATACTGTCATGGGTTTGCTAAATGCACTTTCTCATATGGGACTTCTTGGACAAGGATCTGGATCTGTAAAAGATTCATCAAAGTAAGTAATTATTTAATTTTATGGTAATAAATTAAACGATTTCTCAATTTTTAATTGAAATTAGACCGTATGATATTTAGACAATCGTGACATATAACATTTCGAATTTACGATGCCAACTCTTATAAATATTTTAAGAATGGAGAAATGGATCATGATCTTAGCATTGTATGCTACTGATAATGTGGAAGCTTCACGAACTATCTCAGACTTCAAGGGATCCATACAGTCGGTACCGGTGCTAACAAAGTACCGGCACCGAGCGCGGATATCGATACAGTCCGGTTCCATTAATAGCAGTTTCCCGAAATTTAAAAATGTCCTATCACTACAATAGACAACCACTCAAGGTTTTTGTTGCAATTGCAAGGGAAGGTTTCACATAAATCCCCGGTTTTGGCTCCCAAAAATCTACATAATAAAAAACAATTAGAAGAAATTGAATGCTGACATCAACGAGACACTTATTTTACTGCTGGAAAAAATATGAACGCCTCTCTAAATCAAATCTCACTTGTTATGTCACTGATTAGTTAAACCATGCCATAACGTGGTTCGTACACTCCTTGGATTTTTCGATTTTCCTCACACTAATATTATATTGTAATTCTTCATATGATAAAAGCCTTTAAACTTAAAAGGAAATATATTGTATAAAAACACTGATGGAAGAGTCCTTGGGAAAAGGCGTGTCTGTAAGCACCATGCCTAACTACTTTACTACCATTACACTGTTTACGCCGCTCGGCATGAAAATTGCCTCTGACACCACTTCAACATATTCTTATGTAAAATGACCTCCTGAATCCGAAAATGGCCACCATTTTGCACAATAACCCATCGTTTGCTAGATACACCCTCTCCCTCATTTTTATCATTGTTTGGTAATTTTATACCCATAAGTTTGATTTGGAGAGGAGCGATGATTATTTTAATCGTTAAATGTCTTCTGACCTGAGGAGCTACAGAGGTAGAAAGTTCTAAAACACGAAGGGAGGAGTAAGGAGAAAATTTGTAGTAAGGAGGAAATTTGAGGGGATTTATGCCCAGAAAACAAAAGAAAATATATAAAAACAATCAGTTTCTGTTTTTTTTTTTTTTTTTTTTTTTTTCCCGCAATATTTTTCTTATTTTTTACATATTCCAGCTTTCAGTTTGCTGTTTTCTTACCAAAACACCCCAAATAATAAAAATTATACAGTGAAAATTTTTTTCAAAATGTTCGTGAGTGGAGTAAAGTCTCAAAGCCCTCGCAAAAAAGTTTGACTGATTCACTGTATGACGTTTGCTTTCAATAACTCCCATGTTAAATGTTTTGACCAGTAAAATATGAACAGCAAAATCTCCTGCTTTGACACGTGTTAAAGGTCATTACTCTTATCATTGTAGTCGTCAGTCGTTTCCTACCTTTAGTACACGTTTTGCGATAAGAGAGTGAACTTTATGGTGTTCTCGACGGTGGTGATCTTGTGTGGTGATCTTTAACACGTGTCAAAGGAGGATATTTTACTATTCATGTTTTACTGCCCAAAACATTTAACGTGGGAGTTATTGAAAGGAAACGTCGTACAGTGAATCAGTCAAACTTTCTTGCGAGGGATTTGAGACTTTACTCCACTCACAAACATTTTGAAAATATTTTCACTGTAAAATTTTTATTATTTGGGGTATTTTGGTAAGAAAATGGCAAACTGGAAGCTGGAATATGTAAAAAAATAAAAGAAATATTGAAGGGAAAAAAAACAGAAACTGATTGTTTTTATTAATTTTCTTTTGTTTTCCGGGCACAAATCCCCTCAAATTTCCTCCTTACTACAAATGTTCGTGTTTAAAAACTTTCTACCTCTGTAACTCCTCAGATCAGAAGCTATTTAACGGTTAAAATAATCATCGTTCCTCTCCAAATCAAACTGATGGATATAAAATTAATTACCAAACAGTGATAAAAATGAGGGACGGGGTGTATCTAAAAAACGGTGGGTGATTGGGGAAAATGTTTGTCATATTCGGATTCAGGAGGTCATTTTACACAAGAATCTGCAAGAATGGTATCGGATCTCGAAAAAAATTTTTTTTTTTTTTTTTTTGCAGAGCAGTGTTAATAAATATACTTTGAAATAGTTATTTCAAATATCTGTTGCCGATGCTATTTGCACGTAATTTATTACTTTTTTCTATGTGTATAAGAATGAAACATTGGATTCATGAAAATTTTCGACCTCTAATTTTCGATGAATTTATACGTTATGAGATCTCCTGAATAAAATTGTACCATTTTTAGAAGATGTCTGTCAGTCTGTCTGTTTGTATCACAAATTTTGAGGACACTGTATCTCACGAAACAATGAAAGAAATTTAACCGAACTTGGTATATAGTTGGACCCTAATCTAAACTGGGATTGTTTACATTTAGGGATCAGTCGCTGAACAGGTGGCACTGTCGTCCCATTTTTGTCAAAATTTTTAACCTGGAAATATGGGACAAAGTTTCGTACATAATGAGAATTATTTTTAACGAATGGTTGTTAAATTAATAATCTTATTTGTAATTCTACTAATAAACTTAAAAAAAAAAAAAAAAAAAAAAAAAAAATGTGTGTGTAGGAGAATCGCTTCCCCTTATGAAAATTTTCGATATGGATATTTGAAAAGGACTCGTCAATACCTTTAAAATGAGTGGTTGAACCATAGATCTAAGATAATTTTAAACTAAATTATCGATTTTTTTTTTCTATGATTAACAAAAAATAAATAAATAAATAAAAAATTTCCTAAGATTTTTCTAGCTTACATAAAAATTAATCTTCTTTCGACATTTAGTGTTATGCGTCTCTGCGATGAAAATCGTCTGCATTCATCATAGAAAATAATCTTAAACTAGTATGTTGTGGCCATCACAAAACTTTCTTCTATATTTTCCCATACAAATTCACGCAGTAGAAGTTATTTAATTATTATTTTATTTATTTATTTATTTTATTTTATTTTTTTTTTTTTTTTTCATTATGCATGCAGATGATTTTCATCTTAGAGAGGTATTACACTAAATGTTCAACGGAAGTGAATTTTTACAATGCAGAAGCAACTCTACCTATCGACCGATATGCAACCAAACATAATATCTCATAATGGCCTTTTCACATATCAAATTTTCTTCCATTATATGCAATAGAATCTGAGATATGGCCTTCCCTAAAATTACGGAAATCACTGTATAGCAGTATCCACTTCTTAAGTGAGTGGCATCAAAAGTTGACAGGCACTAATTTAAGTCAATGTGCATCTACATATAAATTTATAAGCAATTATGTGCAATAGTTCCTGCAATATAGTCTTCCTTAAAATTGCGGAAATCGCAGAATAGTAGCGCCACCTGCTGAGCGATTGGCACCAAAATTTAATAAGCACTATTTTATATCAAGGTACAACTATACATCAATTTGTATGAAAATTTGTGCAGTATTTCCTAAGATATAGTTGTCACAATATTTTGTCACACACAAAGATAGACGTTTTCTAAAAATTGTCAAATCCTGTTCTAGGCCTCTCAAAATGTACAGATCCATTGAAAACTCGAGATCGAAGATTTTTACAAAGCCAATACTTTCTTCTATTGGATGTAAAAGAAAATGTGATAATAATACAAAAATTTTTAGAAGTTTTTTATTTTATTTTTATTTTATTTATTTATTTTTTTTTTTTATTTATTAGTTTAGGGATTTTTATGATTTTTTATGAGGTAAGTAGTTAAAACATTACTTCTTTAATGTTAAAAACAGTTGCATATAATTTAATTTTCCACTTATGATTTAAAAGTAAAACACAATTTTTGTTGAAATTTTATAAAGCAGGGTCGGAAATTGAATCTGAATTCCAATTCAAATTAGTTTCCGTTTTTGTAAATTATTTTGTACAGAGCTGCTAACCCCCCTCGGATTATTTCATACCACTATTTCTGGAAAGTCTTTTTCTATTCATCAATCGAAAAATCTGTAATTAAATGAGACGAAAAAACTAATATGAAATAATCCGAGGTTTGACAGCTGTGCTGTATATATTTAATGCTTATATATATATATACACATGAGAACTCTTAGAAAATTACCATATATGAACAGATCGAAAAAGATCAAAATAAGGTGAAATCAAATAAAATATATATAAAATTTTGTGAGCATATTTAGAATATTTATATGAATATTCAAAATTTAAAATATATTATAAATACTAAAAATAAATTTAAATTTTGTGAATACCTTACATAATAGTAGTGAATTTTTAATTAATTTAATAATTGATTAAAATAATTGATTAAAATATAAATTACTGATGAAATTTAAATTTTATTCATTTCGTTTATTCTATACTTAAGCACACTGAAAAAAATTAAACCTGTTTGTTCCTCCTCCGCTTAGCTGAAATTGAACTATTGATTTAGTACATGAATCATTAACCAATATGCAAGTTCAATAAAAGCGAGGTGATTAATGTCCGTGTGAGTATTAGCAAAAATAGTGGAAAACTTATCGATTCCATTGAAATATAATTAAATTTATTACGTTCTAGAGGAAATGTGTCTGAATTATTTTAGGATATTTGTTTTCTTCAAATGGGTTTTAGATAAAAAGAATTAGGTTTTCAATAATGCGTGTAGTTTTTTTTTTTAGTTATATATTTTAGTCTTACGTGTTTCCATAATAATACCATTATGTTAAATGTATCTTTAAGATCATTTTTTTTATTCATACTAGATGGTCTGCACCCACTTAGCGCTCAATTTTTATACATGTATTTCCAGATTTTTTTTTTTTTTTTATCCTTGCCAGTTCAAATTACTTATAAACATTGGTTTATAAGACACTAGAAGGCTTTGCTCGCTTCGCTGGTCATTATATTGAAATGAATTCTCAAAATTTCGCATCGTTAATATTTTTAAAAAATCTCGAAAAAAAAAGAAAGAAATCAGTCAAAATACAAGTTAAAGTTCCCGCTACCTTCGGTAGCGGTTTTTCTGGAGCCCCAATGCTTTCGGCAGTGCCTTACCTACTTTTTACTCCCCCTCCCTCGCGGGTAACGTTGAAAGTTTTGCAAAAATTTTTCCCATCAAAGTGCATATTGCGTACACTTAATCAACATCCACACATCAAAATTCACCATTCTAAGGTAATCTGGAGTGTATTTAAGCTTAAAAATGTGTTTTTTGCCCCATCCCGCCCCAGGGCAAAGGGTAATTTAGCGAAATCCCTTTATAGTGCATCTTGCATACACATATCAAATCACACATAAAAAACAATCGAGATCCTGCGATTATTTGAAGCAGAGTCATGCTTTAAAACGTGCTTTTTTATTCCCTGCTCTTAAAGGGGGGACGGAAGGGAGGGGGATGGAGAATTGCAAAATCTCTTTATACTATGAGTTAGAAACATATAACCGACACACACATAAAAAATCTCCTTTTTACGATAATTTAGTGCAGAGTTACTCATGGATACATGTTTTTTGTCCCCACCTCCTAAGAACGGATGGGTGGAATGTCACAAAATCCCTTTGTAGAGTGAGTATTGAGTACGCGTAACCAACCGACATATCAAAAAATTGCTTTCCTGAGGTAATTTGAAGCAGAATTACTCTTAAAAACGTGTTTTCGCTCCCACCCCGCCCTTAAAGGAGGGAGGGAGAGGGAAATATTATAAAATCCCTTGATAGTGTGTGTTGGGGACGCATTACCAAACCACACATAAAAATTAATCTTACTGAGATAATTTGACGCAAAGTTATGCTTGAAACGTGTTTATTGCACGCCTTTCCTTAAGAAAGAGGAGGGGGAGGGGGGAGAATTCGCATAATCCCGTTACAATGGGTTTTCGATACACGTAAATAAGCCACACACTAAAATTTGTGGCCTCAGCTCTTATTGATTTCCCCGGACAAATTTTACCCGCTTGGCTGGCCACTATATTTAAAGGAAACTCTCTTCTATATCGCTTTATAGACAAAAAATAAAAATAAAATCCATTGAAATTGCTCAAAAGCTAGCTTCGGGTGTGTGTCGCTATTGTATGCGATAATGCCAAGTGGGCCTCCACTTTTGTGCTTATCAGATAACAAATTCGAAACAGACATTATTGAAAAAATTGAAGTAGCACTTTTAAATTTGAATTTTAATTACATATGAACAACACTATACGTACTGTACATAATATTTACTTTCACGTTATTTTCTATATTTATTCGATTTTTCCGGTCGACTATAAAATTATAGCAATTTCACGTCAAACATAATATTACAATATGCTATGAGGCAACTAACTTTTTGTGGCTATATGTATTTCATAGTTAGTTAATAGTCGTTGGTATATAGAAAATAAATAAATAAATAAATATTTAACCTGATAGTGGTGCAGGCTTATTATAGCTCGCTCCCCTTGGTGACTTTTGAAATTTCGTCACCATTTTAAACAAAAATACATAATTTATGAGATTATTGTTTCTGTTTCTTTCTTTCTTTTTTCTTTTTCCTTTTTTTTTTTTTTTTTTTTGTCAATATTTTATAATATATTTGTTTATATTTTTTATGGGCTACTTGGCTTAAACTGGCTGTCGTGACACTAGACTCCTTGGCGAAAAATGTCCCTTCTACTTCAGCATCAAAATTTAAAAAAATACCCTGGATTTGGATTAGGAATAAGTAAAGCTCTTTAATAAAATGCTGAATTAGCTTTCCTGCCAAACGTACTATCCGTGCCAATAAATAAATAAAAATACTATCAAAAAAGAAATCTAAAATTGCGGTATGTTAAAAAAGATTATGAAACAAAATTTGAGGAAGTGTGCTGAATTTTTATTATTAATATTTAATTTTGATAATGCCGTCATTTTGTCATATGTTTAAGCAAATTTAATATTTAATATTTTTATTATTATTATTATTCGGGTGAAAATATATTTTATTATATGCCGAAAAATAAATTAACTTGTAAACTTTTTTGGCAACAATTAAAAATTAAAATAACTGATTTTAAAGCTTTATTATAAAAGAAATAGCTATATTATATAGAAAACATAATATAGAGAACGTTTTGCTTCCTGCCCCTCCCCTTGGGGACTGCATCTCTAAAATTGCAAAAATTGGTTTTATCTGTTTTTTTCTTTGAGATATAAAGGTAATTGTGAAATCGCGTTTTGTCCCCTGTTCCTCTATAGGGGCCGAATTTCTAAAATTCCAGAAATTCCTTTTTAGGTATTTATGTTAGCTATATTTTGAAACAAAAATTTTACTGATATTTGTTTTGTTTTTTTTTTTCCTTTGAGATATGAAGGTTTTTTGTGAAATCACTTTTTGCGCATGTGAAATTACATTTTGACACGCACCTCCTCTTGTGGACCGAATTTCCAAAATTCCAGAAACTGGTTTTTAGGTATTTGCGTTAGCTATGTTTTAAAGACAAAAAAATTACGGATATATCTGTCATTTTTTCTTCGAGATATGAAGGTTTTTGCGAAATCACGCTTTTCGAAATCACGGGGGGGGAGGGGGGGGAATTTCGCAAAATCCCTTCTTAGGGGGTACTTACATTATATGTTCTATAATCTGACACAGTTTCGAGTCAGTGGCTCCAGTAGATTTTGCTGCGCGTTGATGCGTCACAGTGGAAGTGGAAGTACTCTTTTATATATATAGATTTTAAACTAATGACTTCATCTTTAGCATCGTGATATTTATATGTTTTGAAATCCAAACGTCTCCAATAAATTAAAAGGGACATCGTAATCCGTTAACTGAAATTTTATGATTACATGTCTATTTATGTATTTAATTTAGTTGTCTATTATTTCTCGTGACATAGTTAAATTCTACATATTTAATTTAATATTATTATATTCGCCTGACGTATTAAAATGCCACATAACAATGAAAAGAGTGTACCTTAAAAATAGAAATTGTTTTGAATCAATAAACAAATTTTCCAAAACATGCAAACCATAGATGAACTTTTGTTTTCTTTATCTCAATACATTGTTGCGATTATGATGTAAGTTGTTCCGTTAAATTAACATTTTCCGTTATTTTATTCAGTTGAAGTGTCCGCATCAAAACCATGAATAAAAATTTACATTCTTTATTATCCCAATACATGGTTTTCGCTATGACATCATTTTCAGCGTTAGTTTCGAGAAATTTGGGCTTTTGTTAATAATAAGATATGTAAAATTCAGTAAAGAAAGAAAATGAAACAACCAACAGAGTCTGTATGATTGGTACGCCCATAGACGTAATACATTTGTATTATTTTGTACGTTTTTACCCACAAACCATCTGTCAGATTTAAATAAAATGTTTCAATTAACATCCCTATTATGATACAGGTTTAAAATACCGAGTGTATACTTCCTGTCTATATCTATTTTTAAGTTATATTGTTAATATGAAACACTTATAAACAGACCAGTAGTTAAAAGCCCCGTTTTCGGATTCAAGGGAACCTTTAAATGTGTTATTATAACAAAAACTCAGTTTTGTAAATCTGACTCCAAACACTTTTTTTTTAACCAAATATGAGTAGAAGAAAGTAAAAATGTGTATTGTCATGCGAACTTTCAATCCTTAACCCTGCAGTGCATGATTTTTTCTATTTTCCCAGAAAAAATATATTTGCTTCTATGTTAGTCACATAGTAAGGGAAAAATATTAAAAAAATTCCAGTGATTGCCATTTTTATTTTATTTAACTTTTTTAAATTGTTGCCATATGGCAACACTGTGAATTAAGCATATACTTTTCAATACATAGGATTTTTTTTTTTTTTTTTAATTAGACTAATCTGCAATGTTTTTATTGAAATAATAATTACACATAAATAAAAAAGCATGAGATATTTAGTACTTGCCAGTTAGTTTTTATTATTAAACGCTATAGTTTTGTATGGTATGACATAAAACAGTTATTTTGGTTGAAACATAGAGGAACTAAGCATTTCATACATTTAACTCTAGTAAAACCTTTACAGTTGAGAAATTTACAACGTTGCTTGGAATCTAAGTGTTCGGGCCAGTGATCGATTCTGTCGTACAAACTTATTTGGAAGGTTGCTTGCAGTCAGGCTTCTTCAGTCGTTTTAAGTCAGTCTCAACTTCATTCGATGGTCAACCTCGCTTTAAAGTTTTCATCTCCCCAATAGAACACAAGGTTTCTGCAACCTCAAACTGAAGGTCTATCAATTTCAAATGTCTATTAGGGTGTGCCCGCTTGTACAATAACCAGGCGTTTATTATAACAAGATCGATAAGATGATAAAATAGTCTAAAGTACCATTTTCTAGTTCGCATGGTAATTTTATATCTCATAAGTAAACTATCATGAAGATCTACTCCATCCATATGTTTGTTATACACATGGATTACATGAGGACAAGAAACACTTTTTTTACATTTTTCTTTTCTGTCATAGCGTATGGCATCTTTCACGGGATTTGTCCCAGCAAATGTTGAAATCATCAAAACAGTTTTATTATCATGCCACGCGAGATTTGATATTTCACATCCATTCCCATCCGTAACATACTTGAAATTACTTCCACGTTTACTTTTTTTCAATTCCTTATCAGGTGGCATTTTGCAAGATGGTACTCTATCTCTTCGTACAGTACCAAGCGATAGAATTCCTTTTGACTTCAAGAATGTCAATAAAGGCACAGATGTGTAAAAGTTGTCAAAGTATAATTTATGATTTTTGTGTTCAGGAACTGGGCGGGCGAGCCTAGCTACCATGGAACCAGTGACTCCTAAGTCATCTGGTTCGTTCAGTAGAAGACTAATGGCATTTTGTTTGGCCCCGGTATAAATGTCAAAATTGTATGTGAAATCAGACTGTGGAATAGATAAAAACTTTTTTTTTAGGGCGTCAGTTATCGGTCTCAACTTGTACAGTTTGTCATCACTAGAACACAAAGTATTATCATTGAAATGCAAAAATTGTCGAATAGTTTCAAATGTATTCAAAGTCATTGTTCGACTAACAAGAGAAATATAATCAAAAGCAAAATCAAGCTTTCTTCATAGTGTTGCCAAATGGCAACATTTGTAAAAACGAACGTAAAAAACTATTATTATAAATTTTGTTGTTAAAACAAGTTAAAATTAATAAAAAAATATTCCCTCAACAAAATATTTTTTTTTTTAAATATATTTTTGCATGTTTAATAACATTTTAGAAGATCGAAGTCAGCCTTTGCCAGAAAAAAAATGTGATTGCAAAAGTCGTACTTTGATTTCAACCAACGGGTTGGTACTGTAATCTATGATCTGTTTCATAAACGAAAATCGCTAATTGGAGTATTTTGAAACCGGAAAACACAGTGTTGCCGAGATGCTGCATAAATTGAATAGGTTAGAGAGGAAAAAAGAGTTTGTAGCCAATTGGCTACAGTATGCACTGTAGGGTTAATTTTGTTCCATTAGTTATGACTAGGATATAAAACTAATAAAAAGATAATCTTTTTTTTTTCTTTTTTTTTTTTTTTTGTGTGTGTGTGTGTGTGTCTCAATCAGACAATATAAAACAATTTTTAAGGCCCACCATTTGCACAAGATAAAAATCGAGAAAATGTGTACAATTTTCTATTAGAAATCCGCACAATTATAATTCGAAAAGTATTATATCAAAATTTATCTAACTTTGACATCATTTATTAAAAGTCAATGTCAGTTAAAATTCATTATTTCTTTTTTAGTGTCGTTAATTAAAACAAGACTGTCAAGAAGATAATTAACGACAAACTTTTATTTCAAAAAATGAAATGATGAAGCCTTTTTTGACAAAATAAGATGTTAAAATATAAAATTTAATATTTAATATTTTTTCTTTGAGCATAAAGAAAATTAAATAATAAATAGATTATAAGAAGATTTTTTGTTTAGATTATAATTAACATTTAATAGACTTTAATAGATTATAATTAAGATTTTTATAAGCTGTGCTTGTTATTTTTCATTAAAATCTTTTTTTTTTTTTTTTTTTCCTTCTTAGGTTTGCCTCAATAATTAAGAAATACCCTGTATATAGATTGATGAACCCACAATTCTCTTTTTTATGGCCCATTTCAACGATATAAAAAAGATTTAATACTTTTTTTATTCTTTTAGAATAATTTGGTGCAACTCTCATACTACTTTCTTTCGAATAGCCATTTTAATTCATCACCAAAGTGGCAAAAAATAATAAAGTCGCAAAGGAGATTCTATACTAAAACTGTGCCCATTTTAGTTTGTGGATGATAAAATCAAGGGGGAAAAACATATAAGACAATTCGATTAATTTAAATAAACATTTTAAAAATAAATAAATCTAAATAAAATTTTAAATCATCTATTATGACATCTATTTTATCAGCTATTTTTGTTAAAACAGGAATAATTTTTAAATTTAACATTCATGTGTAAAGAAGTTTTTCTTTTTTATATTAAAAAAGAAAAATAAATGAAATGAAATGAAAAGTTGTAAAAGTGTTATATTGTTCAGTTTCATTTGGCATATGCCACAGGGGAAACTATGCAGATTTGACCCATAGGGAGACTTGACCCATGAGGGGTTTTCCTATGAAGGGGAAAATTTAAGAAAATTTTAGCCGTTATACTGATTGACTAATCATACAACATAATTTCGCAGTGAACAACCATGAGTGGTTTTCTAGCAATTTAGTGTTGATTGATACTGCATCTTTCAAGTAAATTTTGATGATCTTTGACTTTGTTGAATTTGAACTTCCAGTTTTGAGACAAGTCAATTTCAAAAGTATAGCTGTTTTAGTCACTGTCTTAGCTACATTTTGGTATATAGTAGCATCATACAACAATAATGCAATTTGCTAAAAAAATTAGGATTAACAGAACAACGCAACTTAAAGAGACTTGACCCAAGCAAACTGGGGAGACTTGACCCAGTGATTAACACTTTCGTGACCTCATGCTTTTGTCTTTTTGGCAGTAAGGCCGGCCTGTGGGTGTTATTCTCGCGAGTTACAGCATTTCAGGATAAAATTTTCTGTATTCACATTTATATTACAAATGTATATACATTATAATTATATTCTTCCCAACGAAAAAAGTTGTATCCATAGTATATTGATTATACCATACTTGCCAACTTTTTCGGTTTTCCCGGAAGACTTCCGGTTTTTTAACGTATCTTCCGGTCTTCCGGACAGATGATGAAATCTTCCGTTTTTAAAAAAAAGTCGCGGATATCGTTCGTTTTAAAAAGAAAACCCAAATGTTCTATGAAAACTCCTAATTCCCAATCTTTCTGCATCCATAACATAAATGTTAATATTCATTTCAAACTTGCTTTATGAGATTCTAGAACATGTAAAGAAATAGAATTGTTAAATATTTCTTGCTGATGTAATTATTCTATTTATTTAAAAACTTAGTTATACTTTAACTTAACTAAGTTTTTTTGTTTATTGTTAAATAAATTTCTTACATATTCTGTTTTGTAAATATTTATATGTTAAAGAGGAATAACTTCATTTAAAACTTTTATATATTTCGTGTAATCAATCTATAGTAAAACGTTTTTATAGATTGCTTCTAAATATTAAAATTGTAAAACTGTATTGTTTATTACGTTAAAGAGAAAGAAAAAACAAAAAACTCTTCCCTTTTTTTATGAAATCTTCTGGTTTTTCAACAAAACTCTTCCCCTTTTTTATTAAAATTGGTTGGCAAGTCTGGATTATACAAATATGAATATTAGGTATATTCGTAAAAAATAAATGACATACAAGTTGTAAAAGAAACATCCACTGGCGAAGTTTCAGATTTAATGAAAGTGTTCATTTAATGTTCTTTGTTTGATTTAAGGGATTTTTATCTCGTGAAAAACTAAAATGTTGTAATTTAGGCCTAATGATTTTTTTTTTTTTTTAAGAAATAAGTAAAACATTGCAAATAGGTCATTGATCTCATTTAAAAAATAACTAAAATATTTTTAATCATTGAGCCAGGGTCGTACTCTTCGCCCTTTTTTCAGTACCCTCTCAGAGGTAAAAAATTTCCGCCTGTTTTGCCACCACTAATTTCATGCAGAAATACATCTGATACATTTATAGTAATGTGCGATGATTATTAGAAATTACTTTATAAAAATAGTGGTAGAATTACATTTGAAAATTTGTCATTTGTGAGAGTGCACTGAAAAAAGGGGGAGGGTACGATCCTTGCATTGAGCCCAATGAATTGCTACATAATGAATAACTGAAAAGGAGAAGGCTAAGAATATATTAGCTACAGCTACACCAAATAGAAGAGAAAGAGACAGAAAGAAGAAGAAAAAAAAAATGTTGACAAAAAAAAAGGGGGGGGGGGCTCTTAATCTGAAAAGTACAAAGTATGAGAAAAATGAAAGAAAATAATAAATATATATATATATTTTTTTTTAATTCATTAAAATCATCTACAAAATAAAACTAGAAAATGTTTAAATCGCAAAACCTGTGTTTTTCCTTCAATACCTATGAATTTTCTCACTTTCATGACAGGGGTCATGTCTCCTAAGTAGG
Organism: Salticus scenicus; assembly: GCA_963930645.1. NCBI lineage: Eukaryota > Metazoa > Arthropoda > Arachnida > Araneae > Salticidae > Salticus > Salticus scenicus. The sequence continues at coordinate 108,281,364 of OZ005656.1, read as the reverse complement.
GGGTCAACCCCATGTGCTAACTGAAAGAATTTATTTTTATTTTATTTTTATTTTATTTTATTTTATTTATTTATTTTTTATTTATTTATTTTATTTTTTTTATTTTTGCACTATTTCTAGTAAGAATTATGCTATCTTTTTTAGCCACCGTATGTACAAAACAACAGACTATTTGCTCATATTTTTTATTTAGCTCTAACTGATATACAAAAAATATAAAAAATTAAAAACCAAAAACTGGGTCAAGTCTCCCTAGTTTCCCCTACTTGCCAACCATCTCATTAATAATCGTAACATTGTTTATGCCCCTTTAAAAAACGCCCCCTTTTCTACACCACTTTATTTTTAGAGCAAATTTCTCCATATGCAGTTACGATTAAATAAGAATAAAATTACTCTAAAAAAAGACTGGTGTGAAAAAAATGTCGGGTACTAAAAGTGTTACGATTCATAATGAGATGGTTGGCAAATACGGGCATATCTCTGAGTGAGGGAACTACCATTTCCTTTGAGAAATCCACCTTTTTAAATATTTTAATTGAACCATATTAAACCTACACTCACACTAAAAAAGATAAAAATAAAAATAAATAAATAAAAAAAGATTTTGATGAAATTCTAGCAAAAGCAGAATTTAGTTTAGGACGGAAGACTATTAATTTTCTTTCTTTCTTTTTTTTTTTTTTTTTTTTTCTCAAATTATAACATTACTTTCAAATTATTCAATTATATTTTCGATAAATTTTAGATTTCGATAAATGTCCAACTATCGAAAAATGACACCGCAAAAATCCCAGATTGAGACTAATAGTCCTCAGTCCTAAAAAAAAAAAAAAAAAAAAAAAATCTGGTGTGAAACAACCACACGACTTCAATTACCCAATATTACACTTATTACATGCATTTTTTGGAGATAATATGATTAGAAGATATAAAAGTGACCTAAAGAAGCAGAAACCTAAAATTTTTCCGGTAAGAGAAACTTTATATACATGTAAAGACATATAAAACGAGGCTTACACATAGCGATGTAAAAAATAAGAAAAAAAAAAAAAATCCGTACAACCGTTTTTAAAGGAACGCCTTTGCGAGGCCTGAAATTGAGCTATTCATACAGGACGCCTATCAATTTTCCTGAACTAACCAACTACATTCGAAAGGACATCTAATAGAGTGTTTATATAGCAAGTTTGAAGAAAATCGTTAGAGCCGTTTTTGAGATACGGACTTACGGTCCCACTTCCGGTTTCCGATGTCCCACTTCCGGTTAAACTCAATTATTGACAAGGAAAACAATAATTACATACAAAAGCATATTTAAAAGTGAGTTAAAATGGCGAGTTTGAAAAAAATCCGTACAACCGTTTTTAAAGGAAACGCCTTTGCGAGGCCTGAAATTGAGCTATTTATACAGGACGCCTATCAATTTTCCTGAACTAACCAACTATATCATTCGAAAGGACATCTAATAGAGTGTTTATATAGCAAGTTTGAAGAAAATCGTTAGAGCCGTTTTTGAGATACGGACTTACGGTCCCACTTCCGGTTTCCGATGTCCCACTTCCGGTTTTTCAATTTTCACCAAAATTTGGAAATTTCATCTGTACACCAGACGTATTTCAATTCTAAAGTTTCGTAGCTCTACCTTTATTAGTTTTTGAGCTATAATAGTCAGAAGATTCTCCACATACATACATACATACACACACACACACACATACATACATACATACATACTGACCAATTGCCAAAAACCACTTCTTTTGGACTCAGGGGACCTTAAAACGTGTAAATCAGGTGAAAACTCGATATCGAATTTTCAGACCGAATACAATACTTCCATTACCTACGGTAGTAGGGTAATGGAAGTAAAAAAGAGAGATTCTTATTAAAGAAAAGTAAACAAATACTTCAAATTATTTCAAGAATTTTACCTATACTACTCTTTAACTACTAATTTAAAAATTGTAATCAAAATTTTAAAGTGGTTTTCCCATATAATTAACAATTTTTTATATAATTAACAATTTATTAATTACTTTTAATTAAGTTACGATGATAACAGGAATAGGAGCCAAACTGATAAAAACTTTATATCCATATTCAAGGAACCTAAAGACGCGTAACTAAACCAAAATATCAACGTAGAAAAAATGAACTCCAAAACTATAAGTAATATTAAATTGCATTCCGAAGAAATTTGCCTTGATACGATACACTACGCAAAGCATTTTCATGAATCGCATCCGATATAGAATGCATTTGCTTAATTTTGTGTAGCCTTGGTTATCGTCTGTAAATTGTATACACACCACGTCGTATAGTTAAATTTAGAATAATTATATAAATGCATAGAAATGCTCTTCGAGAAAGTTCCAGATATAGTCGCTAATAAAATCAAATTCTTTTGTGTGTCCCTATAAATGAGCTTTGTATGCTATATTCAATAAGAAACATACTTATGTGGATGTAAAATGTATGTTTATTTTATTGTGTTTGGTGTAGTATAAAGTTATTAGTACCGAAAAAGAATTTCGCCTTTAGATATAATGTATTGGTATTCTTTTGAATGTCTGTGCATACGAACTATCCAATCTCAACAAACATTTTTAAGCCACAATCTCATATTTTACAGATTTATAATACCAAAGTTGGATTTCTTGCTAATACAGTTGAACCTCGTTAACGTGAACACTGTTAACGTGAATTACTTTTAACATGAACTGTTTCCACAATCTCCGTCAAAATGAAGATTCATTCACTTATATGAACATTAGTTACTGATAGCATGAACAAATTTTTTATCCCCCTTGAGATTCACGTTAACGAGGTTCGACTGTATTTGTTTTTAAATTATGCTAACAGACACACAAAGAGACGCATAACGATTAACCTGATTTAACCTGATCTAAAACCTGATTTTCGAATTCATGGAACCTCAAAGCGTATGATTGTAGCAAAAACTCAATTTTGAAAATTTGACCTAAAAACAATATTTTCTGTACCCTATAGAATAAAAATACAACTGAAAATGAACAGTGTAAGAGAAACTATAAAAGCAAGTCAACGCATATAATTTTTAATATAAATCCTCATAATAATAATTTCAAAAATTATTCTGGCAAAAATTATTTAACTTTGTCGTCCTTTATTAAAAGTTAATGTCAGTTCAAATTCACGATTTGTCTTTCAGTGTCGTTAATTAAAGCAAGGCTGCCAAGAAAATGATTAACGATAAAGTTCATATTATTTTGAGATAAAAAGTTGAAGGCTTTTTTGATAAGTTGTTAAAATGTAACTTTTTTTTTTTCTTTTAAGCATAAGGTAAAAATAAGCGATAAATGTGCGATTTAATTACGAGTGAATACTTACGTTTTTTGCGTTAAATATTCTTTCGAAGTTTTGTTTGTATAAACTGATTTTCATTTCAATGTAAATTGATAACAATTAAAAGCAAAAAAAAAAAAAAAATGCAATATTTATGAAGATGTTTATTTTATTAGATCATTCTTTAGCATATATTTGCTATAACACAAAGAAAATTCAGTATGTCTTGTCTATCACAAAACTTTCTTCTATACTGTGCAATATAACTATTTATTAAAAATCTTTTCCAGAATACAGAAAATTTTCATCTCAGAGAAGTATAAATGTCCAAAGAAAGTAAATTTTCTGCCCTATAGACAATACTTTAAAAATACACATTATTATTATTTTTTTTTTAATTGAAAAAAAAAATCGATAAATTTGTTTCAAATTATCACAAACCTAAAGTTTAACCATTCGTTTTAAAAATATTGACGAGTTCTTTTTAAAAATGCTCATACTGAAAATTGTTACCTCCCAGGTGGGTTCTTCCCACTACGGGAAGAGGGGGGGGGGGAGAGCGATGCTTCTACATATGTAAATTATTTCCTGGTTGACTGTTACTATTATAAATATAAATATATATTTATTTATTTATTTATTTATTATTTCACTACCGCTGATTAAAAATAATTCCATTGTGTACATGTATGCGAAATTTTGTCCTATATTGTCACTATGAAAAAATGGGATGGCAACACAGTCTGTTGGGTGACTTACATTAAAAGGTAATTGGCAGCAGTTTATGTCAAGATATAACAATATGTAAATTTGAACGAAATAATTCTTGAGCAAGAGCTTCAACAAATACTTGGTCACACAGACAGATAGACATTTCCTAAAAAGGGTTAGATCATGTTCTGGACCTCCTGTATTTCTGTAAATCCATCGAAAAGCAAAAATCGAAATTTTTTTATGAAACCAAATACTTTCTTCAATTAAATATAGAAGAAAATAAAAATCTTTCCTAGGGAGAATTTAATTTAGTACCTGAGTCCTATTTTTCACTTTTCATTTCTATGCATTTGTAAATTTTTAATTTCTGAATGATCATTTCTTATCATGTAAAATTCAGGATGGTCTACTGCAGTGGCGTATCCAGAGGGCGGGGGTGGGGGGGGGGGGGGGGGCTGATGGGCTGCAGCTCCTCCCGAAATTTTGTAGAAAAAATAAAGATTAAGAACAATATGCATGATTTCTGTACACTATGAAACATTATCAAATTTAATTCAGCTTCTCCGAAATAAAAACCTGGATACGCCACTGGTACTGCAAATGGGGACATTTTTTTTTTTTTTTTTTTTTTTATGTGGGGGAGAATAGAGCTCTAGTCCTAAAATTTGAAAATCTGGGGAGGGGAGAGGGGGAGGGGAATATTGCGACACAGAACAAAATAAATAAACTTATCTAAGCTTCCACTGCAAATTTTATGCCATCTTCTTAATTATGGGCAATATTTCTGCATCTAACAGCATTACCTCTGTTATTATCGGTTATTTTTTATTAACATTTTCCAACAAAGTTGAAAAGTCTGTTTGTCTGTCCTTCTGTGTGTCGACGATTGAACTCCCGTAAATATTCACGAAATTCCTTGAAACTGATAAATGTTATTCAAGTTCATTGTGGGATGTTCTCTAATAAAAATGGAATAAATATCACCACTGGTTTGTGTACAGGTACACAGAAAGAAATCCAAACTTCATAGAAAGCGTTCTATGAGCTATTTCTATAAACCACATTTTAATAGCTTTATTTTGCACAAATCGTAATAAAATTGGCATTTATTATTCATACACACTCACTCACAAAATAATAATAATAATAATAATAATAAATAAATAAATAAAAATTTTTACAAAATATCAAATGATTAGCATTAAGCTTTACAGGGCCACACAAAAATACTCAAAAATATTAAGGGACATAATTGGGAATTGCTGTAATAGCATTTTCGTTTTTATTAAACGTTTTTAATATTTTATAACAATGTTTAAGAGTGATTTTGATTTGAATTAGTCTGTTTGTCTGTCTTTATGTCCGTCTGTTTATCCGTTTTTGGAATATCTTCAAAATGATATATGTTATTCCAGTTCACTATGGCATGTTTTTTATTTAAAATAGTATAAATAGCACAACAGGTTTGTGTACAGGGATACCCAAAAGAATATCAATGTATTGCGCTGTATGAGAAACATTTTTTTATAAATCATATTTAAACAACTTTGTACAGCACAAATCATAGTGGGATCAACATTTGATATTTATATGCTAAAAAAATAATAAAAATGATTTCTATAGAATATGGTATGTTTAGCATTAGGATTTACAGAGCTACACTAAAATATTCAGAAACATTAAGGACTACAATTGGAAATTACATTTCTGTTTGTGTTAAGCGTTTTTAACACTTTCCAACATCGTTTAAGAGTGATTATGAATTTAATTAAACTGTATGTCTGTCTTCCTATCATTCCGTCTGTCCATTGTATGACTACGCAGGCAAAATATATTGAACGTTAAACGATGAAACGAGTACGTACAGTTGGAAAGAGTTATTAATCTATGCGAATAGCATGATTTTTCTATCTTTTTTTTTTAAATCCAAATGGGATTAATATTTGGGTAATGGGTTTTGGTTGGTTGGTTGGTTTGTTTGTTTTTGCGTCGCACGAGTGCTGCACAATGGGTGGGATGGTGCTGCGATGGTCTGGGACTCGCCCCTAGAAGTGGTCCGGGGACATGTCATCACAGTTTTGATTCCCCACGGAAGGGATGGCTCTTCTGCTTCGGTGAACCCCAAAGGTATAATTTTGATGGGAACATGGAGGATATTGCGGCCCCGCCAGATTTTACGTGCACCAGTCACCATTATTGTACACGACGCGGCGGTCTTTGGCCGGCTCGAGTACCGAACCCGCAATCTTCCAATTACGAGCCCGGTGCTCCACCGAGTGGGCTAGGTAATGGGTTTTGGATCTTATATATTGTGTTCTAGTTAACATGATCCCCCCCACCAAAACAAAAATAAATAAATAAATAAATAATAATTAACTAGACGAAAATTTTATTTATATAATCGAAGATTTAAATCTCAAAAGAACCGAAATTAGAAATATGATTATTGATATTTTTCGATAAATACTTCAAAGTTTATTTATTTATTTATTTATTTATTTATTTATTTTTTCTTGTCATGTTTCAAATCCGATTCAAGTGGTTTATTTTCGGATATATTTTTGATTGAGCTGTGTTTGTTCGGATCAAGTCTTGAATATAAATGGCATTATCGTTTGTTAGCCCATTCCAACAGATTAGATTATCGTAGACTATTTGAATGTTTTTATCAACTATATATGCACAGTCAGCCAAACCCCATTTTACATAAATTACACTCGAAAACTAAAGATAAAGGAATAAGATTTATTCTCTCACTCTCTCTCTCACTCACTCACTCACTCTTCCCTCTTCCCCCCCCCCCCAATGACGTTTTACAGTAACTGTTTTTTTTTTTTTTTTTTTTCCTTCGTAAAAATGAAGATTAAAATATAAGCAATATGTTAATGCTACAAATAGAAAAATCAAGATTAGTTGTTGTATCAATGCGCTTGTCTAAAAATCATTCTAATTATTTAGGTGTTTATTTTATTTTATTTTATTTTATTTTATTTTATTTTTTATTTATTTATTTATTTTATTTTTTTTTTTTTTTTGCTATATTCATACAAGAAAATATTAAATTCGTAAAAATTTTCAACTTTTCCAGTTTACGATGGACTTACATGTTTAGAGAGACCCGTAGACAATATTTAATCATTTTTATTAAATGTCTGTCGGTGTATGAAAAAAAAATTTCTGACAGTTGTAAATGAAAAATTGATGCAAAAAATTTCAGAAAAGTTTGGTTACGCCTCGAAATAATGGTGTCCATCAACTTTCTGTGCATATCACTCAACAGGACGTATTGACGTCCCATTTTTTCTTAATGTTTAATACAGTAGCAGAAGACAAAATCTAATTTGATTAAACCTGTACTCATGCGAGTTTTTTTTTTTTTTTTTTTTTTTTTTTTTGGGGGGGGGGGGGGCGGGGGGGACAAAAAACTCCGAACGGCTATGCTTACAGTTGGACAACATTCGAACCCGACAATTTGTGTTTACCAGCTTTGAAAGTAAAACCTCACAGTCCCCAGTGTATGTAAAAAGACATCAAAAGACCGTAAGGTGTTATAGTATGGAATGTTCAAATGGTCGTATGACGGAAATTTTGAGCCACCTAATTCATAACCAACTTACCAACTGACATAAATTAAATCACAAATAATCCTTTTAAATAACATTATATTTTAAAAATATTTTTCCTAATTTAATATATTTCATTAATAATCTTTAATTTCAACGACATCATAATCATGCAAATAAGCATTGCACGTTATATATGTTACACAAAATGTTATATCCATCACTGCTACGTAAATATTTTATTACTGGCAAACTTTCATTAATATACTGCCAAGTTAAAATAAAGAATTGTTTCAAAAATTTAACTAACATTGTACCAAGAATTTTGTTCTTTTAAATCACTATATACTTAAGAAGAGAAAAGGATTTATAAAGTATATTTTTAAATTCACCATATGTCATCCCCCCCCCCCTTGAATCTTCTACAAAAGAGATTAATAAGAGACTTCCTTGACGTGAAGTGTTCTCTTTAGAATTTTAATTAAATTCTTCCTTGACTTTCCACACGTTTCTTCTATATATAGTTTTATTTTTCCAAACGAACTTTGTCAAACGTAAGCCCTCGTTGATGAATATTTTTGAAAGGTCAATTTTTTTGTTTTATAAGTTTTTACTCAGTCCATAGGTATCAGTTATCAGAGTTCCTTTTTATTATTATCATTCTTATCTCAAACTCATAGTATAGTATGCTTTTTACATATTAAAAGAAAATCTATATAACTTTCCTATTTCATAAAAGATTTTTTAACAAGAAAAAAAAAAAAAAAGAATTTGCCTCTCCCCTGTAGAATGTACTCTTCCGGAAGGGGAGGGGGGGGGGGAGAAGTAATTTTTTATATGATTATTTTTCAAAAGATCTCGTCAATACCTTTAAAATTAATAGTTTAACCACGTATCTGTAATAATTTAAAACAAAATTATTGCTTTTCTTTCTTTCTTTCTTTTTCTTTTTTTTCTTTTTTTTTTAATAAAAATTAAAAAAAAATAAAATAAAATAAATAAATAAATAAATAAAAATATCTTTTTTAAGATGTTGTCTGGAGAGCACAAAATTGACTGTCTTTCGAAATTCAGTGTGTGTACTTCTCGAAGTGAAAGTCATTTACATTCATCACAGGAAAATAATTTTAATAACAATTATTTTAATAAATAATTTTCAATGTGCGAATTTGTTTAGGAAAATATAGAAGGAATTTTTATGATGCCTTCAACAACTAGTTTTGATTTTGTACTAAAACACTTTTTACATCTTTATTATATACGAAATCCTTAAAAATGCTTAGTTTAGAAAGAATGCAGACCACTTTACTATTGCTGAATATTTTTTCTGTTCTGTAAATTTTCATTAAATATATATATATATATATATATATGTATATATATATATATATATATATGTATATATATATATATATATATATATATATATATATATATATATATATATTAAGATTTAAAAGTGCAGGGAAAAAATTTTCAAGTTTAAAAAAAGGGAGGACTTAACTATTAAAAAATTAAATCCAGCTACAAAAAGATCACGACATGATTGAGTTGACAGATGCATACATTTTTAGTCACATTAAAAACTTAAATTTTAAAAACTTTTATTATTATCATTATCAGGATATTTTTGTATAAACCTCCTTTTATATAAAATATTTAAAATGAAACTGTATCTTTAGAAAGGAATACAAACAATTTATTTGTGTCGGGTATTTTGTCTATACTATAAAATTTATAAACTTTCTGGCTTTTTTCATGACAGTGTTAAAAAGCGTCAGATAAAAAGTTCATGTCAAAGTAAGGAAGGGTTAAACTATTGAAAAATTAAATCAAGCGATAAAATCAAGTCTGACAAGTCTTTCATGACATGATTGACTTGATAGACGCGTATATTTTTAATTACATTAAAAAACATAAGAGGGTACAATACTTATACTTGCCGATAGTCAGCGTCTATGTTTTTCTATAGGGAAATTTGTTTACCTTTGTTTACTCATTACCCAATGATTTTTTTTTTTTTTTTTTTTTTTTTTTTAATTCCGTTTTTACATTTGGAAAATTCATAACCATTAAATTTCTTCTCGTTTTCCAAAAATTTATCTTTTTAATATTTTATATTACAACTAAAAAATGCGCAAAATGCACTTAGTTAAATTTTGCCTTTTTAAACTCAAAAATTAAATATTCAAACAAATTAAAAAAAAAAAAAAAAAAAAAACTTTTCAGAAAATAAGTACAAATTTATCCGTGTGAATTTTCTGAATGTGCGAAAGCAAAATTTAAAAAGTATACATATACACAAGGTAAGGAATAATTCTATAAATAAATTTCCTTATAGGATAGAATGGGTTTGAGCTGTCGGTGAAGGTAGGTATTGCATGTTCTTAGGTTTTAAATATAATTTAAAATACTTTTTTTTTTTTTTTTTTTTTTTTTTTTAGTTGTCAGGGCATATTTGTATCAAACCCTTTCCTACATCAAACTTTTAAAATTAAAGTGCTAAAAAAAAAAAAAAAAAAAAAAAAAAGAATACAAACTTTACTTGTGTCTCTGTCAATTTTTATAAATAAAATTCTCCCCTTTCTGCGTTGCAGTGTTGAAAAGTGTCAGATAAAAATACTCAACTTAAGAAAAGGGAAGGCTTAACTATTGAAAAATTAAATCAAGCGATAAGAAGACCATGACATGATTGACTTGACAGATGCGTAGGAGGCGGCAGAATAAAATGTCTATAAATAGAAATATCTTTAGTTTATCAGACGCGGTATACACCTTTACCTGCATTATGTAATTTCAATGGATATCAAATTCAGAACTTCTTTTGAAATAATGTCTTCAAATATATTGCTGATACTTGCTGAAAGGATTTCTGACATGTTGCATTTGCTCTTGTTTGGGATCCTGAGATTCGATTTTGGGAAGAAAAATCTTTCATTTATTTTAAATTCATATGTTCTACTTCAAAATCAGTGAAATGAAAACAGTTTCAAACTTATGTTAATTTAAATCAATTATGGAAATTGTTTTTCTAATTTTAAGAGTTGAGTGCATTTTATGTTTTAAATGATTTAAATTCGAGAAAATATTCCATTCTTTCTTTTTTCTTTTTTTTTCTTTTCCTTCGAGTCATTAATATGAACCTTTAAAAAAAATCAAAAATATTCTTTAATTTAAATTTTAATAATATTAATATTAATAATAAAAGTTAAAGATTTGTTAATGCCTTTCAATTTCCCATCCGCTTTAACTATCTTTATTCAAAAACAATGAAATATACCATCATTTTTTATTTTACAGAATTTATATCAAAACTTAAATAAATATCTGAAATATTAAATTAAATTTTCAACTTTCGATGATTATTATGGTGAAATTTTTGAATTCATGCAAATGATTTTGGTTGATTTGATAGATTGAGTTGGTTACAATAATCTGATGTCCTTTTCTTCATTTCTTTTAGAATTACAGATAAAATGCAGACAGATAAATATCAGAGAATTTAATATAGATTACATTTCACTAATTAAAATTGTTACAACGGATATTAAGTTTTTTCCCCCAGAATCGTTTGTGTTGTTGCAGTAAAAGTAGTTTTACAGTCAAAGTGAAAAAAACAGTCAGTTCATTCACTTTCAGTGAAGTCAGCCTTGGCAACAAACTTGGCGAAAAATAGTAGTTTAGGGTTTCCAAAGTTTCGAAACTCTTACAATGAATAATACCAGAGATCTAGAACTTTCCATGGGATTCTGGATAGAACTACCGTCAAACCTCATTGCCAAAAGGCATAAATAGAAATGACTGTGAGTAGACATCTGCGAGGAGAGTGTATAGCCACTGCGATTCTGAGTTGTTCAGAGAGCTGTTCTGAGCGATTGCACTTTGGAGACTGTGTTCCAAGCGACTGAACATGAGCTAGCGAAAAGTTCTCCAAAACAGAAGTTTTCGCTTGCTCACGAACAAAGTGAAGAAAAAATTAAAATTCTGAGAACTCCTTTAAATATGGTGTCAAGCGAAGCGGACAAAGCCTGCTAATTAAGTAATAAAAGAAAAACACAAATTTCATTAATTGACTATGAAAAAATTGACTATGATGTTTATTGGCGTCTTATCTAGTAAAAATTCGGGTTCAAAAACTGACCTTTTACAAAAATCTATAAACGATATTAAAACGTACCCTTCACAAAATTAGCAGAATTAAAACAAACACTTCATAAAGACGAGTGTGGACAATTGAATGTTTGTTTGAATTGTTTGACAATTTGAAAAGGTTTCTTAAAAAAATTCAAAAGAGAAAATTATCACCGAAACGTTAGTGTAAGCCTCCTTATTGAGACTCAAATAGATTTTGGTGTCTGTGTGTCTGCTTGTACCACGACGCAAAAATCACCCGATTGACTTGAAAATTGGTACTCATGTTCATGAGCCATACTGAATTAATTGTATATTTTTTACTGTGTATTTTGTTTGTAGTTTGTGTATAGGGACACAACAAAGTATTTCTTATCTTTACGGTCTATGGACATAATTTGTGCGTACCGCGATAGCTGCCCCGAAAATCGCCTGATTAATTTGCATATTGGTACACATGTCCATGTGCCATACACCTATACTTTTTGGTGTGCATTTTGTTGTAGTTCGTGAACAGACTCACATCGAAGTATTTTTTGTCATTACGACTTATAGCCTGAATTTATGCGTACCCAGTACCAAGATAGAAGATGCAAAAATCACCCGATTGACTTAGAAATTAGTGCAAAAACTCACAATAATTCGGAATAACTAAAAATGATTTGTTGAGTAATGCATTGGTGTTTATGTTCTGTAGATCCATGAATCTACTTCAGTAATCATCGGAAAATTTTACGTAAAAGTAACAAGTAAATTTGAAGTATATACCGGCCTCTGACGTATAATTTAAAATTTCAATGTTTAGATTATGTCTATTTAATCACGACCCAGCCAGAGACCGAATGCATTATGCAAGAGCAAAAAAGTAACTAGTTTAAGTCCAGCCTTGCTCGATGATACATAGCTGGCATAACATAGTATTCTACATTAGTTTTTCTAACAAACCTTTAGTATCAATGTATATTCAACTGAAACTTTTACAAAATAAAATTTGTTGATGAAACTTGAAAAGTAATTAAAGGAAAATATTTCTCATTTTAAATGTATTTTTAATATTTAATTTAATTTTAATTTTCTAATTATTACATAAATATATACATATATTAATGATTTGATCATCAACTTTTAACATGTTGTGCTTTGTATATAATGCCAGTTCAGGCTTTCTTCTTTTTTTCTTTTAAACTTGTAAAATTTTAGAAATATAGAAATTAAATTTACCTTTTTGACACAATGTACTAGTTTTCTTCTTAGTGATGAAGAGCCATCTACTCTTGCGCACGTAATGTCTGTCTTGACGGGTGCTTCACCAGGCAGTAGCAGCGCCTTGTCTGTCATTCTGAAACTTATGGCGAGTGAAGCATCACCTCTCAAGGCTCTAGCAGGTGGTTTTCCTTCTAAAAGACGTAGACCAGTAGGAGACGAAATGGCTACCTCTGCCTCAGAAACCAATGTTCGAAGACCACAAGACAACGATTTTGATCTTCCTCCCACACCATGTCCATCTTCAGAGGAATATGTGACACCAACTTTTGCCAGAAATTATCAAGGGGTGTGGAAATATGTTGTGCAGATACCTCAAGAGGGTTATTTCACACAAACAGTTCAGCAGACGAAATGCATGTAAGTAATATTGAAAAGAAACAAAAATATCTTAAGATTGTTTAAACACTAGGGTTCCCACCTCGTCACATTTTTGAGAACTAGAATTTTCAGATTATTTTTTTTAGAATTTTCAACGATTAAACTTAGTTAATTGTGAAACACTATGTTAAAAAATACTATTCAAGAATTCCTGTGCCCAAAAAAGTGACGAGTAAGAATTTTGAAACACAAAATTTGTCTTTTAATAGAAAAAAGTACACAAGTACAGTTCTTTTTCGAACTTTTTTTTTTTTTTTTTTTTTACTTAGTTTAATATAGCTATTTCCATGTTATTCACATGCACACATACAGTAATCATTTCTATAAATCCCTTACCACTAAATTTTGTTGAACTTTAATCTCCATTGAGAAAAATTACTGCTTGATTGCACAAACAAATTATAGTTTGTTTTGTCTTCACAATGATGCTGCTCATAATATGAGCATAAACACTTTTAAGTTTGAAAAAAAAAAAAAAAAAAAACTTAGCAAAATATTCCTTTAATCGGTAAAAAAAGAACCCACTTCGGTCCCCACTTTCCCCAGCGCATGTCTTCCCGCCCACACAATTCTGGTTCCGAAACTCCCCCATCCCCCCACACACACACCACCACCACCACCACCACCCATGCTCTTTTAGGCATCTTCCACTCCGGGACGCGTATCTCCGAAATGTTGGCGCGTACAGGCGAACCTGGCGAATTTTTGTAGCTCGCGCCAAAACCCTCTCTGCCGTAAAGCAACCCTTCTTTCCACTTCATTCACGATTCGTTAAGGATTCGAGCAATCTTTTTTTTTTTTTTTTTTTCCCCAAGAGAATAAACTATTAAAAATGTGTCAATGGAGTTTTAGTATCGTAATTCTTAAATAATATATTTAATGCAAAAATTTATTAGAAATCCTCCACCCTTTAAATTTAATTTAGCAAGATTAATGAAGAAATAAAATTGTAATATTCTAATTTTAAAGCTTTTAAAATTGTTCTTGAAATACATTTATTTATTTATTTTACTTTCTCTTACCAACATATATGGTAGAGAAAGTATTGTTTTGGGGTCAAATTTTCGAAATTGAATTTTTGTTATATATACACGTTTTGAGGCTCCCTGAATCATAATTGTTAAAAATGTGTCAATGGAGTCTTTTATTAAAACAGGAATAAACTACTACGTCAGAAACGCCAAAGAAAAATTATTGAGGTGCATACAGCTGTTTCGGTAGCCTAAAGCGTACCGTCATCAGTGCAAAAAAATAATTCTGAATATGGAGAAGTACTCGTATATATAGGAGAGGGACCGGATTTAGTTCAACCAATAGGATTACGGAAGAGGTGGGGAGTGTGGCCAATAGGAATTAAGGAATGTGTAGCTGTGTAAACAGTAGAAAAATTAAGGAAATGTGGACTGAATGTAAAATTTCCAACAATCAGACAAATAGGGAACAGCGAAATCACAATTTACAAGGTTTTTAAAATTTTTATAAATATGAAAAGCTTCAAAGAAATCGAGTTCATGAATGGATTTAGGTCTGCAAATTATTTTAGCTGAATTAAATTTAAAATTATGATTTTCCTCCCAGCAATGTTTAGAAATAGCCGATTTATTGGTTTCTTGTTTGCGGACGTAATTCATATGTTCTTTTAGACGAAATTTAAGACTGCGTTTAGTTTGGCCAATATATGATAAACCACACTGACAGGATATACTATAAATGCCCCAAGAATTATGCATATCAATAGGATCTTTTAACTGAGAAAAGGTGAGTTTATTGGAAGGCGAAAATATTATTTTAAAATCATATTGTTTGAGAATTTTAGCTATGGTTTGACTGGTTTTAGAAAAATAGGGTAAAACAATACTGATATTAGAAGTGACTGATTTAGTAGACGAAATACGAGGGAGTTGTAATTTTTGGATAGCTTTGTCTATAATGGAAGGGTCATAACCTCTGTCAATTGCGATGGCTTTCAGGTATTTAATTTCAGATTTAAATAAAATAGGATTTGAACAAATATTAAGGGCACGGTTTACAAAAGTATAGAAAGCAGCCATTTTTTGGTTAGGTGGGTGACATGAACGCGCATGGGGAGGAAGGGAGACTGCAAAATTTTTACGATAGACAGTGGTTGAAAATCCATTTACAGTGCGAGAGACGAGGGTGTCAAGAAATGGAAGGGAGCCATTATTTTCTATTTCATATGTAAACTGGATATTACTGTCAATTGAATTTAAGGTTTCTAAGACATGGTCAATATTGTGAAGAGATGTGTCAATAAGCGTGAAGGTGTCGTCAACATAACGGGTCCAAAAAGGAAAAGATATTTTCTTAAAAAGCTTGCTTTCGAAATAGTGCATGTAAATGTCTGCGAGAATTGGGGAGAGAGGGGAACCCATGGCTAAACCTTCAGACTGACGATAGAATTTATTTTTGAAAGAAAAAGTGGTTTGTGATAAACAAATGCGGGTAAGAGAAATTAATTCTTGTATTTCAAAAGAGGTGAAATGAAACTCTTTTAATCTATTTTCGAGACAACAGAGGGCGCCACTTATTGGAACATTAGTGAAAAGAGATTTTACATCAAAAGAAACCATAGTGAGATTAGTGTGAGGGCAATTTTGAATATTTTTTGCAAAATTTATGGAATTCTTAACAGTATAACTATTAGCAGCAAGAAGTGGAGCAAAAATTGTGGTGAGAAATTTAGCTAGATTATAGGAAGCAGTACCGATATTAGAGACTATTGGACGAAATGGAATATTGGGTTTGTGAACTTTTGGTAAAGCATAAAATCTGGCACAATTAGCAATAGAAGGGATAAGATGGGATTTAGTCGAGTTCAATAATAAGGGGCAAGATTTTATAGCAGATTTAATTTTATTTAATTCTTGGGGAGAGGGGTCACGGGGCAGAGGAATGTATGGACCATCATTAATTAGTTCGGTAACACTTTCGATGTATTGTTTTTTATCCAATATAACAATCTGACCACCTTTATCAGCTTTAGTAATGATGATATTTTCATTAGATTTTAATTCCTTCAAGGCGTTTTTTTCTGCAGGGCTGAGATTTGATTTAAAATTTTTAGAGTTGAAATTGGCATTATTAAGGATTAAATGACGAAGATTTTCTTTCTGTTGGTCAGTCAGTCGAGAATTTTTGAAAGCTTTTTCAACCGGTGCAATTAACTGAGGAAAAGAAGGAGGTTTAGAAATGGCAAAATTTGAATTGAGTTTGAGAACAGAATATTGACTATTGGAAATATCAGTACTGGAAAGATTAACGATTGCATTTTTATTGACAACAGGTAAGTCGTTCGAATGAATAGCACTCTGTGAATTACGAAGCCGGGTGAAATATCATCATTACTAAAGCTGATAAAGGTGGTCAGATTGTTATATTGGATAAAAAACAATACATCGAAAGTGTTACCGAACTAATTAATGATGGTCCATACATTCCTCTGCCCCGTGACCCCTCTCCCCAAGAATTAAATAAAATTAAATCTGCTATAAAATCTTGCCCCTTATTATTGAACTCGACTAAATCCCATCTTATCCCTTCTATTGCTAATTGTGCCAGATTTTATGCTTTACCAAAAGTTCACAAACCCAATATTCCATTTCGTCCAATAGTCTCTAATATCGGTACTGCTTCCTATAATCTAGCTAAATTTCTCACCACAATTTTTGCTCCACTTCTTGCTGCTAATAGTTATACTGTTAAGAATTCCATAAATTTTGCAAAAAATATTCAAAATTGCCCTCACACTAATCTCACTATGGTTTCTTTTGATGTAAAATCTCTTTTCACTAATGTTCCAATAAGTGGCGCCCTCTGTTGTCTCGAAAATAGATTAAAAGAGTTTCATTTCACCTCTTTTGAAATACAAGAATTAATTTCTCTTACCCGCATTTGTTTATCACAAACCACTTTTTCTTTCCAAAATAAATTCTATCGTCAGTCTGAAGGTTTAGCCATGGGTTCCCCTCTCTCCCCAATTCTCGCAGACATTTACATGCACTATTTCGAAAGCAAGCTTTTTAAGAAAATATCTTTTCCTTTTTGGACCCGTTATGTTGACGACACCTTCACGCTTATTGACACATCTCTTCACAATATTGACCATGTCTTAGAAACCTTAAATTCAATTGACAGTAATATCCAGTTTACATATGAAATAGAAAATAATGGCTCCCTTCCATTTCTTGACACCCTCGTCTCTCGCACTGTAAATGGATTTTCAACCACTGTCTATCGTAAAAATTTTGCAGTCTCCCTTCCTCCCCATGCGCGTTCATGTCACCCACCTAACCAAAAAATGGCTGCTTTCTATACTTTTGTAAACCGTGCCCTTAATATTTGTTCAAATCCTATTTTATTTAAATCTGAAATTTAATACCTGAAAGCCATCGCAATTGACAGAGGTTATGACCCTTCCATTATAGACAAAGCTATCCAAAAATTACAACTCCCTCGTATTTCGTCTACTAAATCAGTCACTTCTAATATCAGTATTGTTTTACCCTATTTTTCTAAAACCAGTCAAACCATAGCTAAAATTCTCAAACAATATGATTTTAAAATAATATTTTCGCCTTCCAATAAACTCACCTTTTCTCAGTTAAAAGATCCTATTGATATGCATAATTCTTGGGGCATTTATAGTATATCCTGTCAGTGTGGTTTATCATATATTGGCCAAACTAAACGCAGTCTTAAATTTCGTCTAAAAGAACATATGAATTACGTCCGCAAACAAGAAACCAATAAATCGGCTATTTCTAAACATTGCTGGGAGGAAAATCATAATTTTAAATTTAATTCAGCTAAAATAATTTGCAGACCTAAATCCATTCATGAACTCGATTTCTTTGAAGCTTTTCATATTTATAAAAATTTTAAAAACCTTGTAAATTGTGATTTCGCTGTTCCCTATTTGTCTGATTGTTGGAAATTTTACATTCAGTCCACATTTCCTTAATTTTTCTACTGTTTACACAGCTACACATTCCTTAATTCCTATTGGCCACACTCCCCACCTCTTCCGTAATCCTATTGGTTGAACTAAATCCGGTCCCTCTCCTATATATACGAGTACTTCTCCATATTCAGAATTATTTTTTTGCACTGATGACGGTACGCTTTAGGCTACCGAAACAGCTGTATGCACCTCAATAATTTTTCTTTGGCGTTTCTGACGTAGTAGTTTATTCCTGTTTTAATATTCCAACGCCAAGTCTCCTGCTATTAATGGAGTCTTTGTATCGTTATTTTTAGATAATATAATTTAATACCAAAATTTATTAGAAAACCCTTTAAATTTATTTTATCAAGATTAATGAAGAAGTATATTTGTAATATTATGACCGGGACCCACTTCCTGCAGCAGCGCACACTCGGATATATCTCTCTCTTTGAACTTTTCAAAAGTATACGCAATTAATTCCTTATCTCTCAAAACCTTCAATATTTCAATACTCCAGCTCTATTATTATTATTTTTTTTTTAATATCTTGCCCCATATGTAGTCCACTGTTAATTAGAAGCGTTTTATTGAAATTGGATTTTGTCATCGCGTCTTCGGGTCACGATAAAAAACAAGGCTCCCTCACTTTAAAGTAAATGTAAGCAGTTCCTTTAGTCGCTCGTTTCGTTGGCTCAGTTTGTTAGAGCGCTATGTTGATAGCGCGATGGGGTGAATTCGATCCTCGATGTGTTATTTTTGCAGCTAATTAATAGAAAAGGTGTCAACTGATTAAAAAAAAAAAAAAAAATGTCATTGTCTACACAGTGTCCTTAGAATTTTTGAAGAGTTTTTTTTTTTTTTTTTTTTTTTTTTAAAGAAGCTTTCTTTTAGTTACTAAAAAAGCATTTAAAAAAATTAAGTTTAAAAAAAAAATCTTTTGGAAGCTTTTTATTAAAATTGGATTTTTGTCATCGTGTCTTACTTAGTGTAACGCTAAAAAACAAAGCGCCTCCAGTTTAATGTAAATGCAAATAAGCTTTTTTTTTTTTTTTTTCCGTTGCTTGTTAGCTCAGTTGGTTAGAAAGTCATTTTGATAACGCAATGTTCGTGGATTCGATCCTCAAAAGGCTGATGTGTTACTTTTTTGCAGATAATTAATAGAAAAGGTTTCAATTGATAAAAGAAAATCTTTCATTGTCTACACAGTATTCGAACGAAGAAATTTGTATCTTTTTAAGAAGTTTTTTTTATAGTTACTATAATACGCAAGAAATAAAAATGTAAGTAAAAAATAATAATAATAATAATAACGCTAGAAGCTTTTTATTGTTGAGCCTTAAAAAGCATAAAATAAAATTTATTCTTGTCAAAAAAAAAAAAAAAGTTTCAGCGATAAGAAAATTTTAAAGAAAAATATAGATGTTTCCCTTTTGCAAGAGATGAAATTTTTTTTTAAGTATTCCAAATATTTTTAAAAACATTCGAAAACAATATTATTAGTCATTGTTTTTTTGCATGAGTATTTGTTAGGATTTTCTAGCATGTTCTGTGACTTTTGTTGATTGTTATTTGAGTTTTAGTTAGAGCGTCATGCTGATAACGCGATGGTCGTGGGTTCGATCCTTCGATTTGTTAATTTTTGCCGTTAATTAATAGAAAAAATGTTGATTGATACAAGAAAATCTTTTCCTTTCAATACCCTAAGAATTTTTTATAAGTTTTTTTTTCCCTAACTGAAAAGCACAAAATAAAAATGTAAGTAAAAAAGCATTTTTTAACATTAGAAGCTTTTTATTATGGAGCCCCAAAAAGCATAAAATAAAAGTTTATTCTTGAAAAGACATGCTATAAATATATGTCAGTTGCAACAATAAGAAAATGATATAGAAAAATATAGATATTTCACTTTTTCAAAAGATGAAAAATTTTAAATATTCAAAATATTTTAAAAAGCTTTCGAGACCTTTTAGACTTATGGCTTAACGAATACTGATACAACAACTAATAACTAAGAATATTCGTCTCCAATGCTTTTTAAATATTTTAAATATTTAAAAATTTTCATCTCTTGAAAAAGTGAAATATCTATATTTTTCTATATCATTTCCTTATTGTTGAAACTGACATTTCTTTATAGTATGTCTTTTCAAAAATAAACTTTCATTTTATGCTTTTTAGGACTCCACAGTAAAAAGCTTCTAATGTTAAAAAATGCTTTTTTAGGGTAGGTGCTCCAGTGATTGACATGCTCCAGTAATTGAGATCTATCCCGAAATAATTAATACATTAGAAAACTAATAAAATAATATATTTTACATACAAGAATTTTAACATTTTGTGTCAAACACTGGAGCATAGGGTGCTAATAACTAGTACAATGAATAACTAGCAGTGTCAAACACTGAAACATAGGGGCCAATTACTGATAAAATGAAAAACTGGCAGTGTCAATTACTGGAACATTGATTGGGTATCAAATAAAAATTCATAGAAAAAATTTTTTTTTATCAACTTTATATATTTTAACATATGTGTGGTTCTGAATATCCTTCACACCATATGTGCTAACTTAAGATTTCTAAAAATATTTTCCGATGACTAGAACATTAAAAACATCAGAGATTGCTCTAAAAGTGTCAATCACTGGTGCACTTAGCCTACTTAGTTTTTTTTTTTTTTTTTTTTACGGCTTCAAAAGTATACACAATCGATTCCCATGCATTTTGATATTTCATGCTAAACAATTTACAATGCAAGTTCAAAAATTTAATATTTTTAATTTTCCTTTTAAGGAAAGGAAGATGTGACTTTATGGACGGAATATGCCATGAATCACCTAGATGGGTTAGTTTACTGGTGGCAGAAACTTACTATCCAGACACCTTTTTTCCGACGACAACGTCAACACCTGTTCCACCCCCTCCACCTGTGGAAGATTTCTATAATTTCCAGCAATATCTCAAGCGTCGAGTTGGGCAAGAAGATGATCCAAACTTCAGAGCTCGTCCTGCTCATAAAGAAAAGAAAGCCAAACCGCAGCAGCATTGTGATGGTGTTGATCAGATAGGGTGCTATATTGTTAGGTTATATTACGATTGGTTTTTAGTCAATGGATCTTGCAAATGCTGGAAGCCCTCACCAAAAAGAATTCTTACTGGAAAATGAATCTGAAAACGGATCGGATGTGACCCAAGATAGCTGATATTGGATCTAAGTTCATCTGCTGGTTAGATGAACGAAATTTCCCTCATGTGTGATTTAGATAAAATTCACTGATTATTTTTATCAATCAAAGACTTCTTTTGCTCACTAACATTTAATATTTTCTCGATTTACTTAACAAAAATCATTAGAATGGTTCGAGGGTATGCTGCACAGTAGAGCCTTTCTTACAAAGGTGCCTCCTTTTTTTTCGTAATATATGAATATGTTGTTACAACAGCTTTAATTCACCTTTTAAAAGAAAAGCACCTCTAGTTTGCACCTATTTATGTCTAAGACTAGCTTTTAAAGATGATGTTTAAAATTTCATGAAGTCAGAATTACTTTATAAAAAACAAAATTACTATTTTCGAATAATCAGTGATTTAATTCCTAGCAAGTCCTTTAATTACGAGAGAATTAAAATATGCTTGTAAAAGGGAAGTGCTTTTATTATATATAGAGAGAGAGACACAGAGAAAGAGATACACTGATGGACAAAACCTAAGGATGGATGACAATAACTAAACCATCTGGACTTTTATTTTCCCCCAAATATCTAAACAAATACTTCATGGATTCTCTTGAAACTTTAGGGATAAAAAGAACATATGTTATGCCACATATATTCCAGCGAAATTTTTGTCCCGAAGGCTAAAAGAGGATCAGTGACAAATTAACCAAAAATATATAATCTGTGGAATCATCCTGTAAAAAATAATGCCTGAAATCAGTTGTAGCTATAGTACATAATTATGAGCCTTTAAAAAAAAAAAAAAAAATTATAGATATAAATTTATATGAGAATTGCACTTATATTTATGGAGATATAAAGTTTCTTTAATGACGTCGAGAATTTTTTATTCATTTCTTGTTCGTAACATTCAGGGTTTTAAAACCAAAGCAATGTCATTTAAAAAAAAAACTTGACACTTGACATACTACATTGAATACAATATACTGCAATCAGAATATAAAAATATCAAATATCTGATGAAATATGAGCATTTTTACTAAATAATTTTAAACTGTTCATGCAGAAGTTCTAGCAAAATTTCTTTTGCATAATTTATTAGCCAAATGTATGAACAAACTCTAATAAAATCCCCAAGCAAATATTGTTAAAACTCAGAAAGATATTGTCTTTAGAAAAGTTGATTTTATATACTTTAAGAAAAATGCAAAACACTGAGGAATTTTACCCATATATTCATTTTGAATCTATGAACAGTAATGGATAGTTAAGGCACACTATGCATTTTCTAAAAAAAAAATAGAAAATATTTGAAAACCATTATTTTTACTAAAACATATTGTTTATATAATCTGTAGACAATTACAATGACAACTACAAAATAATCCAAATTCATAAATTTACAAAAAAAAAAAAAAAAAAAAAAACTATAGTAATTGTAATATCAGGTAGAATAAAATATATAGTCAATATTATTCATTATACATAATATACTAAACATTACACAAAAAGTATGTTTTAGTTAAAAAGAAATGGTTTTAAAATATTTTCACCATTTTTTGAAAAAATAAAAAGTGTTCCTTCACCTATGCAATGATTCAAAATGATAATATGGATAAAACCTCTTAGCATTTTGCATTTTTTTTTTAGAGTAGTTGAAAATCAACTTTTCTATCAATGATAACTTTCTGAGTTAAAACTGTATGTGCTTGTAGAATTTTTTACAGTTAGTTAATACATTTGGCTAATAAATTACGCAAATGAAATTTTGTTAGCACTTGAGCATGTGCAGTTAAATATATAGTTACAATGCTTATATTTCATCAGTTATTCAAAATTTTTATATTCTGATTGCTATATGTTGTGTCTAATGTAGTATGTCAAATTTTCCAAAAGTGGCATTGCTTTAGTTTTAAAACCCAGCTTGTTATAAACCTGTCAACGTTATTAAAGACACATTTATATCTCCATAAATATTAATGCAATTCTCAAATAAATTTATATCTATAATTAAAAGAAGGCTCATAATCGTATACTATGGCTACAACTCATTTCAGGCATTATATTTTGCAGGGTGGTCCCAAAGATCACATATTTTTGGTTAATTTGTGACTGATTCCCTTTTAGCCTTCAGGGCAAATTTTTTGCTGGAATATATTTGGTATAACATATTCTTCTTACCCCTAGTTTCAAGAGAACCCATGAAGTATTTGCTTAAGTGTACAGTCGGTAACAAAAGTGTCCGAACATTAGCAAAAATTCCTACATAAAAAAAGTACACTTCATACGGTTTTGTTAAATAAATCCTTATCGAATCATGTTCTTACGACTTTTGTTACCGACTGCACGAAAAAAACTTCTAGATAGCTTAGCTGTTGTCATCCATCCTTAGGTTTTGTCCACCAGTGTGTGTGTGTGTGTATATATATATATTACTTATTTATAAACTGTTGAACTTTAAGAAAATAAATTATTCATAATGTATTATATTGTAAATATTCTTTCCATTTAAAGATAAAAGACAATATTGATATTGTACTAGTATAGGTCTAATTTGAGATGTTATTTTTTTAAATCAAAGAGCAAGCATTTTTAAATAATCTTGAATGTTTGGTTCCAATTTTCTTTCTAATAAATCGCTTCTGTGGCAAGAAAAGGATATATATAACTTTTGTTATAAATGACTTTTTATCAAATTTTTAATCGATATAATACAAAGTATCACTAGACAAAATTATTTGTGCTACTTTTTATTTTAAATCTCTAATTCATATAATATACCAAAGTACTAAAAGGTATAAGTTCTCTTGTACTCTGTTTGTGCCAATCTTTAGTGCAAGTAAAGAAAAAAAAGTTTTGCCAAATCAAATTTGATTTTTTATTTCATTTAAATTTTAATTTATTTACCTTTTTTTTAAGCAGTTACAAAATATTATATCTGAAAGAGCAATGCAAAATACATCTTTTTTGAGGTTTATATAAATGCCTATTTAAACATAAAAACTTCTTTATACACCATAGAATAAAGAGAAGTCTTGCTTTTGCTTCCAAGATTGTAGCATGTGTTTTTTTGCACCTGAAAAATAGAGGCTGCATCCTTTCAAAACTGGTAGTGCTTCTCTTTATTTTCTGGTGTGTAAAGAAGTTTTTATGAATATTTATTTCACTTTAATTTATAATTATATAAACATCATTATATTTTCTGCTGACTAAATTACTGAACCTGTATTATCTCATTTTAATATGTTGCATAGGATGTACATAAAAAATAAATAATTAAAAAAATACAAATATATATGGGAGTGTTTATGGTATAGGTATTTCATTTTATAAAAAAATTCAATTAAAATGTTTTAAAATGCTTTTAATAGTTATTTCATTTTTCCTTAATACAAGCATAAACTGTTCTTCTAGGACTTCAGATAAGATTTTTTTTTCTTTCATACGAGATGGAAATTTCACTGAAAAAACAAGAGAGGGGGGAAAAAAACTTTTTTTTTTCTTTTCTTTTCAGCTTTTCTTTACCTCACTTTTTTATTTAAACTTTTGTGCCTATATTTTGCCCATGCAAAAACATTTTATAAATATTAATAAGAATTATGTTCTAAAACCTAGTCTCTCATAAAAATCCCTATTTTATTTATTTTATATATTCTAAGCACAAATTTTTAAATTCTTGTAAATAAATTCTGTCATGTTGAATAAAAATTTGGTGCTGGTTTAACTACAACTAATATTTTAAAATATCAATGTTTCTCTATTTTAGGGTTATTGTCAGAAATATTTATATTGAGAAAAATAATATTTTTCGATCAAAGATGAACTATACTTGTAGTGAATAAAATATTAATCCTGAATTATTCTTATTTATCCAAAGTAATTATTTGTGGATACTCTGGTACTACTATTTCAAAAAATTAAGGATGTAAGAAAAACAAGAAAATTTTCTTTATGAAATCACGTAATCAAATCACATTTTCACATTATTAATAAAAAAATACGGCCAAACCTCGTTATGATGAGCCATATTTATATTGATCACATGGCTATAACGAACTTAACTTTTGTTCCTAAATTTACAAAACACCCTAAATAACAAATGTTATTATTATTATTATTATTATTATCTTTTTTTTTTTTCTGTTTATAACAAACCATTCACAGCATGCAAATAGGTTTAAGTGATTTTTAAAATTTTAACTTTTTTAGATTTTTTTTTTTTTTACATAAGGGAAAAAATTGTAATAAAATGACAGTCTGGGGAAGAGATTTTGTAAAAAGCATATAAAATTATCTTTTTTTTTGTTTTCTTTTCTAAGGGAGGAGGGCTTATAGAGAGATATTCCAAAGGAACAGGCATGAGAGTGCAGAAAATTAAAAAAAGAGGAAACACGCGTGTTCATAAAATTAATTTTAAAAGAAAAATAATGCACGCGGGGAAAACTATACAATTGTACGTTCATAAAATTTATTTCAAATGAAAAACAATGCTCACAGGAAAAAATTATACAAAATATTTTATAAGTGACAAATTAAACTAAAAGAATAATGCACATCAACACAATAAAACATGTGTTTAAAAAAAAGCGTTAGCTAGCAATCAACATTTAGTCATTGGCTGGTGGGAGAAAATGAGAAAGAAGGGGGGGGGGAGGTAAAAAGTAGTTCATGAGAGAAATATTAAACACAATTCTACTTCTTTATGGATTCTAGAATATCAAAGTAAGTTCAAAATTAATATTGTGAATGGATAAATATTCAAAAATAAAAGGCTTCCCGCAGAATGTTTGATTGCCAATGGTTAGAGATGAAAAAAAGGGGGGGGGGAGGACAAAAAACATTACATGAGTGAGAAATATTGAATAATTCTGTTCTTTTATATATTATAGAATCTGATAAAGCATGTTTAAAATGAATATTGACATTTATATTTTGGATGGAAAAAGATTGAGAATCTAAAGTTTTTCGTGGAGCGTTTGAACACTGATTGTTATTGGAGTTTGATTTTAACAAAATAAAAAACCGCGGAATTAACGAAAATCGCAAAAAAGCGGAAAATCGCGGATCCACGGAAAATTCTCATGCCTGAAAGGATAATAAAGATGATGATAACAACTTGACTGTTGCAAAATGGCTTAAAAAATTATAGTTAAAAGTAGAAAAAAAAATTCTGAAATCGTGGCAACAGAAGAATTAGCTGATGAAGAAATATCTTCCATCCTAAATTAGCATACAAAGAAAAAAAATTCCTGAAGTGAAGATATAGTGGTAAATGAAACAGATATATTCTTTTATCAGTTAATGCAAAGGCACAAGGACGCTGCTAAAAATAAAATCACACATTTCACCAGAAAAGTTATTCCAATTAGCTATAATCAACATTTTGGTACAATATTTCAACGTTTTAGAGGTGCTGTTTCAGTAAGCACCACTGAAATACAGATTACAGCTAAACATGCCTATTTAGCACCATTCTTTAGGTAAAACATTAAACCACTATTTTTAACAGTGTAACAGAGAACATTGTTCATAAATATTTGTCATTGTTATCAGTGATTCTTGAAGAAAAAGTAATAAACTTAATACATGTAATTAAAAATTGTTTTGATTATCTTTATCTTCAATAAATTACTCATCAAAACCAAATTGACTTTCTTTTGTCCACTGAAAAAGAAATAAATTGTAAATCACTGCTTATTTAATTAATCGAATTGTTTTATATATGCTTATTAAGTTTGTTATATATATACTTTTTTTCTTATGATAACATTTTTCTTTTAAGAGTATTTATCATAAATTCTTAAATAAATTGTCTATCATGGCACTTTTGTACTCAGTACATCCCTCTCAAAGAAGATATGCTGTTAAGGTTCATTTAGATATACAGAAGAATATAACGAATATAGATATAGATACAACAAATGTGCAAGATGATCCCAAGCAAGTTTGTTATAACAAAGTTTAACTGTATACATGTACAATATTTGTAGATAAAAGATGCAAACTTTATCAAGTTTTAAGAAAATGTTTCAGATAAAAGATCACTTCTTTTCTCTTTCTAACACAAAATATATATATATGTCATTATATATGAGGAGCAAACATTCAAACCGTGTTTCTCCTTCGGATACAATTTTTCAAACAACACAAAACTAATAAATTAAAAAGTAACTGAACTTAAAACCTAATTATTGTTTGTTTAGTTGTATTACTAGATACTAGGAAAATATGTAAACATATCTAAAAGATATGTAGACATACTATTTTTATGTTAAGTTTAAAGAAAAAAACACTAACTCAATTTTTTTGTTTTTGGAGAAAACATGGTTTGAATGTTTGCTCCTTATATATGATATATGAAGTAAATATATATAATATTTAATATACGAACTGAAAACTATATGAAAGAAGGCCAAAATTGAAACAAATGAAACTGAAATAACAATAAGAAGGAGTAGAGGCCATCACAGCTTAAGATGTGATATATACTATAAATGTAATTATAGTGTTCCCAATGTTGGTACATTCGTTTTGTTTTTATTGTGATTAAATTATTAATTAAAATTTAAAATTTTTATGTTTAAAAATGCTTGCTAATTATTACATATAATTATTTATTTATTCAGTAAATTGTCTTCATGTTTTTTATTTATTATTTGAGTACGAAGATTCCATTTGATTTTCATCTCTTGTGATAGGGCATTGTTTGATAAAGCATTTGTGTATCATTTCTTGTTTATATATGCACTTCATTTCTTTTGAATAATAAATAATTTTGTCAAAGAAAAACTGATAATTTTCTTTATTTTATTTTCTTTATTTTTTTATTTTCTTTTTCTTTTTTATTTTATTTATTTATTTATTTATTTGCACTGATTAACTTAATACCACTTTAAATATCATTTTTGCATAAAATATGACTTCAAAAAATAAGTCCATTTCTATGCAAACATATACAAGAGTAAAATCATACTAATTGAACCATATTTTATCCAAGTGTAACTAAGAAAACTGAACACATCTGACACAAAGCTTCTGGCAAGGATTATCTTCACATACTTATTTTATAGAATGATAATAGTTTTCTAAAAGGTAGGTATCTTTAAATAGCAATTTCAGGTACTTAACATTAAATCTTAATTTAAAAAACATTATAATTTCTAATTTGTTTTTAATTCTAATTGTAATATTTTTATATATTATTTTTATATCATAAATCAGTATTTCTAAAACAATGTGATATAAGAATAGTTTGAGTGTGCCTCTAAAAAAAAAAATTGAAAAAACTATTTCATGTATGTACTGAATTTTTTTAAGTATCAAATATGGAATTTTCTGTACAAAAGTTTTTAATCAGCAGTATTATAATGTGATGGTAATCTTTTACAGTATACTTCAGCTTTTGCTACAATTAAAATCCAAGTCTTATACTGACTTAACCCTTAAATGCATAGTGATGTAGATCTGCATTGTATGTTTAAAACCTCATATCTCTTTATGTAGCAAACTTTGCATAGTTTTTTTTTTTTTTTTTTACCAAAACTATTTTATCGTTTCTGAATGCAACTAGAATCTTTGACAGTTTATTTCTTTATCAGTGACAATTTTCATTGTTGGTGTGCTATCTGAGTACAATTTCATTTTGGGTGTTATGAATTACGATTGTTTATATAAAAAGTAATAAAAACATATAGGAAAAATTGTTTTCGGATCGAAACAAGGTAAGAGTAATGAATAATATTTATATTTTTGCATATACTGATAAATTTATGCAAAAAAAAATGTACTTTTCTTTTTTTTTTTTTTTTTTTTTTGATGATGTAGAAATACATCACTACACCCATTAACTATAACTACATCCATTTCCCAGTTGATTTCAAATGTTATTTATTATAAATAAAAATTCATGCATTTAATATTTAATACAAGTTGGCTTTGCCCATTTCACGGATCATTATGCATAAATGAATCCTTTTTGTAATAAAAAGTCTCTTTTTCTTTTTCTCCCCCTTATATTTATTAATAAACCTCAAAAATTTGAACAGTTGTTACAAATAAATTATTTCAAAAAGAATTCATTTATAAAGCATAACTCTCGAATGGCAACAATCTTAAAAAAGAAAAATTGTTGTTTTAAGAAAAGAGCTTATATTTTTTATAAAGACAGATAAAATATTTATCAAAACATGGAAAAGCCTTCTCATATGAACCCTGATTAAACCCTGAGCATAGGAACTCTGTTTTATATATGGAATTTTCTATGCAAAATTTTTAATTGGTTATATTATTATGGGATGGTAAATATGCACAAACTCTTTCGTTTTATAGCTCCAGTCGTATGAGTTTTCATTTATTTAAATTTAGAGGATCTACATTTTTATTTATAGAGGATTTATAATGCAAATAGTTTAAATATGAAAGACAAAGAGTTAAGCTAAAGCCATCACAGTATTTTGAATGCTGTCTATTTGAATATCTCTAGGCTGATTTTTCTTTTATTTTGTTATAATTTACAAGAGCAAACTAGAATGGAAATTTTCAAAACAAACTCTCAATGGAAGA
Source organism: Salticus scenicus (assembly GCA_963930645.1). Taxonomy (NCBI): domain Eukaryota; kingdom Metazoa; phylum Arthropoda; class Arachnida; order Araneae; family Salticidae; genus Salticus; species Salticus scenicus. The sequence continues at coordinate 108,251,282 of OZ005656.1, read as the reverse complement.
AGTCAGAAGCCTTGAAAAACTCTATGACATCTTATTTGCCAGCATATTTAGTGATTAAACCTCCTATCAAAGAATTCAGAGAACCAAAATGTACACAAAAACAGTTCTAGTACCCTCTTTCTCAGTATCAAATGCATGTATGTTTTCACATTAATTCATGACCATTATGAAAATCTCTATATGAACTAGTTTCATCATGGTATCAGAGGGTTTTATCAGTTATTGCATGAATTTCAGTTTAAAAATTTTGATATTGTAACACTGCAAAATTTTATAATATTCACAATGAATTATACTAATAATAATATACATTGAACACCCCGAATATTTAAAAAAAAATGATAATTTTTCCCATGAAATAACTTATTCTTTTTCCGTTTGAATTATGAATATATTTCACATGTCGTGCAGCGAACCGGGCCCCACCTGGGAAAGTTGGCACGAGCCGCCACTGCATATGAAAGTGCTTGAAGAATAAGTATTTCAGTGAACTAAGTTAAGAAATTAATACTGAGTGAAAGATCTGACCATATAATGGATATTACCGTAATTTCGTGTATATAACCCGCGGGTAATCTATAAAAAAAAAACCTAACTTTGTATGTCCTGTGGGCTATCATCTGGTGCGGGGTATCTATCGCGAACGAGAAAATCAACACTAGTCTCATTTTTGTTTAGGAAGTCTCGATTATTAACGTATAATAATGATGAAATTGAGGACAGTGAAAAGGAACTTGATGAGGAGAATAATACGGATGATGAAGACGAACTGTCCCAAACAATATTGTAACATTTTAATTCTGATACGGAAGAATCCGATTTCGATGGATTTGAATGAATTTTGCAAATTTATTATTAATCTATAATTTTCTTATAAATTGAATAAAGGTGTTAATCATTAGAATTTACACCAGTTCATAGTAAATTATATATGGAGAAAGATAAATTCTATGCTAATTATTTGCTTTTTCATTATAGGTAAGTAAATTTATTTGTTTATAATTTATATTTAGTTGTATATTTGTTTATTATTTATACTTAGTTGTATATTTGTTTATTATTTGTATCTTTTCCAACTTATTATTAAAATAATAGCAATTAGTATTGAGATTATAAATAGCAATTGCCAACCATGTGATTTTAGAAATGCGGGGTATCTTCTAGTGCGGGGTATCTTTCAGTTATAATTGTTTTTAAATGAATTTTTTATGCTGCGGGCTACCTTTCACCACGGGTTATATACACGAAATTACGGTACTTCAAAGTTGTGTTCAGACCATGTGCAAATGGAATTTGCAATGTACTTACATCCAAGGCCCGTGAATCCAGATTTCACCAGTCTGTAGTAATATCTAGAGCAAACAACTGAAAAATTCCAGTGAAATTCTTATTTTGGGTAAAATATTCGAATAAAGATGAAAATGGTATGTAATCTGGAGAAGAAAAGTGAAACAACAAATGCTAATTTCAAATCCACTACAATCTTGGCTGACATTGATGCTGTGCCCCAAATATTTCTTGAAATCTTTGAACATATCATTGGTGATCCGAATTCAAGCATAATTTAAGTAATTACTTACCATGAGATATGACTTTTTCATATTTTGTACTCTAAATGATGCCTTCTCCATGTAGAAGATCTAATATAACTATTTCCAACATGGTGGCAAGTTAGCTTTATTTATTGATAGATGTATAAATCATCATTGAATATATTTACTAATGGAACTATCACTTGCATAATGATACTGGGGAACTTTCAAACTGAAATTTTATTATGCTGAAATACTATAGTGTTTCAAACTGAATTATAAAATATTAATTATGCTAGGTTTTAAAATAAAGTGTGATCACAAACTTTTAGAAATGAAAAGCTTTTATTAAAAAATGCATTTAAAATTAATCAAATGAAAATTTCCTTAAATTATGAGTATTAAATGCATCTTTATTTTATTCACTCTTGTATATTTTATTCAAGGGAATCATGAATGCATTCATTTTAAAATTTGATGTAATGATTCTATAATTGCTAATATATTTCAGTTAAAATAAATTGCTTTATTTTTTCCAATATTTGTTTTGTGATTATTTATTTATTTCTAGGTAAGCAAGAAAATATTTTATTTAGTTGTGTTTTGATTTTTCAGCTTAGTTTAATTAATAGTGCAATTTAGCTTTTCCTGTTTTAAGAGTACCAACTAGATTATATCCAATTTGCGATCACAACGTGGCTAAAAAGCCCAGTTCAAAATTTAATCTTTCAACAACAACAAAAAAAATAAATAAATAAAACCCCAATATTTAATTAATAATATTTCTATTATTTTTCAACTGGTCATTAAATCACAATAATTAAAATTATTTTTTTATATTTTTCAACATGCTTTCTAATATCTTTTATAATGTACACTGGAAGAGAATTATTAACTTTTTTATTCATCATAATTTAAAAGTATTCAGAGGGGGAAAAAAATACAAATACAAAGAAACTTAATCAATGGCTATCAAGGGAAGGTCACCAACTGTTTAAAAGGTATTTATACATGTTATATACCCTCTTAAAGGTCTAACTGAGTTGATAATAAAAATATTCAACTTATCAGCAAATGTGCCCCCTAGCTTTTCTCAGTTAAAGTTTATAAATTACAGGCTCTGCAGTAATGTACCTTGAAGAATTTCTATCATTAGAATCAATTTTTTAATAGATTCCCATGGTAAATATAACTGTTTATATTATTATTAAAGTGTTTCATTGTTTAATAATTATTTTGTGACAACATTAAATTTATAAATCCAATACTTTGCATATGTATTCCTATGTAAAATATTCACAATCAATCAGAAAGATTATCTTGTACATCGACATAATCAGTATTCTGTCTACGGATATTGTATGGGGGAAAAATAAAGGAAATTTAATGCACTAACATAGCAACAGGAAAATAAATAAGTAGAAAAATAAAGTTATCGTTTTTTAAATTAATAATTATTTAATTACTTCTAATATTTATAATGAAAATAAATATATAGTTTTCTGGAATCAAAAATGAATTTTTGATAATTTCAGTTTTTTTTTTTTTTTATCACTAGTATATTTACTGCTTATGCATAAGAAATATACGTCTTAAAAAAAAAATAAATAAGATGTGTGAAGAAAATACAAATTATTTATTTATTATTTTATTTTATTTTATCCAAGGTAAGACTTATGAGGGGAAAAAAATCTAAATAAAAAGAGACTTTTAAAATTAAATAGAAAGCAACAAATTAATATTAGATAAATATGGGAAAAGATGACATTAAAAAATTAACACTTGGAAAGATTCTTATACTCTTAAATCTCACACAATATTTCACAAGTCATCAAAGTAGAGAATGGAAAGAGATGGAACATTGAATAAAAATGGCAGGCATTCCTTGAAAGACTGCTTAATCACTATAGAACATAATGTACTTTTGTTAGGGTCTGGCATTTTTCTTTTAATTAAAATCTGGAGAAAATGGTTCTATTTATGTTCAGAGAGGAATGCAGAGAGTCTATTTACCGTGAAATTCCGATAGTAACCCCCCTCCCGATTATAAACCCCCTCTGAAATTTGACGTACTTTACTTTTTTGGAAAATTCCGTTTATAACCCCTCCTCCCTTACCTTTGGCGGCTAAGTTCACCATTCGTTTTTCCCATGAGCGTTGCAAACATACTTTTTTTTTTACTTCTGAAGTCTTATATGTTTATTAAAAACTATAATTTACATGTAAACGTATCCAAGTGTTATTTTTACTCATCTTTTAAAAATAAAATAACTCTAAATAAAAGAATGCGGTGTTGTTTACATTCTTTAAACTCCAAAACGTTAACAAGCGGCCGGGGTTTTCGCAATCTTGCTTATGCAACTCTGTTTTTGCGATCACAACTCTTTTCTAAATTTTAAATTCTCTTTTTAATTTTAAATCATTAAATAGCGTAATAACTCCGTAATAGTACTTGCATATATAACTTTAATAGTTATCGTTCACCCTGTTTTGTTTTTTCATATCAGTTAATAGCAGTGCAATTAACTGTTTTTTTAACTGCTAGCGAATCTTCTAGACTGTTTCGCTTCGCGATCGCGATTTGTTTATCACATGTTTGTGTCTGTTTCTGTTATTCCGAATACCTTTTCTTTTTGTTGTTAAAATAAAAATTTAAACTGATTAATAAAAATTGTTTATTATTAATAAAATTTATTAATAATAATCAGTATTATTATATTGTTAATACAGTTTAGTAACCATTAATATATATTATAATATGTATTAATAAATTTATACTTTAAAAAACTAGTATGTTGTGGCCACCACAAGACTTTCTTCTATATTTACCTATACATATTCAATCAGTAACAATATTTAAAAAAAAAAAAAAAAAAGTAAGATTTTTTTTCTAAGTTTTTTTTTGTTGTTGTTGTTAAAAGTAAAAAAAAATCGATAACTTTGTTTTAAATTATCACAGATTTATAGTTCAACCATTTGTTTTAAAGGTATTGACGAGACCTTTCGAAAGATACCCATCTTGAAAAGGGGGAAGCGATGCCCCCCCCCATGCAGAAATTTTTTTTCCTAGTTACATACTACTATTATCAATAATTCATATTAATTTTACAATCACAAGTTTAAAACAACTCTAATTATGCACATTTATACGAATTTTTGTCCTATGCTGCCATGTTAAAAATTTAGATAAAATGCTATCACAGCGCCACCTGTTGAGCTATTGATCCCCAAACATAATCAGCACCAGTTAATGTCGGGGACAAACTAAATACCAAGTTTGGTTAAATTTCGTTAAAAAAAAAAAAAAAAATGCGATTTTTTTTTAAAGTTTTGTTTTGTTAAAACTAAAAAAAATCGATAACTTTGGTTTAAATTATCACAGATTTATCGTTCAACCAACCGATGCCCCCACATGCACAAAAATTTTTTCCTAGTTAACTACTACTATTATCAACCTGATCTTTCAAAAGATACCCATTGTGAAAATTTACCCCCCCTGGGGGGGTATTTCCCCCCTAGGGGGGGGGGAAGCGATGCCCCCCCCCATGCAGAAATTTTTTTTTCTAGTTACATACTACTATTATCAATAATTCATATTAATTTTACAATCACAAGTTTAAAACAACTCTAATTATGCACATTTATACGAATTTTTGTCCTATGCTGCCATGTTAAAAATTTAGATAAAATGCTATCACAGCGCCACCTGTTGAGCTATTGATCCCCAAACATAATCAGCACCAGTTAATGTCGGGGACCAACTAAATACTAAGTTTGGTTAAATTTCGTTAAAAAAAAAAAAAAAAAAAAAAAAAATCGATTTTTTTTCTAAGTTTTTTTTTGTTAAAAGTAAAAAAAATCGATAACTTTGTTTTAAATTATCACAGATTTATGGTTCAACCATTCGTTTTAAAGGTATTGACGAGACCTTTTGAAAGATACCCATCTTGAAACTTTGCCTCCCCGGGTGGGTACTTCCCCCCCCCGGTGGTGGGGGGGGGAACCAATGCCCCCACATGCACAAAAATTTTTTCCCAGTTAACTATTACTATTATCAACGAGACCTTTCGAAAGATACCCATCTTGAAAATTTACTTCCCCGGGGGGGGGGGGGGGGGGAACCGATGCCCCACATGCACAATTTTTTTTTTCTAGTTAACTACTACTATTATCAATAATTCATATTAATTTTACAATCACTAGTGTAAAATAACTCTCTTTATGCCCATTTATACGGAATTTTGTCCTATGCTGCCATGTTAAAAATTTGCATAAAATGCGATCACAACGCCACCTGTTGAGCGATGGATCCCAAAATCTAATCAGCACCAGTTTATGTCAGGGTGCAACTAAATACCAAGTTTGGTTAAATTTCATTCATTGGTTTGTGAGATACAGTGTCCACAAAAAAATGATACAGACAGACAGACAGACAGACATTTTCTAAAAACTATTAATTCGTAATCTAGACATCCCAAAACATGTAAATCCATCAAAAAACGGAGGTCGAAAATTTTCGCGAATCCAATACTTTCTCTATATTACATATAGAAGAAAGTAGAAATTGTGAAACTTCCAATTATAACCCCCCCCCCCCCCTTCTGAAGTCGTCGTACTTTTCCGGAAACTTCCGATTATAACCCCTCCCCCAGTTTTGACAGATTTCCCCTTGAAAAAAGGGGGGGTTACTATCGGAATTTTACGGTATGTTCAGAGAGGAATGCAGAGAATCATTCAAAACATTTTCAAAATATCATGGTATTGTATATAACATAACGAGGAAACACAGCAGATCAACTGGCAGGTCAATGTCCAATCTCTTATCATATAGGATCTCTACATTAAACTGGGCTTTGAATTGTGCCATGGGATATTCATTTATTCAAAAAGATTAACATGTTCATCAAACAATATGTATGCATTAACTTTGGTCAAAGATATGTTATTTAAATGCCCAATGACCATCTTATTAGCTTCAGAACAAAAGAAACTTGCTAGAATGCCCCCCCCCCCCCCCCCCCAAAGAAAAGAAAAAGAAAAAAAAAACTCATAACTTTTTTTTTTTTTTTTTTTTTTCTATTTCTAAATCCATCCAAAGATTAGCCAAAAATGATTTTAGGAAAATGAAAATTCACATTCCGGTTGGAACACTTTCATATCAGTAAATGTCAGTAATGAAGAAATGAACTTGAATTCTCATAATAGATATGGTATCAATGGTTATTATTTTTAATGAATTTGATTTTTATCAATAGTACTACAGGATATCATAAGTTTAAGTTAATAAAAAACATTTATCTGCAATAACAGTATAACCTACATATCATAAAGAAAAGAAAAAACATCTAATAATGAAAATACAATATAAATGGATAAAAATATTTATTCATCTAAAAAAAATAGTATACAAATATCACAAGAAAAACTAAACAAATATGAAACAGAAAAACATAAAATTTTGTTACAAGAATCACAACAAAACTTAAATAAAATTTTTAAAAACAATAAACACATATAAAACAGAAAAACATAAATTTTTGTCACAAAAAAAAAAAAAACTTAAATAACATTTTTAAAAATATCAAAACAAAACATGTTGTAAAAACTCCATATCATATGTTTAAAAAATATCAGCATAAGTATTTTGTTTTAAAAATAAAAGTATATACCAGAACAGTTTTAAATTTTCTACATTCTTTCTTAAAAATAACTATTTGAAAGTTTGATAGAAGCAGCTTATTTTTTTATAAAATCATCAGGTAATACACCACAGTGATATGAATTCTTCAAAAAAAAAAAAAAAAAAACCTAAAAATTACTGGAATACAAAAAGCTGAACTCCAAATTTATATATAAAAAAAGAAAAACTTTTTATTTGACTTATAAAACTGGTATGAAAAATAATTATTTAATATATCATATCATCATAATTACTTTACCTATTAACAAAATATATAATTAAAATATCTTTTTAAAAAAAGGTTACTATTTTAAGTCAATGTTTACAAGCAGGGGTTTGTGTCCCAGATTTTTTTTTAACCAGAAAATTTTAACAGTAATATTTTTTACTAGAAAACCCATGCGAAATTTTCTCATTTTATTTCTTTTCTTATTTACCTTTAAAATTTGAAACATACAAATATTATATGAATTTCACCACTTAATTAAAATTTTAATTCACCATTCGCCAAATTATTATTAGAACCAAATTAATATTCTGCAATGTGAAACTAAAATGATACAAAGAAAGGTTTCAAAATAAAATTCATAACTGACGGCCCAGTTTTTATACTACTGCAAGGCAGTACTGTTTCAGTATAGGACCCCAAATAAACGACTTTTAAAATTTTGTCACCATGTTGTCTGTGACTTTTTATTTATTTATTTTGGCATAATTTAAAAAAAAATCCTATTTTGATTATACTGATCTGTGGTCCATTTATGATAATAGATCATGTTCTGTATTAATAATAGATCATGTCATGTCACATCATCTGTTCTGATAATAGATCATGTTCTTTAAAGTATTGCTTGGTTCAGAATGACGCTTGTAAAGATTTTTAAGATTCAACTTTTAAAAATACACTTTTCCATAAAATACTTTTATCAGACAAATGTTGTCATTTTTTCTTTTTAGATCATTGAGCTGAGTCCGCATACGTAAATATTGTCCGTTTATAAATGTTATTTTTTATCCTCACATATTTTATCAATTACATCACTATCATATTGTTTCGAAAAAATATTATTGTAACTGGACCACATTAGAGAAATATTATATCGAAACTTTTCTAGTTATTTTCAGAAATTAACTATAATAAAAGTTACAAATAAAAGTTACAAGTGGTTGTTAATGGAAAGAATCTGGAACACAAACACCCCTGTTACAACTCCCTTCAAATGGTGTTAACTATGCACTGATACAAAAAGGCACAAGCAGGTCTACAGTCTAAAGCCCAGTGATAGTTTTGTTTTACTCTTTGTTGTTCATTGTAGAAGAATCACTGTTATATTTTATTATACAAATATAGAATGTGAAAAAAATTGTCTTTCTATAAAAGATATATTTTGATTTTTTTTTCCTTGGAAGGAAATTGCTACGATGGAGTATCACAAACCTCATGACACTTAGCTTAGTATTCACCTTTTGTAATCTTAAAAACAAGGTTTATTTTATATTTTATGTAACAATATCAAACAAGCACTGAACAGCTTTTGTAAATTATTTATTTTTTATTATATTACTTAAAAATATTTATCTTACAGAATATCACATAAATATCACAAGTGAACCTTAAATCTGTGACACAGAAAAATACAACAAATATTTCTTTGTATTATTGCTTATAATATAAGAAATACAACAAAGCTCATATAAAATTTAGTATATATATATATGTATACAAAGCTAGATATAAAAACAAAACATTAAGTAAAAATTAAATTATATATATATCTATCCTTTTCCTTCCAGCGGGCCACATATATGGGTCGCTATTTTTTTCTTTATAAAATCTAAACTATTTTATATTTTTACACTTTGACTAAACTAATAAAAATTTGAAAAATTTGGCTTTAAAAAATATAAATATATATGGCATCATCAAACTACATTTATTTCTGAAATATGTTATTTAATCTAGCTTAACAAAACGGCGTCAAAATAGTGTATGGTAGAAATAAGTATAGCATAGATTAATTTGTTTAGGGGCATCAAATTTTAAATTGTATAACAGTAAACAGATTTAATTATTTTATGGTTTAGTCTATACAAATACCCCGTACATTACTAGACCTCTAAATTATCAATTTCAGAAAAAAATGCCCTTTTCTTTCTGTAATGAATGATGCAAACATAGGTGCCTAAAAGTCTTAAAATATTATTTATGTTGTTATTATAACTTCCGGTGTAAAGAAATTAAAAATACATATATATAAATTTAAAAAGAAAGAAAAAAATTTTAACAGGAAATATTAAAAGCTTTATTTTGTTTAAAACATGGAAATACGCAACACAACAGTTTCATATAAACAATAATAAACTAAGTATATAACTACAAAGAAAAAAAAAAAAAAAAACATTAAAACGACTTAATTTGCATAAAAATCACAAAATTACACACTAGAGTATCACTAACTCTTTAATAAATAAACAAAAATGACTTGAATGTAATAAGCTAATTTAAAATTTATAACCATTTTTCATATTGGTTATAAAAATGACGCAAAAAACACATAACCTTAAATAAATATTTAAACAATTATAATAATTAAGAGGTCTTGGGAGTTTTAACCTTTAAAAAAGACTTTTTCTTTATGCTGAAATATAAACAATTCTAAACATTTTAATGCTCGATTTAAGATTCTATGCACTTTGGTACAAAAGTTATCAGCAAAATTGTAACTGATATCAAGACCAGAGTTTTTATCAGAAAGAGAAATTCAGATACCACTATTTTTGTGTAGTAATTTTAGACTTAACTAAATGCTGATATCTATAAAAATTCTTTGTGAGATAATTTTCCTTTGTAAGAACCCCAGTCAAGACTGAATTTTACAGCATTCCCAGACACTTATTTTCTCTAAAAGTTCTTTTTTGCCACTATCTGTAAGACCTTTTTTTTTTTAACTTCTTGATCTAAATTGAATTAAGATTTAATAAAATCAGTTTCATTTACTTATAAAATTTCTGAATTTTTTTAATTGTGGACATTTTTTAAAATAGTAAGTTTTGAAATATTTCTAAATCTGTAATTTATTTTATTAAATATGTTAGTACAAATATTTTAAGGCCATAAAAAAAGCAATAGGTCAAATTCGCAGTAATCTAGAAATGTCTCCAAATCTGTAATCTTTTTTTATGAAATAACTTTGCACAAATATTTTGAGGAGAAAAAAAAAAGCCATTAATAAATACTTATGTTGCAAAAATAAATATTTTGATTTTATATTTTAAGGCTTTTAAACTTATTCTTAAAACATGTTAAAATAAATTTAAAAAATAAAAGGTGTTTTTTTTTTTTTTTTTTTGACAATATGAAAAATATTAATGAAAAAATATTAATATTTTACCTAATTTAATGCTGATAAAAACTAAAACTAACAAAACATTAGTTTTTTTTTTTTTGTCGGGACTTATTCCTCATTGCAGGTTTGATGAATTAAAACCAATAACTTAAATTTCTCATTTATTTAAAATCATCCTTTTTTTTTTTTTTTTTTTTTTTTTTTTCCCCCAGCAAATATAAAATTATTCTTTTCCATAAGATTTATTTAAAAGAACCACACTATTGAGTTTCTAAGTATACAAAATTTTAACAATATTTAAATCCCTCTAATAAATAATAAAAACACAAAATAAAATAAACATTTATAAATTAATTAATACATATAAGAAATAAATAGTAACATGTAAAAATAAATAAATTATCAAGGGGAAAAAAATTCATGAAATTAATCACTGACTGGAATAATGAAGTTTTAATGAAGATAGCAACAACTGAAGATAGCAACAATAAAACAGTTCAACTTTTTAACATTTTAAAAACTGTATGAAAGATAAATTCATAAAACATATATTAAGAGTCAGTACCAAGTATAGCACCACTTTTAAAAAGATGAGTTGCTTACAATTAAATTAAGGGAATGGTAGACATTATATAATTATTGTAAATTATTCTTTTAAAAAATGTGAAAAAATGCACACATATACAATGAAACATAATAATATTATTAAGTACATTCAAATTTTCGAAAATTCATTTTAATTAAAATTAAATTGAAAAATATTAAAATATTTCCTACAAAGTATTCCTATCCCCCACCCTAAAATTTATCATAAATACAGTTTAACAATATGTTCTAAACATATCTCAATCATTGTGCATTCATTGATAAGTTAATTAATATATATACAGGGTAAGTCAAAATGAATATAGCAATTACAAACGGCTATAACTACTCAATGAAAAATAATTTATCGATAAGATTAACACAGAATATAGACAGAACTTCAAAATTTTGTATACATACGTCATAGATATTCTATGTGACTTCCCTTGGTCACACAAACAACATCTAGGCAGTAGTCCATTTCACGCCATACAATCTGAAACACTTGTTCAGTCACCGACGCAAGCACATTACAAATGTATACTTTGAGTTCTTCAATTGTTTTGGACATGGAAAGCACATAAACCCATAGATAAAAATCGCAGGGTCTCAAAGTATGCATTTGTAATGCGCTTGCGTCGGTGACTGCAGACATGCTTCAGAATTTATGGCATGAAATGGACAACTGTCTAGATGTTGTCCGTGTGACCAAGGGAAGTCACAAAGAACATCTATGACGTATGTATACAAAATTTTGGAGTTCCGTCTACATTCTGGGTTAACCTTATCGAGAAATTCTTTTCCATTAAATAGTTATAGCCATTTGTAATCGCTATATTCATTTTGACTTACCCTGTATATATATATGTTTGAATGCTAAAAATTTGCGTTAACCATTTCACCGGCCATCCCGAGTAACTCGGGGAAAATGTAGCCTTCCACACACTACAGTGGCCGATGAAGTGGTGAAATTTCAACTTTCAAAATATAAATATATTTTTTAAAGGATTAACTTATCAATGAATCCTCCAAGAAATAATATGTTTAGAATATATTGTCAAACTATAATACTGTTAATTCGAGAGGGGAAATCAAAAATTAGTTAACGGAAAACTTAAAAACTTTTCAAAATATTTAACATTTTGAATTTTATTTTATTAAATCTAAATAGTTTTCCAGACATTTCAATATATTTAATATTGTAATGCATACGTGTATGCAAATTTTCATACCTCTAAGAGAATAATTTACAAATTTAAAAAAGAAAAAAAAATTACCATCTCCTTAATTGATACAGTTTTGTTGATAAACATTAAAAAAAAAAAAACTTATAGGATAAAAACAAAGATGTTTTAATGCACAATTTACAAACTATATTTCATGCAATACTTACATACAATTGCATACAACTTTTCATACAATACAGTATTTACATAGAATATAAATAAATAATAGGTATCACAGAAAAAATGTGAAATTAACTTTTAAAAACTAATGTATGAATCACAGAGAGAAAAATTTGACATATAAAATGACATTCACTATAAAAACTATAAAAAGTATTAAAAAGTAACACATCAAAACAATGAATAGAAACTGCTTTATATAATCCTTGTGCTTGAATCAAAATATCAAATGCATATAACATAACAGTGCTAATAATACAATAAATAAAAACATCTGTATATATCACTTGTGCTTGAATCAACATATTATATGTATATAAGATAATACTGCTAATAACAACCCAAAATTAAAAAAATATTTATGTATAAGGATGATGATGATAGCAATATTGGTCATGGTCATATATAATTTAAGATGCAAAGTCTCCTAGAAAAATGACTCAAAAATAAATAAATAACAAACAGTTTTTTCAACACACAAGTTTACAAGAAATTTTAAGGCACAAATAGAAAAATGGCTTTTAAGTAAAAAGAGAAGTTATTCTGGAGAATATTCATCGAATCTAGGGCCGGTGTGAATCATTACTTCTCCTATTTTATCTTTTTCCACAGATTCTTTTTGTTCCAGAATAATAGCACCACACTCATGAAGATCTAAAAGGAAAGTTAAAATAAAATAAATTAATATTAAATTAAATTGAGACAAATAATATAGGCATAATAAAAATACTAAAAATAATGAAAAGGCGTAATAAAACTAGTATGTTGTGGCCACCACAAGACTTTCTTCTACATTTTCCTATACAAATTCACTAAGTGCAAATAATTTATTAAAGCTATTATTTATTAAAATTATCTAACATCATTAATGCAAATGATTTTTATCTTAGAGAAAACTAACACTAAATATCCAAAGAAAGACAGTTTTATTGTCTATAAATAACATCTTAAAAAAATGAGTTTTTATAATGGTTATCTCACATATCAAGTTTCATACAGTTATATGCCACACAAGTTGAGATATAGCCTTCCTCTTATCAAAAAAATTTGCAATATAGCCGTGCCACCTATTGGTCGATAAGCATCCAAAATGAATATCAGCATAATGTCTCATAATGGCCTTTTCCCATATCAAATTTTGTTTGATGATACGCAGTAGAACCTAATACCCTATAGCCTTCCCTTAAATTGTAGAAATTGCTGTGTAGCAGCGCCACCTGTTGAGCGGTTGACACCAAAAGTTGATAGGCACTAACTTAGGTCAAAGTACATCTACATATAAATTTAAATACAAATCTGAGAAGTAGTTCCAGAGACACAATTGCCAAAAATTTTTTGCCATACAAACACAGAGAGACAAACTGATAAATAGACATTTTCTAAAAATGGTCAAATCATGTTCAAAACTTGTAAATCCTTCGAAAATCAGAAATCGAAAATTTTTACGAATCCAATACTTTCTTCTATTGAATATAAAAGAAAGTAAAAACAAGTCCATCCGGCTCATTCGGAATGGTAGGTTGATTTATTTGTCCTTATTAAGTAACCACCACTTTGAAACAAAATGGCGGCTAAAAATTATTAATAGACTTGGTGATAGATAATGGATTTGGTGATATTTGAATGATAAATCCATTTTTCAACTTTGGTTTGAATTGATTAAGTATTTCAAAAGTTACAGTGATAACAAATTTTCAAGTGGATGCCACTTGGAAACAATATAATGGAGTAAGTTGCACACAGCAAACTTGTCCAATATATTTAAAGCATAAGTTCACTGTCAAACTTTGGTTCAAATCACTGCAGTGTTTCAAAAGTTATTGTTATGACAAATTTTCAAGTGGCAGTCTAAGAGATTGCAACTTGGAAACAAAATGGAGAAGCAACTTGTCCAGCGAAATCATACAAATTATTTGTATGATAAGTTCAATGTCCAACTTTAGTTCAAATTAATTCAATATTTCAAAAATTATCATGATAAGAAATTTTCAAGTGTCAAGTGGTACCGTGATTTCAAGTGACCACCACTTGGAGAAAAGAAAGCAGAGTGAGATGCTCAGCGAACTTACCTGTGATATATGAATGGTAAATTCCCAACCCAAATTTGATGTGAATTGATTTAGTATTACGAAAGTTATCATGACAAATTTTCAAGTGGCTGACACTTGGAAATAAAATTGTAGATAAGTTACCAAGTGAATGTATCCAAGATATTTTAACCATAAATTCACTATCCAACTTTTGTTTGAATCAATTTAGTATTTGAAAAGTTATCACGATAGACCAATTTTAAGTGGCAGTGTGATTTCAAGTGGCCACAACTTGGAAGTTGGAACAAGAAGTTGGAACAAGTTGCCCAGGGAACTCATCCAAGATAATTATATGATGAGATCACTGTTCAACTTTGGTTCGAATTGAATCAGAATTTTAAAAGTTACCATGTTTATAAATTTACAAGTGGTAGCCTGATTTCAAGTTGTTGCACTTAGTTTATAACATCTGCACTTTGTTAAAAATGGGGAATAAAGTTTATTAATAAAGTTGATTGAGACACTTATATGGTCTATGTATACATCAAAATTCAAAAAAATTCAGAATACGCTTTTACAATCTGAATTTGAAATTTTCAAGTGATCTCCACTTGAAAATAAAATGGTAGAGTCAACTTGGTTAAGAAACTCATCCAAGATATTCATAAGTTAAGACACTGTCCAAATTTGGTTCGATTTGGAGCCTTATTTCTGAAGTTATCGTGATTTTAAATTTTCAAATGGTAGCCTGATTTCAAGTGGCCCCGCTTAACTTAAGATATCCGCCACTTTATTAAAAATGGCGGATAAAGTTCATTAATAAACTTCATTGAGACCGTTATGTGGTCTATATTTACATGAAAATTCAAGCAAATCTTGCTTTAAATATGCATTTAAAATGTGTGTTTGAAATATTCAAGTGGCTGTTTTTTTTTAAACAAAAAGTCAGAGCATCTTGGTTAATGAACTCATCCAAGATATTTATAAGATCAGTTCGCTGTCCAAATTTGGTTGGATTTGGAGTAATAATTCAGGAGTTATCATGATGACATAATTTTCATTATAGATAGATAAACAAAGTGATTGGAATAGGTTGATTTCTAAAAAATCTTTATACAGATTATTACACAGAACACAAATATATTTTATGTAGTTCCAAGATGAAAAGATTGAATGCTAAGTACAAGGATGAGAGAGAGAGAGTATATTTAAGCAAAAAAGAAAAAAAAATGGGGGGGAGGGGGGTGTTCAGTTAAGTTGATTTAATAGCCAAGATTTTGATCATTGAACAATTATCTATCTTTACATAATTTCTATTAATCAAGACATATTGAATTGCTTGTAAAAAAGAATACTAACATATTTTAAAATTATATATTTAAAGGAAAAATCATTTTTAAATGTACACACTTTAATTGAATTAAATTTTAACTTGAAATACAAGTAATTTAAGCAACAAGAAAATGAATTCCCTTTACAGGACGTAAAAGTTAACAATACTAAACTTTTTTCAATGTCAAAATTGTAGGTAATGGACTTACTCAAGAATTCACGGCACAACTTTGCAACATATTTTCTCCTTCTGGGAGTTTTATCTATAACAGCATTACAACTAGTTCCAGTTTCTTCATGGTTAGGATTTTCATTGATAGCCTGCACAATATACATCATAGTACGTTCAAGAAGGGGACTTGTAGGCAAAGAGGGAGATGGTGGAGGAGGCGTCTTTTCCTCCCGAGGACGTGGCAAACAGACTGTAAAATTATATAAATATTTTTTTTTCTTTCATATCATATAAATATAAATAAAGTAAAAGGAAGATTAGTTGATAAATTATCATGCAAACTAACACAAAGACTTTATGGAATAGTTAAAAAACATTTGGAACTAGATAAACACGCACAGCAAAAGTCTTCAATGTGCAGAATGGCAAAAGGGAAAATGAAAAATATATAGGGCCAGATTATAGCAGTAGCACACAGGGCATTGACCCAGGGACTCCAAATTTAAAGGCCTCACCTCCAAAAGTAGCAAAGTAATTTTACAAGTTTTTGCATACTATGTCTAGTAAAAACAAAAACTGAATAAAACTCTCTTTCTGTGTTACATTAAAAAGCTTAAACAAATATTGAATTTTGTCACTAATCTACTGAATTGCGATAACATTTATTTTGGCTGATCAATGTGCTTTAGTTTTCCGATTACCTTGAGCATAAAACTAATGAACTTGTTATAGGTTGATAAAAAGTGGATAAATAGAAAGTATAACTGTCCAAAAGAAAAACTAAATAAATGCACTACACAACATACGATGTTTCAAACCCAGTGGCAGAAAGTTTTGAAGCTGTCGACAGGCTTTTAAAATTTCATAATCTGTCTGCAAAATTTGCGTATAATCAGGGGTGAAAATGGCTTACACTGAAAAAGCCTGAAAGCTGACGGGGGCGCTTAACATCAGTGGTGATCTCGTGCAACAATACACAAATACAATTTTACTACAAAACAATATAGTATAAACAATTGTATTCATTTAATACCTCTCATTCAATTAAATATTTTATAGCAATGTTTGACACAACACAATATAAATAATTATAAATAATTATAAATAATAAAAGTATTAGTTTTAGTTTTGATACAGAAATTTTTAAAAGTGATTTGTTATCCGAAGGTTGCAGACAAATTTTTTTCTCAGTGCAGACAAAAACTGTCCTCAAGCCGTTTTTCTGTGTCTGCGACTATGTCGCCGTGTTGCGGTGTTTCTGCCACTGGGGTTTCAAATAGATTAGAAAATTTAAATTTCTTTTTTCGCAGACTGAGTCTATTTTAGAGAAGCTCTCTAGAGCAGGAGAAAGAGCTTTCAAATAGCATCAATACTCTGGGTTATCAAAAGCATAATTGGGCCCTAAAATGTAGACAGATGTTTTTGTAGCTTTGAGTATACTGCCATTAATGCATATCCTGTTAATGGTATGTTTAATGACAGCACCCGAATAACAATTTTCTGTACATATCCACAGCAATACAAAATTTATCTGAGATCCAGGACTGCTGGACCAAAATTCTTACACAAGAATCATCAGCGATTCCCAAAATGTGTAAAATCTGCATCTACAAAGAAAATAAATCAGTAATATACAAAAAGTAGAATAATGTAGAGGCATAATGTAACCGATATTTGTATATTTAAGCAGGGATTAATCCAGCTTTTTAAAAATGGTACCCCATTTGTGAATTTATAAAATAATTTGTGAAAACATCAAGTAAGTTTATGAAAATTTATGATACTTCAGAACAATTAACTAAAATACGTAAAGCAGTTTTTTTAAATTTTAAAATACATTTAAAAAATAAAATGAAACAGTTGTAAAAATAAATACATATATGAACGAGTTATGTTGTTTCTTATATGTAAGATAAGTAGGTGTTTACTTAGATATTTACCATTGTCTCCAGTAAATATTCAAATTGAGGGTATTTTTCAGTGTTCGATGCAGTGAAGCTTATAAAATATTTTAGTGTGCAGTTATATTGCTGAGAATTGACTTTGTGAAGGTACCTCTTTGCTGAAAGTTGAATTTGTGAAGCTCATTGCTAAAAATTGACTTTGTGAAAGTGCCTCAATGCGGCACTAAATTTGTTCTGGATTAACCTCTGTTAAGCCTGACATTTCTTTATCATATGTTAAAATAAGCTGCAGAGTTTTAAGCAATCAACAGTGCTTGCTGCCGTGCTGCATTTGTTTCTGCTACTGGGAACAGCACTGGTGACAGTATGCTCAATGCTACCGAAACAGCTGTCTTCATGTTTCATTACTCTCTCTGGCATTCTATATATAGAAGATATTTCCTGTGTTACAAAGATTTAATTAAAAAGAGACTTGAATGAGATTATAAAAAAAGAAAAAAAAAATCCATTTGCTTCAATAACTGAGTAAAAAAAAACTAGTTTTACATTTCTCTGAAATTTTCTTAGGTGAACTTATTTTATCAGTTACTCATGACTTTATCAACAAGAAAATGAGAGTAAGTTCAGAAAAATAATGAGGAGTCAGTTTAACGTATATAAACATGCATATATATATTGACCTCCTAATGTTTATGCCACTGTTATGCAATCAATCACCCAAGGATTAATTTGTATGGGAAACTAAGACATAAACTTACTTTTCCAGGTTTTCCAGGTCTATTTTTAGAAAATTCAAGTCACAAAATTTGGTTTGCGACACAAAAAATAGCTCATGGCATAAAACATAACACAGAGTTCGTGATATAAAGGACAACTTTGTAATGTCACTTGCAACATAAACTGAATGCTTAAAAAACATTTTTCAGGTTTATATAATCATTTTTCCAGGTTTTTAGGCAATATTTGCAATTTTCCCTGACATTTCCCTAACTTTTTTCACTAATTTCAAATTCCCTGACTTTTCCAGGTTTCCCCTGACCCATGGGAACCTTGTCTAAAGTTTTGTGGAATTCCATGCATTATTTTGTGAGATAATGCTCTCACAAAAATTTTTTAACAAACGGATATTTTCTTAAAATTTAACTAAATCATAATCAGGACATCTCAAAGCAAGTAAATCCATTGAAAAACAGAAGTCAGAACTTTTCATGTATCTATTTTTTTCTTTTAGAACAGAGAAGAAAGTAAAGACAAAGCAAGATTGCAAGATAAAAATTACAGAAATTAATACAAAAAAAAAAAAAAAACACTCTTATTAAACTTACTTCGTTTTCTTTTCCTTCTGACAGAGGCACCTGGCTCTGTTTCAGGTTCAGCAGAAGGTTCTGGTTCTCTGTCAGGTTCAGTAACTCTCTGAGGCAATTCTTCAGCCTCTCCTGGTAATTCTGGCTGTACAGCAGGTTCAACAATATCTTGGGGCACAGGCAATAATTCTGCTACAGGTTCAATAGGCAATTCTTGTTCCTCAGTTTCAATCTCTCTTTGAGGTGCAGGAGGTAAAATATGAGGCTCAACTGAAGGTTCAGGCTCAGGCTGTATAACAGCATATTCATCAAATTCAGTTCTTATCCTGAAATGAAGAAATATAGAGGAAGAGAGATAATACACAGAATTACAGAATCAAAAATGACAAAAATTTAAATGAAAATAATCGCAAGAACTTTGACAGCTATGTGTGATGGCATAAAAATCAAATGTATAATACATTTTTATTTCTGTAATTAATAATAACATCATTCTTTTAGGCAGTTTACTTTTAAGGTACATTTTTCTGTCACCATGTATATTTGGAAGTATCATTTATGAACCTACATAAGTACGCTAATTCATGACTAAAATCTACTAATTCAATTTTCATATTTTTTCATTAATGATCTTTGAATATGAAGGATATTAAACAGGAATGAAAGTTCTCATTTAAGTACATTTATTTTAACACATTACCTGTGTATTAATATAAATGTACTTATATGAAAATTTTATTCTAGTGTGAAAGCAGGATTTCATTTTCGTTAAAAGAAAAGAAAAAAAAAAAAAAAAGGAACTTTCAACCCTGATTACATCTAATATTCTTTTTTTTTTTTTTACAATAATATGACTGTCATTTTCGTACTAACTTATTCATAAATTATCGGTCAACTAAAGTTCTTACAAATTTAAAATAAATACACTAATGTTACAAAATTAGACCTCTCTGACAGTGTAAATACTTATATCACAAAAAAAATGTCTTGATAAAATAATTTCACACACAATCACTGAATAAAAATGTTTTTAATGAAACAATTTGCAAGTGTTAGATTTGTTAAGACCATCTGTAATTTCTGTACTTAATAAGATAATAATAATAATAATATTAATATTAATATATACTAGTTAATACCCGTCAAAATTTGACGGATGATGTGCAACTAAAATCTCTTCACGCCATAAAGTTCAAACCCTTGCTTTAATATTTCACATTGCTCTTAACCGGTTTAAAACCTCCTGCCCAATTTCCCATATTTGTAAAACCACTTGGATATAATCCAAAATATTAACTTATTGTATTCTGAAAATAAACTGCAAATCGAAATAAAGTTAAAATTTGTTTTTACTGGAATAGTATTATAACACTTTATTCTATCAAAATAATATATTTCAACAAAAGTATACTGTTAAAAATAAATAAATTTTAACTTGTACAAAATATCAATATATTAATGTTATTCTTTTCAAATTATTTTTACTCTAATATAGTATCGAAATGAAATATCAGAAATTATAATAATTAGATAAATAATAATTAAATAAATAAAATAAAACTCCCTTTGATTTTAAATATTTATCTTCATCTATTCTAAACGAAGTTTTTAACTAATGAAAGTTAACTTTTAAAGAACAATAAACTTTGATAATTTGTTGATTTAAAAGATTTTCTCCTTTTTTTTTTTTTCTTTTAAGAAATGGAAAAAAAATAATTTTAAGAATATGGTATAATATACTGACATGGCAACAGATGGTGCCACATTCAGTGTACAGAAATTTTCGGCGAGCAAAAATGCATACGAAGATAACCGATGCAGATACGTATTAGCAAATTGCTTTGTTTTTAATAGGTACTTCCTTGGAAAATATGAATTAATCATGTGAATTATTTTTATGATTGAGCCACGGTGTAATAGTAACTTTAATTAGGCGTTAATGAGCTTTAATTAGGAGAATATTAATGTCGTCTGCTTGATCTATCATAGGTATTCTGCATAAAAAAAGGAATATTCCCGTTCCCAATTGGTTCAAAATTTTCTCGTGCATGCTCAGATTGTACGATTTTGGTCTTACAGAATATGCTTTGTGTTTTAATATTATATATATATGCAAACTTTCATTTTCCAATAAAATTTCAGATTTTTCCTTTTTGAGTTGTCAACTATATTTAATGTTCTAATTATACTGTTAAACACAATGTGATCAATCGGTGAATTTCATTGTGGCTTCGTGGTTTCATTGTTGTTCATCTGCTTTGAAATTTTGCATTTTTAAATCCATATGGTTCCTGTTCTGGTTGTGGCAGGCTGGGGGAGTGTTGCCGGCGTAAAACTAGTGTAACCCCACAGGCAAGTCACAAGTCTTGCCGCCTGCCTCCTTCTTCCTATCTTGTGTTTCTTGGGTTGTTTTTTCATTAATTTTGATAAGTTTATGGTTTTAAGTTAAGATTTGTTGTTTTACTTTATTGATTCGTTTGTTTTGCAGACTGTTAATTAATAGATCTGGTTTCTTTACATTAATGTATTTCATCCACTGATGATTTTTTTTTTTTTTTTTTAATCTTATTGGTCATTGGTGTTTCAGTGATCTTGTATCTGTTGCTTGGCTTCTACTATGCTTAATAGATCATCTTTATTATATATATATATATATATATATATATATATATATATATATAAAGTTTTAAAAAATGTTTTAAAACTTACCCAGATAAATCAGGAACTGATATGTCAGGCACTAAAAATGATAAAATAAAGAAAACAAAGTTACTAAACTATAATAAAAAAAACTGGTGAACAAGAAATATTGAAACATAAAAAGTTCTTCATGTACCATAAAATACAGGGAAGCACTACTGCTTTCAAAAGGTCGTGGCCTTTCTTCTTCAGATGCAAAAAACATATGCTACTATCTTAGAAGCAAAAGTTAGATACAAGTGTCTTGTATATAAAATATACAGCATTCCAAAGAGAGTAATATAGAATATATAGCCTTGCAAGGCAAATGATTTGCTTTTGCCTCCAAGGCATGTGTTTCTTGTGTTGTAAAATATAACAATTATCTGCCCAATATATATATTTCACAGACTATCAAAACATTCTACTTTCGATTCAAACTGTGAAATCAAATAAATAAGGCATCTGTGCATGCCTACGAAACCGCTTGCACCTGCATCAGTGTACATGTAATCTTTTCATCTGTAGTAGTAATGTAGACTTATTAATGTTCGGAGCATTTATTAGCTCCGTAATTCAAATTTATGTTCTTTTTTTCTTTTCTTAATTCTTTCATTAAATTTCTAAAAAAACAAAAGGCCATGTCATCAATTAGTTATATGCTAAATTATTTGGAATCTAATACATATTTCTTTATAGAAGAGTATTACAATGATTTAGCCGTCTAAACAAGAATATTAAGAACGGATGCTAGATTTGATGAATACAGGTAAGAAGATTTTCTTAATTATAATTACCTGTAAAAATATTTTATCGAAATATATATAATTAAAATAAAATATGTGTGACATCTGCGTAATAAAAAATAATGTTCTGTGCTACTGAGGAAATTTAACAACATCTTGCACCTGAAGATGAAAGGCTACATTCTTTTGAAACCAACAGTGCTTCCCTTTATTTTATGGCACATGAAGAAGTTTTTATGTCTAAGTTAAAGTTAGTAAATTCATTTTTTTTTTTTTTTTTTTTTTTTTTACTATGAAACAAAGTAAACTGAAATTTAAAAAGAAAATGTTTGTCGATCTTTTGAAATAAAGATGATATTGGTAGAAAACTAACAACATTAATTCTAATTAATTCTAAATCTAGATAAAGGGGGGAGGGGAATCGCAAAATTACAGATGTAATTTTGAGGAAATTAGACAGCAGATGTAGAATCAATCTTTAGGATTGATTTTTAGGATATAATGCTGTCTTTTTAATGATATTTAACGAACTGATTACATTAAAGCAATTTAGTTAGACATTAGCAGAATGATTTGTCTAAAATTTCTGAATTAATGAATTTTTATGAAATTTTGTTATGATTTCTTAAATATAAAATAATGATTTATTAAGCGTAGAAAAGCCAATATATATATTTAAAATTTACATTTTTTATTCATCAAATAGTACATTTGAATATGACAGCATATTCAAATGGAAAAATTGTCTTTCATTTAGCTATTTCAATGAAGATTTTTAACAAAATAACAGAAGAAGAATTCTTTTCAATATTTTTAGTACAATAGAATCCTAAAATATCTTAAGAATCTTTATAATCCAAAATGCCTCTAGAAAATTTTTATCTTAATTTTAGTGATTGATTTTTTAAGTTACATTTCAATTATACATGGTAGCATTATTGTCACATATCTACCAACCTTTCAACTTTAGAAACCAGCTGATTTTGCTGAAAAACAGTAGATTTTATCAATTGATATCTCTAATTACAGAGTGTAAATTTGTATAGAAATATAATAGTAAAAATAATAATAATAATAATAATAATAATATGTTGCAGGGTTTGCTTTCCTTAAAAAAAAAAAAGAAAGAAAAGAAAAGAATCATCAAACTGTTACTTGTTGCAATTTTAAATTTTCATTGTATTTAGATATGAAATGCAATAAAATGTAGTTCTACTTTAAAAAATATATAAATAAATAAATAAAAACTTTTTCAATATGAGTTGAAGGTTGAAAGATTAACAGCCAGCAAAATTAAAAATATCAATGTAAAAATGGTCTAGAAAAAGAAATAGATAAATAAATAAATAAATAAATCACATTTTAAGTAATTAAAAAAAAATTCTTTAAACTCAAATTTTCGATCAAATTTCGCGATTTTTGGACTGTGAACTCTTAATCATTATTTCTGACTTTAATTTTAACTTTTTTCAAAATCTTTTTAAAATTCATAATTTTTTTTTAAAGTGTTTTTATGCTTCAATCCAAAAAAACCAAATGATTTGTAATCAATCTAGCATGCTTAAAATGTTGGAAAATAGCCAGCTTGCGAATTTCAAAACATCAATGCAAAGTGGCCTAAAAAAAAACACATTTAATTATTTTTTTTTCAAAAATCTAAAACAGATTTTAATCAAACATCTCTAAGAACTATCCTGTTTAAGGGCCCGCTTCACTCACTGCCGCCGGAAGCTGAAGCTAATGTTATTCTATGGAAAATTTTTCTTTACAAATAACTTATTAACTAATGCATATTTTTAAATTCTGTTTTCACATTCTGAAAATTCCCAGCTGTTAAATTGACGTATCTTTTTTAAAAAATTGTTTTTTTTAAATTTTTTATACTTTATTTTGAAGCTGCAAAATACAAATTTTCAATATGTGAAATTTTTTTCATTTTGCAATTTCAAAATAAAACATTAAAAATTAAAAAATACACTTTTAAAAAAGGTCCGTCAATTTAACAGTTGGGAATTTTATGAATGTGCAAACAGTATTTAAAAATATGTATTTGTTAATAAGTTATTTGTAAAGAAAATTTTCCCATAGAATAACATTGGCTTGGGCTTCCGGTGACGGTAAGTAAAAAGGGCCGTTAAATTAGCTTTCTAATAAAAATGAAAAAAAAAAAATAATAATAATACTTTAAACTTATAACATCCTTGAACTTTGATTAGGTGTTTAAAAAAAAAAAAAAGAATTTAAGGAAGATAATGCTGAAAGATAGATCATGATAATGTTAGTTTTCTAGAATAAAACTATTTAAAATAAATAAAACAAACATATAGATAAGCTAAAACCGTGGTAGTCAACCCAGCCACTACTGCCCACTAAGGCTGCTTTTATGGTGAGCAGTAAGGATTTTGTGGTTTAAAGAAATACCTCTCGTAGAACACAATGCTTTGGATGGAAGTATTATATTCGATCCGAAAATTCGATATAGAATTTTTATATGATTTTCATGTTTTGAGGTCTCTTAAGTCCAAAAAAAGTAGTTTTTCGCAATTGGTCAGTGTGTGTGTGTGTGTATATATACGTATGTGGAGAATCTTCTGACTATCATATCTCTGAAACTAATAAAGATAGAACAATGAAACTTCAGAATTGAGACAGGTTTGGTGTACAGATGATTTTTCCATATTTTGGTAAAAATTGGAAAACCAGAAGTGGGACCATAAGTCTGTATCTCAAAAAGGCTCTAACAATTTCTTCAAAATTGCTATATAAACACTCTCAGGGTGGCTAGCATTTAAACCTTTCAAATTCCCTGACTATTTTTCAAGATTTTCCTCCATTTTTCCCTGACTCTCATGTTTATTTTCGATGAAAATTTCCCGACACTAACAAAAAATTTAGTGATTTAAAATATCATTACTAATTTAATGATTAATATAACTTATTTTCACAAAATTTGTTAAAATTCCCTGACTTTAAAGGAAATTCCCTGACTTTTCCATATTTTCTAAATTCCCTGACTTTTCTCTGATTCTTTGATTTTTCTTGACTGCTAACCACCCTGACACTATTAGATGTCCTTTCGAATGATATAGTTGGTTAATTCAGGAAAATTGATAGGTATCCTGTATAAATAGCTCAATTTCAGACCTTTAAGTGTGTTCCTTTAAAAACGGCTGCACACATTTTTTTAACAAACTCGTCATATTAATTCCTTTTTAAATATGCTTTTGTATGTAATTATTGTTTTACAGTCAATAATTGAGTATGGCCAAGTTTTGGTAAAAGTTGGTATTTCAAAAACAGCTCTAACGATTTTCTTGAAAATTCTTACATAAAATCATTTTATCCTTTCTCATGTATTACATGGTTATTACAGGAAAATTAACAGTCATCCTGCTTAGGTAGATCAGTTTTAGATCTCGTAAATTGGCGTTTCAAAAAATAGATCAGTTTTAGATCTCGTAAATTGGCGTTTCAAAAAATAACACTACCAACTTTTTATTATTATTATTATTATTTTTAACTCGCTATGTAAACTCTGTTTTATATGTCTTTACACGTGTATCAAGTTTCTCTTACTGGAAAATTTTTAGGTGTCTATTCATTAGGTCAGTTTTATGTCTTCTGATCATATTATTTCCAAAAAGTGGATATAATATGCGTAATAGTGGGTAATAGAAGTTGTGTGTTTGTTTGAGACCAGATTTTTTTTTTGACTTTTTAAAAACATTGCAATAGGAAAAATGCTTTATTATTATATGCTTTTTTTAAATCACCATTTTTGTGGAAATGGTGGGTGGTTTAAAAATATTACTATTAACAGACATACAAAAGCGGGCCTATAAAAAGGTTGACTACCCCTGTGCTAAAAAGCTAAAATATGAAAATTTTCAATCACTGGAAAAATTTTACATTTACAACATACTTCCTGGTAAGAAAGACATTGCTGAAACTGCAGTTGATGATCTCTGATCTCTATCTCTACTTTCCTGAAGAATTCTGGAGACACGAGAGGCTCTAGATGGAAGCCCAGATAAATCTACCTGAGTTACTTCACGACTCTCTTCACCTGTATCATCAGCTCTTCGTTCTTCTCTTGATTTAGCTCTTAATTCATCCATCTAAGGGAGAAAAAAAAAGTAAATGCAATTTCAACAAAACAATTAAGTACAAATATCATTTACTATGACTATTGTAAAATATTTAAAAGAGGTGGTAGTTTTAAAAATTTATTTGTAGTATAGGTTAATGGTGCCAAGGGGTTATAAAATGAAAATCTGAGCTTAAAAACCGTGATATTAATTTTGGGAGATTTAATCAGCCTGAAAAGTTGGTAAATAAATTGAATAATGTGAAATAAATTAAATAAATAAAATTTTAGGAAATTAAACTTGATTAATTACATTAAAAAATCTATTATAGTGGTTATTACATTATAATAAGAGTATGATCCGAGAATAACATGCATTGAGCTGAAAAAGAAAAATAAAAGGAACAGACTCCCCAATTTTGCAGAGAAGGCACAATTCTCAAAGCGGTTTTTACTTATTTATTAAGAACACATCACTTAAATATATCAAATAAAGCTGGCCAGCCACAAAACATTAATACAACTGATGCACTTTGACTCAGAATGAATATAAGATGGTATTGTTTCAAATAATTTGATATCACCGAACGGAGTTACACTGTAAACCTGAGACACATACTGATCGAACGATATATATATTGTTTAAAATTGGTAATGCATTAGTCCATCATTAAATGTTCAAAAGTTAGTCCTGGATAAAAGATGTTATATAGTTAAATTGCAAATAACACTAAAATGAATGATAATCAGACTATCCTTTTATAAAACATTAGATGTAGTCAACTTCTGTAATCAATTCCATAAGACATTAGATGTAGTGAATTTCTGTAATTAATCTGTAATTTCACATCCACGTAGTTGCCAAATGGGATTTCAGATCCCCATCAGATCTATATTTACATAAATATTTTGAAGTAGGCCATCTCTGCTGCTCATATATAGTACATAATGTCAGTTATTGGCACATTATAAATCCAATCATTAGTACTGGATATATTGATTTTCATTGATATGCAACCACTGATGTCAATTAATGACATATTTCAGATCCAATACATTATGACTGGAGGCCTCGGCTTACAAAGATGAAACACTTGAAGTTGATGATAACGTTTTTTTTGGTGATATTCTGTGGAGCACAACTATTCAGATTGAGCCAATAGCATTATTTTAGATGAAACGCTTTCGCTTCCATACCATGTTCCAGGCAGACACGATCAAAAAAGGTAGATGAAATTTATATGTAAAAAAAAAATGTACAAGCCAAGCGCAAAACAAAATGGCTTGGATAAGCAAAATGGCTCATGGAAAGGAATGCTGTCACAGGTTCGGAGACCACGGCAAAACTGCTGGGTTCCTTGACCCACATCTATCTTGCTTTAGCATCTCTCTGGAACTGATCAAACCAACGATTTTCGCTCCCAAATTTTGAAGCGACACGCCACCTTCAGCCAATCAAAGACCGCGCACGGCAATCAAGTCCACCGGAAGATGAGCACACCGTTTCTTCCGGTGAACCTTCTAGAAAGATCTGGTCGAATTGCCCACACTGCATCCCCCTTCAGCTTTACGGGGTGAAAAAGAAATATGGCTGACTCAGAAAATAGGTGAAAAATTCTGGCA
Source organism: Salticus scenicus (assembly GCA_963930645.1). NCBI lineage: Eukaryota > Metazoa > Arthropoda > Arachnida > Araneae > Salticidae > Salticus > Salticus scenicus. Next base: position 108,222,855 of record OZ005656.1, on the reverse strand, counting down.
TGCGTATTTAAATCTTCTAAATTTGCTGCAATAAAAATTTGATGATTCAAACTTTAATTTTTGACGGATTTTGAAAAGAGAGGTATCATTTTAAAGCTTATCACATGTAGAATAAGCCTGTCACAAAAGAATTTCCGAAATACTTACCGATAAAATTTTATGACCATCATTAACTGGGAGGAAAATAAAGCAAAATTGTTAAAAACTAACGAACGTTTTTTTTCTTTAAATTGTATAATTTACTTTTTAGATGATCGGAGCTTTATGCTAACTGTTGTAGCTAATCTGAAAAGTAATTTTATTAACATAATTCATGTTTTAACTACTTAAATTATTAAAATTGATTTTAATTCAGTCTGATTGAGCTGTTTATTAATTACTTTCTGTAAAATCGTTTGTTTAAATGACGTTTTTGGCTATATTAATTTAAAATTGGAAAGTTATGGAAAAATAAAGTGTAACAACTATGTTTATAATTTTATTATTATTATTATTACTAATTTAACTTAGATAAGTATAAAATAAAATAATAATGCATCTTAACTAGCATTCACTGCACACAATTTGTATTTTTATTATTATGATCCATGCTTTTTTTTACTTTCTTTATATATATAAGAAGAAAGTATTGTATTCATGAAAATTTTTTACCTTTAGTTTTTAATGGATCACATTTTGAGATATTCTAAACATGATTCGATCACTTTTTAAAAAATTTCTGGAACAAATGGATGAAATTTAACCAAACCTGATAATTAGTTGGACACTGACTTAAACAGATGCTGATTATATTTGGGGATCAATCGCTCTATAGATGGCTCTGTCATCCCTCCCATTTTTTATAATTTTTATTACGACAGTATAGGACAAAATTTCATATAAATGCACATAATGAAAAGTGCTTTTAACTTTTCTGTGTGTAATATAGCGAGCCAACCAGCCAGCCAGGATTAAAAAGTCGGTTTATTTTTAAGGCCTCATGTAAGTAGAAGGATGGTAGATATCAAGTGAAAACGAATTTCCTTAATGCTATAAAAAAGAATGCCAATAACCCCAGTAGCACATAACATTGTTTCAACGTTGTTATAACTAATTTTTCACTGTTCAGACTTATTTTCAACGCTATAACCACGTTATGTGCTACCTGGGAAGTTAGAAACACTGATTGAAGAAGAGGAATTAAATGTTACAGAAACAGAGATTATGTTTGATCAATCAACTGAAACACCAACATATGAATGGCAGATGTATATAGAGATGCAAATATGTATGAGCTCTATCTTTATTTATCTGGACATTTTACTTATGAAAGTAGTTAAAAAAAAAAAAAATCTGAATTGTGCGTGTAAAGACACATTCATTATCTTTTATTCATATACACTACTTTGCCATAAAATGATTAGACACTTTCAATTTTAGATATTTTGACAAATATCTAGAAAAATTCTTGACAAATTGTTCTAAAACTTCACAGGTATAAAGAACATATTATACCTTGTATATTCCAGCAAATTAAAGAAGAAAAAAAAATGTTTAGGATCCCATAAAAAAAAATTAATTGAAATATGTTGTAGCTCTTACATATGATTATGGTGCTTTGTATAATCATCTACATGTATCTGTATGCTAGGGGGGAGGCATGATTCAGAAAACTATGGAAGCGCCGAAGCGAAGCGCTTCCAAAAGCAGAGGAAGAATCAATTCAGCCTTTCAACGAGGCGACGTTACTTGATTACTTTTTTAAAATCTTAAATAGGAGAAGTGCTGCTTCCATCGCTTCCATGGACGCTTCACCACAGTTTGTACGAGTATCATGGAAATATAAAGTCTTCTTTTAAAAGATTTAAAAATGTGGACTCTTTTATTTATTTATATTAATATGCTGAGTATCCAACCCAATACAATGTCATTTTTTAAAACTTTACATACTACAGTAGAGACAACATAGTATAATCAGAACATAAAAATATTTAATATTTGATACAGGATACCTGCCAAAATACAGTTTTAGAAATCTATGACTGAACCTTGACTTAGCTTCTGCTGTATATGCAAATGTAATAAAAACTTTTAAATAAATTACAGGAATTTTAGAATAAAAAATGACATTTTTTATATGTTTCACATATTATTATAATTACAATAATAAATAAATAAATAAATTTCCTTATTGAATTATTTTGTTGCTAACTATTAAAATTTATGTTTATGTTTAATAATAAAAATAACTGCTGAAATATGTGATTATTTCACCACAAATTAATAAAATTCGCAACTATATGAAAGCTATTTCATGAAATATACGATGATTTTGCAGCATATTATTAAAGTGTAAAAATCATTTCAACTCTAGCAACAAAATTTATATTTAATATCAATTAATTGCTAAAATGAACTATTATTTCCCGATTAAATAATTAGATATACGCTTTTTTAGTACATTTATAAAAATGCCATTGATATTCTTATAAATGTCAATAGTGATACATGGTGAGAATGAGACATCTTTTTCAGCTTTAGATGGCAAACACACTTCTTTCTTCTTCATTGAAATTTTCTGAAATAGTAGTTATACTGTTTAAGTTGGGAGTGAAAAAAATAATGGAAGTGAAGCCCGATTCCACAGTTTTTTACATCTTGACATAGCTCCAAAAATTCCTATCACTTTTTTCAGAAACTATAGCGATTCCATAGTAGTGGATATGTATGTAATTGCTTGTTCTATTTCTTTTTTTCAGCAGCAATTGTTGACTAGCCAATTATTTCAAAGCAAATTGTCTGAAATCACCCTTAAAAAAAATCTAAAAAACAAAAGGGGTGAAAATTTTTTCAGCCTCTTGCTCAGAATGAAAAAAAGAGAAAGAGGGGTTAATGTCTATGTCTATTTTCAATCAATGTACACTAGATTAGCAATTAATAGAATTAAAATAAAAATCAGTATTCTTCTAGATATATAAAAAAATGTCTAAAATTAAAAGTGTCTGGTCATTTAATAGAAAGGTTGTGTAGATTATTCATTACAAAATTCCAAAAGTATATAAATAGTATTTATTACAAAGCAATAATTTGCAAATATTGAAAAGGGTTGAGTATTTTAATTTAAATATACTCACACTAACACCAGTCATTACTGTTTCTTCAGCAAGTACATGTGATGGAGCTGGAAAAAAATAAATAAATAAAATAAATAATTATATATACATATATATTTTTTAAAAATAATTTTGCAAAAGTCATTTATTTTTCAAAAAAAAAAGAATTGAACTTTTACTTTTGCTAAGTTAATTATGAATGCAATTACACTAAAAATTCTATTTTTATGGAATTTGGTGGCTCTGCAAATGTGGATAAACAAATTCAACAAATAATTTCACAATATACACACTCCCCTCAACCCCCCCCCCCCCCACACACACACATAAAATAAATAAATAAAAGATAAAAATAAAAATAAAAATGCTTTAAAACAATTTCTATTTATAAGAAAATGTCTACACATAAAATTATGACTTACAAAATAGATTTTTTTCCCCTTCAAAGCACCTATTTATGATTTAAAAAAAAAAAAAAAAAAAAAAAAAAAAAAAAAAAATCATTTTGTTACAAAATGATGTACCATCTTGTTACTCAAAATATTCAATAAGCCTTACCATTGTATGTAGACATACATCATGGCTCTCTTGCTTCTCCTTTTTGCTCTCTTATTTTTAATTACTCCTCTCTAAAACCATACTAATTAATGCTTCATCATCTACATTTTACTCCTTAGTATTCATCTTCCTAAATATATTTTGTCTTTTTCTTTCCTTTTTTTTTTTTTTTTTGCATTTAATTGAAAAATGGAAAATTACAAACAATTCATCTATAAACAATTGCGAGTTTATTATATAGCAAAAATCTAAGTAAAATTTAAAACTTGAAATTTAGTGAAGTATCAATATTCCAGAAACTTATAATCTAGAAACACCTGCAATTTAACACTAAGAATTTATTTTTATTTCAGTTAAACATAAGCAAAATTAGAAAAATCAAATGTATTTAGTTGCCAAAGAAAAGAGTATGTTTAAGTTCATTTCTGCAATCTTTACAGATAAAAAGTTGAAATTTTTCAAGTTTTGATTCTTAATTTTCAGTAAATAATTTTGGAACATCTTGCCTGAAAAACATCATTTAGTTAGCAAATCTGCTTAGATAATAACAGTTAAACACATGTATTGATAAGTACACAGCACATTATATTGATAGTCTATGTAGTATTTAAGACATTCTGCCGACATAAATGTAATTGAAAAATATTTCAATTTAGGTCTTAAAGGTCTTAATCTCAAATTTTTCTGGAAGAACAGAAAGTCAATAAAAATGACACTTTAATACAATTAAAGCTAGTATTTCAGTTATATTAATAAATGTATATATTATATATTAATAAATATAAATAATATAATATAATAAATATATTAATATATTATATATTAACCCTTTCATTCCCAATTTTTTCCCTCCATAAAACAATAAATCTTATATTTAGTCATAAATTTATTTCAAAGGTAATATATATATAAATATTTTTTTAGAATAGGAGTAATAGCTGAGTACGAATTAATATAGCTAACAAAGCAACTGAGAGGTGTTTATTTGTGTTTAATATAACCACTGATGCCATTAAAAATCATAGCTTTTCAAAAAATAAAAATATCAAAATTTTGGAAGAAATACATATTGTAATTAATTAAAATACAAATTATAAACATTAAAAAATAAAATAAAAAATATTTCAAGCAGTTAATTTACTTAGCCTTTTATATCCCAAATTACCTTATTTTTGGAAAAATAGTTTGAAACTCTTTTATTATAATTTTTTGCTGCATGAGAAACATCTCATATTTAATATAGCTTAACTATAGGGAAAGCTTAAACTATAGGGACTTTGAAGTTTCAATAAAATCCTGTAGTAAATTTTGGCTATATTGAGGAATTTTTTTGATGGGACTTTAAAGTCCTGGTGGAATACAAAGGGTTAATAAATGTATGTATAGGGAAGGGTTTTTTTTTTTTTTTTTTTTAAATTATTATTAAGTTCTGTTAGTGGTTAAAATTCCCCATTACTATTTTTAAAAAAGCACTAAGCCATTTCATCACTAACTTGTGTTTATATCAAACTATAAAATATATTTCAATTTACATCAAAAGTTAGTATAATAATATTTAACAATTATTTAAGATTTTTAAATTAATTATTTATATAAGATAAATATTATATATACTAGGGGTTTCATCTTCTTACTCTAGATATCCACAAATAAAAATAGCCATGTAAATATTCACACTGAAATACTATAATAATTATTACATATCACAACTATACTTTCTATTTGCCTATAATTATTTTAATTTTTAAATATCTTAAGTAAACTGTACATGAATATACAATATTGCAAAGTAATAATAAATTTGATCAAATTTCATTTCCTCTTCCATATTTAATAGCAATTATGTCTGTGTGAATATTTAGAACAACATCAGCACTAATACTATACTATAAGCAAGAATCATAATTAAAAATTCCTTGATCTATGAAAGAGAATTATTGTCTTAAAAAAAAAAAAAAAACACCCCTTGTTCATGTTTTCCTTACAGACATCATCAATTTCTATTTTAACAATTCTATAAATTTGAATGTAACACCTATATTCCTTTCCCTTTTGTTATAATAGGTGAATGAAGAAGTGAATTTTTCTTCCTCATTTGAAAAAAATCACATAAAATTACCTATCTGAAATATTTTGACAAAATGAATCGCAAATTAAGTAAAATATCTTTTTATCTGATCTACAAGAGTTTCAGAAGATTATTTCAATTATTTTTTTAGATCTGTGATTTTTTTCAAAGCAAAAGAAATTTAAATGCAGCATACCTATACTTTTGAAAAAAAAAATTAAATTGTCAAAATCAAAATTAGTAACATACTGCACATCACAAACATTTTATGCATATCTTAGCAAAATAAGATGAAGTTGCCATGAATAGTTTCTGTCTATAAAACTTTTAGAACTGAAATGTTTTGCCCTATTTAAACAATAAATATCACCTAAAACAATACTTTGACATACAAATGGTTTGTAGCAACATGTTTATCGTACACTTATGTACAAAACTGACAAATTTCTTGTTTTTATGGGGTTTTTTTCCCTTAAGAATAGATAGACATAAAGTACGTTTTTTAAAAGGACATCTTAGCCTTCCTGATATGTTTAGAGATAGAACTAAGCAAAATGTTTTCATAAAAAAATTCTTGATATTACGATGTGAATTCTAATTTCCAAAAGTTTAATACCAAACATGCGAGAAAAACAATGAAACATAAAGAACAAATTTATACTTTCAAGATTAATTCTTTTCATGCCTTTAAGGTAGAATTTGTTTTTAATGAATGCCTATGCTACAAAAAAAAAAAAAAAAAAAAAAAAAAATTACCCCATAATTTTCATAATTTCATAGTTTGGTGATAAAGGCCTGGCACTGTAGACTTGTACAGTAAGAAACCTATTGTTAGACTCCTGATTTGGGTTGGATAACACAATTTCACTTAAACCAGACATGACACATGGGTGGGATTGCTTTTTTGCACAGTATCAGACATTCACCTTGTATAGACAGCCAAAAATGAGATCTTAATACAGACAGAAAATTTGTGTTGTTGAATAATCCATTCGACTTTCTTTTTCATTTTAGATTTCTTTTAACTTAAGATGTTTCATAATTTAATTTAAATTTGTCATTAATTATGAATTCATTATATTTGATGTACATAGCTGATAGATCAATTATATAATTTTCATGAGTTGTCTCTCACAAATATTGCCATAATAATTTCTTTTATAAAAATCTGTTTATTAGAAGTTAAAAAAGAGAAACATTGAATTTTCTAAATGTAAAAGATAAAATTTAGACAAAATGTATCAGTATTTTTAAAAAACACAGTAAAGCCTGTGGCTTAATATATATATATATATATATATATATGAATTATTGAAATGATTTTTGATTTTAATAGAACTCAATACAAATGTTAAAAAATAAAACAAAAACACTGATTTGAATTATATTTTAACAAACTTTCAGTAGATTCTTCTCCAAAAAATCCAAATCTTGCAGGGTCATCAGGCTCAGGCAATGTTTGAGGATTACGCCAGAATCTTTTGCTTCCATGTGCAGCAGCTCCTGAAATTTCAAATATTAAAGATATTTCAAGTGCTCATATAGTAAGTTATATATAATTTTAAATAAAATAATATATATATATATATATATATATATACAAAAAATTAACCTTTTTTTATATAATATATATGCTCATGCAAGTGTTGGATTCATAAACATTTTCAACTTCGGTTTTTGATAGATTTACACGCTTTGATATCTCCTGAACAAGATTTACTTATTTTCAAAAAATCTCATCTGTGTATGTAGCAAAAATTTTCTGGAAGCTCTAGCTCAAGAATTAATACACAGAATTTTATAAAATTTATATTTATATGTAGTCCTAAATATAAATTTATATTTAGTGCACTTTGACATAAATTAGTGGCTATCAACTTTTGGTTCAAATTGCAAAACTGCTATGCTATGATTTCTCCTATTAATGGGAAAGCTATATTTACGTTTTTATTGTTTATAATTATACAAAACTTGATATGTAAGAAGACTATTATAAAAGCTATGATGATTCAATTTGGATGCATATCTTTGATATTTAGTTATGTCATTTGCCTTTTATAATTTCAATTAATGCCCATTAGTATCTGTATACAGATGGCAATTAATCATATTCGCAGAACCAAATGAAGATTCACACATATTAACTGATGCTCTACAATTTTTAAATTCACATATTTTATCAACTTTTAATTTTCTTGTTTTGACCCTAGAAAATGATGTGATTGACTAGTATATCGGACATATCCCTATTATTATAACTACATTCTTCATTTATAATAAAGGAACACTCTCAGGAACATGATGACATTGGTTCCTGTTGGAAACTAAAATGTCATTCACTTATAAATATACAAAATATCAATATACAAATACAAAAATAAAATACAAATAAAATACAAATAGGATAAAAATTAATATAATAATAATATATAAAATAAATATAAAAATCTAAAATGGCTCCACTTGACTCTCTGAATATTTAGTAGTTACCAGGAGTTTAAACAAATTTGAATCATTCAATAAATCAGTAAATAATCAAAAGTAAAAAGTACTATAAGGTTATTTGAATACTTTGCCTCAAGTTCAAATATTTGTACAGTAAATGTACCACAATTATTTTATGCATTCCTGTAAAAGAGTATAAATTTTAAACAAGCAATTTCCAGTGATGACCATGCTGAAACAAAGTGCTAAAACATATCTCTAGCCTCTCTTAAAATAATTTATTGAATTTCATTTAATCAGCCCCAGTGTAAAGTGATACATGTAAATTACAGCTTTATAAATAGTAAATAAGAGGAAAAATTTTACATTTAAAATATTTAAAAACAGCCTACTTTATTTCATTCGAGGTACCATTTGGTCGAGCGCCCAACCACCTTCAGAAGAGACTAAACATGTTCTGTTTTTTCGTCCTCCAGCTTCTCGAATAAAAGAACATAAAAGTGACATCAAATATGATAAAATAACTACCGCTTTAACAAACATAAACCGCAAATAAAACATAAATATTGATTTTAATAACATTAGAAAAATAGTCAAGTATAACAATTATAAATATGCCACAATACATGAAATAGTCGAAATCATGGCCAATAAGCAAGCTTGCAATAATCGCCAAATGAACGAGCAGATAGACGACTGGTGGTGCAAAATGTTAAAAGAAGATGAAGACGAAAAAGCAGAACATGTTTAGTCTCTGTTGAAGATGGGACCAAGAATGAAATAAAGTAGGCTTTTTTTTAAATATAAATTATTTCATATTTCCCTGTAATATGCATATTATTTTTCCATAATGATCGTACATTAACAAAGAAAGATAAAATATAATACCACATTCAAATGAGACATTCAGATGCTATCATATTTCAAATAATTAAAAGCCTATTGGCCATAATGATAAAGAATTCTTTTTTGTGTATTCCTGCAAAAGAACTACAAACAAGTCTTACATTCTTCAAGATACATAAAAATCACGAGACAGTGACCTATAACATATTTGCCAACTTCTGACTCAATTAAATTAAATGTTTAGAATACAAGTCACACCTGTTGCAGAAAACAAAATTTACTGCATTAATCTTAAAAGACTGAAACTGGATTGTTTTCCTCGAATGTCTATAACTAGTAAAAAAAAAATAATAAGAGAAAAATAATAGAAAATTCAAAAATTGCAGAGAGAAAAATTTAAAACATTAAGCTTAAAAAACTGGAACAGATTTTTTTTTTTTTTTTTTTTTTCATGAAAGTTGAAAAATAGCCACAAAAACACTTAAAAAAAAAAAAAAATGTTAAAAGTTCCACCAAAAGAAAAAAAAAATGGCAGATTAAAAATTGTTTTGCCTTATTATTAATTTTTCCATGCTAGTGTTATAACAAATGATAATAATGTTTAATTTTTTAAGTGTGAACTAAAACTCAGAACTTATATTTAAGAAAAAGAAAAAAAAAGCAATTTTATACAAATAAAATTTTTTTACTGTTACTTATAAAACATATTTAATTATAAAAAGAAAAATATTTAATTAAAAACCTACTTAATCCAAATCTTGACAACATTGACTCAGCACTTTCTTGCAGAGAAGGAAGTGTCTGAAAGAAAAAAATCAGAATTGCTTGGATATTTTTTAATATTGCATCATTTTTGCATATATAATATGCATGTTTCCCATATATAATATGCATAGTGTTATTTTAGTATAATTAAATACTTATTAACAAACACCTGTTGACAGGGCCCGACTTAGCCTGATTGGGGCCCGGGGCAAAAACTTTTTTGAGGTCCCCCCTATGATTCACTACTTGGGCAGAAACTTCTTTGGGGGCCCCTCCTCTGCTTTACTACTAGGGAAAAACTTCTTTGGGGCCCCCCTCTGCTTCTGTACTTCAGTAATGAAGAACCAAACTTTATGGAGGTATTTAAAATTTTTCTCCTCATTATAGATCCATTTTATTTCTGATTGTTAACTTTGTCATCTAGCTGCGAAAAATTCATATCCTTGCTGACATTAGGGCGGAATTCAGCTAAATTTTCGCAATTACAATGGGTCAATTAAGCAGGATTTGACATTATACTGAATTTTTGTTTAAAAAAAAAGTTCATTAAAGAACGAAACGTAAAATAAACTTTTTATTCAATTTAGGGGCCCCCTCTGATGTAGGGGCCCGGGGCAACTGCCCCGTATGTCCCTGCCTTAGTCAGGCTCTGCCTGTTGAGTACATTATTTTCTTAATTTTAATAACTATTAATGAAGCTAGAAATATATTTAAAGAAAACTAGAAGACCTTACATCAGCTCCATTGACGTAACTTAATGGTGGAGTACTTTCTTTTAGCCCCCCCCCCCCCCACACACACACACACTCATCTTCAACACCAGTTACTTTGTGTTGTGTTGAGTCTGTGAAGTTTTTTCTTGAACCACTGGATCCTCTTCCCTTCTCTTCTCCTCCAGTAGTTCAAGAAAAAACTTCACAAACACAATACAAAGTAACTGATGCTGAAGATGGGAGGGGGGGGGGGGCTAAAAGAAAGTACTCCACCGTTAAGTTACGTAAATGAAGCTGAAGTAAGGTCTTCTAGTTTTCTTTAAATACATTATTTTCTGATTTAACTTTCATTAATGTCTAAACTACAAAATATGATACCAGTTATATAAAAACCAAGAAACTACAGCCTAGTGTAAGAAAAAAACTGCTAATTTATATAAAATAGTCATTTTTATGATAATTATATAAAATAGTATGGTTTGTATATTGTATTATTACTTTCAGAAATAGTATTAGACCAAGCAAAAAGTCTATCTCTCTCTCTCTTTTTTTTTTTTTTTTTATGAAGTACTTTATACTTGCTAAAAAATTATCAAAGTAACTTTAAGATATATAAAATAAAAATATACTAATAATAAAAAATCTTTTTTATTATATTTAATAGATAAAGGAATAGTTGAACTAAACAAACAAAAAATATACTAATTTTTAACCAGGAGTTATTTCACTCAAAAATTTTAGATATGAATAAAACCAATATATATATTAAAATTTATTTTATAAATGGTAAAGATTATGAGTAATTAAAAGATATTTAATTCAAAGATTAAATCGAAGATTAAAACTGAAACAATGTTGAAGTAGACTAATTAAATTTAAAGCCAACCAGACCAGGTCTCAAATGTGTAATACATTAAGTAAAATGAATAAATAAATAAAAATATTATTAAATTTAATTATACCTTATAATTTGTCCTTTTAATTTTCATATGCATTTCGGATGCATTCGCATCCTTCCTCAGATGAGTTGTGACTTCCATCGCTGCCGGTGTTTTTGTTGTTTTCATCTTGGCTTCCTCCCTTCATTTCACTTCGTTTGTTCCGGTTTTTAAAGATCAAATGGTTCCAATTCCTGGGGATAGTTGCGTGTTCGTGCTCATTAATTGCTGTAGGATTAGTAATAATTTCAATAGCTTCTCTTTTTAGTGCGTAACTGTGATTGTTATAGTGAGCGATTTTTTTAGTTGTTATGGTGTTAATATTAATTGGGTTGGAGGAGTGGGTAGAAGCAAGTGCTGTAGATTGGTGGTTATGTTTTAAATCGGCTTTGTGTTCCTTTTCCCTGTCGTAAATTTTCCGTTTAGTAACCCCGATATAACATGCGTGGGAATTATCAATGTGATTAAAGTCTATTTTATAAATCCCTGCGGTTGATTGGCTATCAATTACGTCTTTTTCATTCCGGATGTGTTGGAATATATCGCGATTTGGTTTGATCAGAATATTGATATTGTGTTTTTTGGCTTCGTTTTGGATTTTTATACTATTGCCGTTACAGAAGGGGATGGATGTAGTGAATTCTATTCTTTCTTTCTGGGCGTTATCAATTTTATTTAGTGTTTTGATACGTTTTTTATACAGTTTATTTACCAGATTTTTTTTTTTTTGTTGTTTTTTTTTTTTGTTAGAATTTTAATTTCTACATTCAAGTAAATTAAAAGATTGAAAAAAAAAAAAATAAATAAATAAATAAAGGCAGGTTGGGAGGGGGATTTTTTACTGGCTACCAAACATTTTTCCTGGGGACCAGTTTTTTCCAAAATCCTGGAGCCCTGATAATGGCCATACCACATATATATATATATATATATATATATATATTCATCCTTAACTTAAATGTTATTGAACTTTTGTAAAATTTATGAATGTGATTGATAATGTTGTTCATATGGTCCTTGCTCATTTTCCAATCGGTCAAAGTTTTGTTTTCCTGTTGGATTTTACAACATGTCACAAGGACTGTCTACTTAACATATAACTTGGAGCAAATCTTTGAACCTTCATAACGATTGAATTTTTGAATGTTTGCAACCTAGAAATTTATTCAATAATAATTTTAAAGATAACTAATAATCAGAATAGAACAATAAAAATATTTGTGTATCTGCAGAAAATTTTAATAAAAAAATATCCAAACTTAATTAATTATAGACATTCAGCTTAGCTATTTAATTTATTTGCAAAAGAGCAATTACTTAAAACAGTCATGAATCATATTGTTCAAATAAATAAAAGGTTAAAGTTGTGAGTCTCTAGAGAATATTTCAATAGAAAAATATCCAAACCTCTTATGAGTGTTCAGTTCATCGATTTATTTAAAAAATAACTATTACTTAAAACAGTCATGAGTCATGTTATGCAAATAAATATGATTGAAGTGAAGTGTTGAACAATGTTAGTTTAATGTGCAAAAAGGAAAAATAGTTATTAATATTATAAGTATGCTTCAAGAGTTTCAGAAAATACACATGCTTATAGTCAATACTTAGTATAGGCATAATAATTTTCAAAATAAGTGATTCAGATTATTATCCTAATTTCATGCTTCATATGGGTATAATAAAAAAAATTCTCAAAAATAATAGAAATTTACATTAAAACATAGTTCATAAAAAAAAAAAAAAACTAATTATTTCTATTTAGATTTTGTCAGTTCTTTGACTTGCATTCAGAAATAATTTTCATGGAATAAATTGATAGAGTTTTTCTATTTCTGAAGTACTTTAGAAAAAGGAATACAATTATCAATGATCTGATAAAACTAGAACTTTATTACAAATTCAGAAAAACCACGCAAAACTCAGTACAGCCAAGCCAATGAACATGGACTAGGATCGAACCCGGCATGCCCCATCTACCAGCTTTGAGGATAGAACCTTTTGACCACAGGTGGGGCAACTTGAGAAATGAAACTTCAAGGGAAATGTCTAACATTTCTTCATCACAAATAATGTAATTAAAGCCACTCACTATTAAACTAAAAAGAAGCACTAGGTGGGAGCATCAGATAGACTGTTCAACAACGAACATTTATTGAGAACATGAGAACACATAATTTAGCTACTTACTGAAGGCAGACACATAATTCAGCTACTTACTGAAGGTAGACACATGATTTAAGTACTTTATTTAAATGTAATTAATTTAAATAAAAAGAAAAACGAAGTATATTAATAATTACATATTAAAATATAAAGACCTAACTTTACTTCGTGGTCGTTTAAGATCTTTCGGTACCGGGCACCCGGTCCTCATCAGAAACGCTGCTTCTGTGGTGGAAAACTTGAATCTGTTCACTCCTCTGCTGATTTCTCATCAGATGGCTCCAGGCTCTCTCGAAACCACCCCTTAAATTTACCCCATCCATCCCTTACGATCGCGGAGCCGCTAATAAAATTAAAAATACAGCTAATAAATATGGCATAAATATCCCCATCAAACCTAACAAAAATATTTTTCAATTAATCCGAAGCGATAAAAACCCCATCCCCCCTCTTGAAACCGCCGGCATTTATAAAATTCCATATATAGATGAAAACAATAAACCCGGTTCATATATTGGCGTCACTAAGAGAAAAATCAAAACTAGAGTTAAAGAACATGAAAATGATATTAAGACCGGAAAATTTAATACCGCGTTAGCTAAAACATACAGTAAAAACAATATTAAAATAAACTTTGATAAAACCGTAAAATTAGCCGATTACGATAATTACAACTATGCCATGTATCGCGAATCAATTGAAATCTCAACCAATAGCGATGTATGCAACGACAGCGGCGCAGTGGCCCCAAATAGAGCCTGGAGCCATCTGATGAGAAATCAGCAGAGGAGTGAACAGATTCAAGTTTTCCACCACAGAAGCAGCGTTTCTGATGAGGACCGGGTGCCCGGTACCGAAAGATCTTAAACGACCACGAAGTAAAGTTAGGTCTTTATATTTTAATATGTAAGTAATTAATCTAATTTGACTAATATCAAGTGTTCTGTTTATTACTTTTGTGTACTATTGGCATGCAAAAGACTTGAGTAATAGATTTTGTTTTTCTCCTCTCTAACTATTTTTAATCTAATATTTTCATTTCAATATTTCTTTTTTTTTTTTTTTTTTTTTTTTTTTTACAAATAACTCAGGTGCTCTTTTCTTTATACTCACTGATGTGACTTTTGAAAAGACAGACTTTTACAAAATATGGTTTTGTACTTTAAAAGAGAAAAAGGTAAAAGATTGGATTGAAAAGTTGTATATTTTGATTGGAAAATGGCTCATAAATTTTTATGCTTTGCACCTATATCTGTAAGCTATGGGCTATTTTTGGCTTGTAAATAATTTTCTCAATTTGCAGCACTGTTTGTAATACATTATAAATTAATTATAAAACTATAAATTTACTCACTAAAGGCCTAAGAAGTCTATCAGATGTTTCTATATTGCGCTGAATTATATTACGAGGAATTTCAATTCTTCTATCAATAATTAAATGTCGTCGTCTTCTCCTCCCTCTACCTCTAGTTGGCACTGGTTCTAAAACAAAAGCTACTGGAGTTGAAGAGGCTCTCTATGAAAAGAAATTAAGAGAAGCAAATCAAAAGTATATTAGATTAACATTTTTAATTATAATAAATAATATTTTTTAACAGAAAAAAAAAATGCTTCTAAAAATTATGAAACAGAAATATATGTATGGGATGATCATTTTAAAAGAGTACAAACAAATTAGCTCTTTCTATGTTAAAAGACTCTATTGATATACACAACACTTGGGGTATTTATTATTTATAATATTCCTTGTCAATGTGGACAATCATATATATGTCAAATAAAACATAAACCCAAATTTTGTCTTAAAGAAGACTTGGGTAATATTCAGAGACAAGAAACAAACAAATCAGCCATTGCTAAACATTGTTGGAAGAATATCCATACTTTTAACATTAATTCACCTAGAATAATCTGCCAGCCTAAACATTTGCATTAACTCTATTTTCTAGAAGCTTTCTATATTTATAAAATCATAAAAATGTCTTTAATTGTAATTTTGCTGTACCCCCTCGCTCTGATTGTTAGAAATATTACATAAAATCCAGATATTCTTGATTTTCACCTACCATTTACACAGCTTTCTATATTCCAATTTCCTATTGGCTAACACCTTCACTTTTTAAATTTCCTATTGGCTACTATTGATTCTGTCTCTAGAATCCACTTCCCTATCTACATATAAAAGCAATATCTGTCTTATCATTCAGCACTAATGATGGTACACTTAATGCTACCGAAACTGCAGTTTGCTTAGTTAATATTTTTTACACTGGCATTTTCAATGTTGTGTTTATATTATTGTTCAACATCAAGTCTGGTTATATATTCTAAAAGAGTTCCTGCTTTATTTTTTGTATTACCCACATCTTTAATATACACAATGAAATTTTCAACACCATATGGTATTTAATAAACTATATTTAATGTACGGATACAGTTTGTTTCACTTTCTAAATGAAAAAACTTGTTTTTCAAACTAATTCTCATAATCATCATTACTAATTTTTAATTTGATTTTCTCATTTCAAGTGTAAGAAAATAGAAAATATTGAAAGAAGCAGGCAATTTATTCATATCATAGAATCAGATTAAAAGTTAATAATGATGTTCAAGTGAATTTATATTTAGAGAAAAATATTTAACAAAAGATATCTGTAGATTAAAGAAATATATTAAATAAATTATGATGTTGAAAGTCTTGCTGCATATATTAGAAATGTGAGTAACACAAAAAAAACAAGCAAGTACTCTTTAAACTTTATAACTCCGTATATCTTATGTATGATAACTAATAGTGTTTCTATATTTTTTTAATATTTTGAATGAAATAAGCAGATGAATAATATTACAAGAAAATATCAGAAACTGTTTCTTGGTATAATCATAAAAATTGTTTTTGTTAATTCTTTCACTTTTTACATAGGATTTTGTGTGTTTGGATCATAATTTTTTAATGGTAATAATTGCCTTTTTTAATAGCAGAGACTTATTAAAAACCAATGCTGATTAAAGAAGCTATTTGTATAACTCTCTGGCCACCTTTGAAAAAGGCAAAACTGTAATGCTGTTTTCACTGCACAGTTTTTAATGTTTTAAAATAAAACTTAATTCAACTTGAGATTAATGTAACTGTTTACATCATAATAACCTTTATTACCATTATAAAAGACCTTCGAACTTGAAAAACAAGCTAAAAATTTATAATTATATAATTTTGAATTATAAAAGCATTGTGAGAAAAAGAACAGCTCAGTGACTGGATATAAACAGCAGTCAGATGGTTAAAAAAAAAAAAAAAAAAAAAAATTAGAAAACTTTTTAACTGTGAAAAAACATGTAGAGTGATAGGTCCTAAAGAAGAATATGCCAAGAAGTGTAACATACATCACAGAATAAATGCCAATATTTAAAAAATGAGTGTGCAGAGAGTGGGTGTGGCAGTAGATTATATTCAAACCTGTGATATGAGGGCTAGGAGTCCAAAGACATACCTCTGGACAAAAGGTTCATTGGTAAACTTTGAAACTTTATCGGAGAAATGGCATCGCTACAGTACTCCCCATCCCAGAGAGTAATCCATCGTATGAGCGATACTGCTCCTGTAGATGGTAGAGGTTACCAGATTGTGCTGTCATTTTGCCATCTGTACAGTCGCACGGCATGAGGCATGACAGGCTCTGTGCTGTGAACGTTTCACAAGTTTTGCTGCTGGGAAGGTGTAATGCTGCCTTCTGTTGCCATAGAGGGAAGATGATAACTCGTTGCGTGGAGTACCCGTGGTCACCAATGCAGTGAGTGCGTGTGGTGGTAGGATGTATTCAAGCCTGTGATATGAGGGATAGGAGTCCAAAGATATACCTCTGGACAAAAGGTTAACCCCGAATTCATTGGTAAACTTTGAGACTCTATCGGAGAAATGGCATCGTTACAAGGAGAAGAAAAGGCATTTGTGAGACATGAGGCTTAAAAAATGATAATTTTTTCTCAAAAACACAGTATAATGATGAAGATTAAGGGATAAAAAAATAAAAAACACAAACTTTTCCAAAATATTAATAATTTTAATGTTTTTAAGATTGTCTGTTACACAAAACAAACACTAACAAATCTAGAACAAATTTTTCATAAAAATCAGATATTTAAAAATGTTTCTTCAGAAAATTCAGACAAAAAAATTTGCATACTTCGGTAATTAGCCACAAAATTATGGCATATTTTAACAATCATACGTTCAAAAAGGCAGATGTTTTTTATTTGTAGTTAAATTTCATAAACTGTGCATTTAAAAAAAAAAACAGCTTTTAAAAATGTATGAATTTTGATGATTTTTAATTAGGTTTAACAATTGTTTATTTCAGAAATATATAGTGTAAAGAAAAAGCACATTTTGAGAAATTAGCTGTGATTAAATATGACTTTTATCAGTGGCTAAACTATCCTTAATTTTAGCAATCACCTAGAGGAATATTGTGCATTTTTACAATCAGACATCTGTAGCGACTCCACTTGACTTTTTGAACATTAATTAATAGTTGTTCAAATAAATTAAAGTATGAGAAGCCTAAAATCAATCAGCTCAGTCAAATAAGGCATTTAACGCACTTTAACACCTTTAAGACATAACATCTGAAATAATTTGAACCCACAGTTCATAATGATAATTGTATCCTTGTAAAAATCTATAAGTGTTATATACATGGAAATCTAAACAGTTTGTGCGTTAGAGACCTATAAAATGTATATAAATTTTCAGCTCAATTGAATAAGGCATTTAGATGCTATCACACTTTAAATAATTTCGAGCCACAGGCCATAAAGAATTTTTCTTTGTATCCCTGTAAAAATCTTGTAAGTGCTAGATTCACCAAAACCTGTACACTATGTGTGATGGTGATTTGTAGCATTCATATATTCCCAGTGGAAGACACACTGCGACAGAGCGACATAGTCACGAACACAGAAACAATGCTTGCAGACAGTTTTTGTCTGCACTAATAAAAAGATTAGTCAGCAACTTTCGGACACTCTTTGTCTGTACTAATAAAAAAAATCGCCCGCAATTTTCGGACAGTCTTTGTCTGCAGTCATAAAAAATTGTCTGCAATTTACAGACATTTTTTGCCCGAGACAATGCGCTACCAATGTATGACATCTTAGAAGCTCTCTGGTAGGAACTCAAGAGCGCCCATATAGATGCCTTGGAAGGAACACACAAAACAGTGCTTAACAACGATGACCTAGGAAACCTAGATCTCCCTTGACAGGCAGTATTATGTGTGTATTCTTTTCTCCTGTTAGCACCTGTTACTGAGATTCTACGGGAACGTAGAAAAATGCTAATTTCATTTAAAACTGCTCCAAACTTCTCCTCCACTTCAAAATTCACTTAGAAAAATTTCTGTATCAAAACTAAAACTAATACTTTTATTTTTTATAATTATTTATATTGTGTTGTGTCAAGCATTGCTATAAATATTTAATTGAATGAGTTCAACTTATTATTTTATAATTGTTTATACTATATTGTTCTGTAGTAAAATTGTATTTGTGTATTATTGCACGAGATCACCACTGTTGTGAAGCTTCCCCCCCCCCCAAAATTGTCACTATCAGCTTTCAGGCTTTTTAAGTGTAAGCCATCCCCCCCCCTCCCTCTGATTACATGCAAATTTCGCAGATAGATTATGAAATTTTAAAAGCCTGTCGCAAACAGCTACAAAACTGTCTGCCACTGGGCATATATTAATTTGCAGTTCATTTGAATAAAGCATTTAGACACTATCACACTTTAAATAATTTGAGCCCATAGGCCATAATGATAACGAATTTTTCTTTATGTCCCTGTAAAAAAAAAGTGCTAGATTCACTAAATTCTACACAGTTCATGCTACAGTGACCTATAACATATGTACTTACCAGCTTTTAATTCATTTGATCAAAGCGTTTAGATGCTATCCTGTTCACTCACACACATACATACATTAAGTAAAATCGTAAATATCTCTAAAAGGCGAGCTCATGTCAAGACCAAAGCTGGAAGTGTATAAAAAAAAACAACGTCATAACAGTACATTCATACATATAAATTTACAGCATTCTACAACCATTTGTTTTTCAGCTATGTGAGATACAAAATTCATTTTACAAATCATGATAACAATGCTCTTTTTATATACTATACAGTATGTTTGGAAAGTAAAAATCAGAAATTTTGTAGATTTGTAGTGAAATAATTCCGTATTTCTAAAATCAGCTTTGAAAAAAGCATGAGGTTTGTAAATTACTCTTAGTATAATTGTTTAATTCAGCAGTTAGTTACAATTAAATATAAATTTTTTCAATTAGCTTTGAAATGATTCAATATTATAGCAACCCATTATAAAAATATCATGTATTTATTTTAAGTACATTGGAGTGTAAAGGTTGATATATTTTTATTTACCAACTATGTGAAAAATACCAGAGCCGGGAATCGAACCCGGGCACCTCCGCTTAATGCACGGATGCTCTACCACTGAGCTACCCTGGTTGACAACCAGCTAGGCATTTTTCACATAATATTCGTTGGCGAAGTCACCGAATCTACAAACGCAGATATAACAGGTGAGACAATAATAAACGTAGCACAACTCCATAGACCACGAAATTTCAATTTCGAAATTTTTTATTCATGAATTTATCAACCGTGAATATTCATTTTAAGTACATTGGAGTGTAAAGGTTGAACATTACAACCTTTTTTACAACCTTTACCTTAACATTACTAATAATTATCAACTTATTCAAATAAAATGTAAAATGTGTCATTTTATTTGTATAAACACAATACCATTCACATCATTTTGCTTTCCATTCATTTATGTAGACGATATTTTGTCCTGCAAGTATTTGTCCCCAATCCCCCAATTTTAATATCATAAGACACTCACTCTTCTACCTGCTATTACACACAGCCTGGTAAATCCAAATTGTATTCAATGAAGCCCAATGTAAGTGATACAACATTGTCTTCCCTTCATAAATATGAAAAAGAATTTTTTTGAATTAGGTATAAAATATATATATATATATGAAACGTTTATTACCCAATACACTACAAATTTTGAAAAGTCAAATGTTAACTAATTAATAAAAAGTGCACAATTAATTTAACGGAAATTTCTGTGTATCATATTTCGTGTATTTGTAATTTTATGGTTTTCTTGATTTCCTGTAAGGTAAATTCACAGAATCTTTTGTTTTTTAGCAATTCATAAATTATCCCAATTTAACGAATAACCCCAATTTTAATAAGCAAATTTGTCAGTTATGAAAGATCGTCCTTAATCGTGGTCTGACCACAGTTAAAATACAAAATGTCCGACATATTTACTCACAGCTCTTCCTTCTTCTTGTTCAGAGGGTGATGAAGTATGATCTGTAGATCTTGACCTTCGATCTTCATCTCGTCTAGGTTCAGCTGCATCTGGTCCAACTATTGGAACCGCTTGAATTCCATTAGGAACATCCTGTTCAATAACTGGTAAATCAGCTTCAGGCTCTGGCTCAAGATGAGGAGGAAGTTGTTCTGGAGGAAGTTGTTCTGCAACAACTTCTCCTCTTTCAGGACTGACTTCATCGATTCCATTTTCAGGAAGAGCTTCAGCTTGAAGAACCAGCCTACAAATAAATCAATAAATATATTTTGCTTAATTACCAACTGAATTTTTTGCTTATATCACAGAGAAACCTCTCTAAAAACTCATCCCTACTGAGGGGCCACCTTCTTTTATGATCAGTTTTTTACAGTTACTTTTTCATACTTACCAACACTGAAGTACCAAAATAAGAGATTCTGCAAGTGGTATTTTCAGGTCTAGACAATATAGACAGGTTTTCAAACATATGCAAGTTTTTAATAATTAAATCCATGTTTTAAATTGTCAAAAATCTATATGCATAAATTAAATTTAATTCAAGTAAAATTATAGTAATTATTAATTAAAAATTACTATCTACTAAAAAATAAGTTTTTTATCCCAGTGAAAGGAAAAACCTTACTTAAAATATTGAAGATTTGTCGAAGATTTTGATAAATTATATGTACAGCTTTAAAATACTCAGAAAAAAGATGAAATGTATAAGGGAAGATAAATGAAAATGGAAAACAGTTCCAAAATAAGGAAGTCTCCCTTGAAACGAAGGGAGGATTAACACATATGCCTTTCCCTATGGCATTGGTGGCAAGTCATAACCTTAAAACTGGAATTTTTATGTAGTATTCTTTTGTAATAATTACTTGTGATTACATAAGAGGAAATTTACTATTTCTTAATTGTGATATGAAAAATATTTTCTATCTGAAGTAACTTAGCACCTCTGCTATTGGAATGAATACAAATTTGCCTGTATTAAATGCCTATCTATAATCGTGCACCTTTTTTACAGTCACACTTAGTGATAGAAAATAATTTTATTTTTCCACTGACTTGAATGAATCAGTGTTCACTGTATGCAGTGGCGGATACAGAACTTGACTTTTGGGGGGGGGCTAAGATTTTTCAAAGTGTTATTCTAGACCAATAAAAAAATTACAATTGCAATATTCAATTGGGAATGTCAGGGTTTTGGGGGGGGGGCTTCAGCCCCCTAGCCCCCCCCTTAAATCCGCCACTGACTGTATGTTGTGTGTACTAAAACTTCATATTTCTAAATATATATACTTGAAGTCTAAGCTTGGAAAAGAAAATTTTGTGTCATACCCTAATAAATTTAAAGGAAAAGACTTCTAACTTAGTAATACTGAAATTAAATGTCAATATAAAAATATTAATACTAGCTAAGATTAAAAATTTAAAACCAATATTTCCTGCTAAGAAACTTGAATGGAAAATAATACCTTATCATTTAGAAATGCTACTAAACTGAAGAATTTTTTCCAGTATGTAAAAAAAAAAAAATCTTGAAAAAAAAAAATAATAATAATATATATATATATATAAATTGATTACGGAGTTTGATTACGTAGGTGGGGTGGTGTTGTAAGGCTGGATGGTTGGGTGGGTTTGTGAAATTAAATTAAAAAGAAAGAAAAAAAAAAGCAGAAAGCTTGTTGCATTTACTTTGAATTACTATGAAAACTTTCTTTTTCCAATAAAATTTCAGTTTCTTCCTTTTTGAGTTGTCAACTATATTTAAAATTCTAATTATATTTAAAATTCTAATTATACTATTAAACACAATGTAATCAATTGGTGAATTCCATTGTTGCTTCGTGGTTTCATTGTTATTCATCTGCTTTGAAATTTTGTTTTTTTTAATCCATATGGTTCCTGTTCTGGTCGTGGCAGGCTGGGTGAGTGTTGCCAGCATCAGGGACGTATCCAGAGGGGGGGCTCCGGGGGCCCGAGCCCCCCCCCGAAATTTTCTGAGACAATATTTTTCATGTTCTACTAACCAGAAAAAAAATTGTAAAAAATGAATTTTTTCTCCACACTATCTTGTTTTTGTTGTTAGTTTGCTTGTGAAAACTTATTTATTAGCAATTTTCTGTCTTGTAAAGTCCAAATTACCAAAATGCATATTAGCTTTTTGTAAAAAACACTAAAAAGAGTATGGTACTTATTGTTAAACATTGTAATGTGTTTGCTTTCTTTTAAACACTTCTCATGTTAGAAATAGCGTTTTAATTCCTTGTGAGACAAAAGATTCATCATTAACAAAGATCACAGTTGCATATGGAACTTCTAGTTTTGACAGTTATGCACGTAGTATACCTTTCATTCCGTAGTATACCTTCCTTCCTTTCTAACAAAAAACAGCCAGTATAAAGTCCGACAGAAAGACATGCGATGAAAGATGGTACTATCTAATCCTACTGAAAGCAAAAATACCAGTAATCACATCATAGAGTACAGCATTCAATATTCATATTTGCAGCGAGGCAGAATTTCAGACGAATGTCCAGATTCCCAAACCAGACTGAGCTTTGACTGGGCCAGACTCTAGTGGGTACATGCAGTCCACAGGTTCTGTGAAAGAAATTCAGTATCAATTTTCCTTGTTTTCCAAAAAGAAACCGAAGTGTTAAACCCACTTGTGGAAAAAGCCACCATCTGTGGCTATGCGTCATCAGCATCGTTCAAACTATCATACCACTACTGTCATCCGTCGCCATGCACCTATAACTAAATAACATTTGCATAAGGAATCAGAAGGATTACCACAACGAATCTTTCAGGGAAAAAATCAATCGCATGCGATTGTATAGCCCCAAGCAATACAACAATTATTGACCAATACAAAGTCAGAAAAGTATCTGTAGCTCCCGGCGTTCGAAAGAAGTAAAGTATTGTACCTACATTGGTATGAACCACAGGTCGCACCCTAGGCCAAGTGAAAGGGTAGAGGGAAAGAAAAAAAATATATATACATAATGTTGGAGCTAAGGCTCCCTGAGTTCGACAAACCTCTGAAGAGATCTAAGACGGTCCTAAAACAAAAGTAGGTGTGAGCTGCGATGCAAGTAGAATAAGTGATTCTGCTATCTACTGCCCTGACATACCTTAAAAAACCAACAAGTTATGTAAACATATTTGTTAAGATCGTCACAAAACAAACATATCTGAGTCTGATGTAGAACGTGATGATGGGCCATCGCTTCACCGTTCACTTTCCAAACGATAATCAATAATGATGTGCAGTCACAGTTGAATATACGCTGTGTTACATGAGACACCTGGATGATACATACCTTGGGTACAGATAGAAACGCTGTGATAGATCGATACGTACGCCATGCCAAAAGATTTTCAGCAACTTCAATGCGTATAAGCATAGCCCCAGGGTCTGTAGAAGACACGCCTACCCACGCTAAACAGTAAGCCATATGAGAAGACCCTAATGTGTGCACTAAATCTAGACATGTAATATGTCTAGGTTTAGTGGACGCCAGCACACAGGTCCTCATGTTTCCGGTAATATGATCTAAAGCAAGCAATATTATCTAATTACAAAACCATATATATATATATATATATATATATATATATATTATTTTCTTGTACATATATAACAAGAGAAAAAAGTATTGGATTCAGAAACTTTTAGACTTCCGTTTTCAATGTATTTACATGTTTTTAGATGCATTGAACACCATTAGACTATTTTTGGAAATTTAGATATATTTTTTGTTGATTAGATTTTGGGGTATATCACCCAGAAGGTAGCGTAGCTGCACTATATTTCCCTTTTCAAGGGAAAGATACTTCCCGGTTGTATTAAAAAGAAGCTATATCTCAAAAAACGAAAAGTATTTGAAACATGGTTGTTTCGAATATAAATCATGCATCGTACACCACTGAATTAGGACGTCAGCCAGTTCTCGGTATGTTAAATTTGAATGGACTTAACATTGCACTAAAGCTAAAGAGACAGCACAGCAACGGTCTAGATATCATTTCTAGGGTAATCCGAAATCGTGCATCACAATTTAAAACCTCCACAGAGGAGATGTTTCCCCAACTTCAGTATTCCCGAGCTATATTTACAAAACATGGAGGACACAATGGATTTTAAGTGCACCAGATACCATTAATCTACATCACAGTCTTTGGAGGGCTCCAGTATCGATCGCTCAATCCTTCAATTACGAGCTCGACTCCTTATTAACTGGTTTACCGTGAGTCCAGCTTTTCAATAATTTTCTCCGTTTGTCAGCGGTTTATAACATCACGGATTAAAAAACTCTCTAGCAGAGACTTGTGTATTTTAAAGGACTAGTTCCATCAGTTTTAGGCCCAAGGCACTTTTTAAAATTATTATTATTATTATTAAATGTTTTCTTGGCATTTCCGATTTTAGCAACATTAATTCCATTGTTTGCCGCAATGCGGCGTTGTAACCGATCTTAATTATAGCGCATAATCATTTTATTATGCTTATGCTTATATACGAAGTTTAAGGCAATAACTTATATTTGTTTTAAAGTTAAGGTGATTGAGGGGGGGGGGGGACAAAATTTAACGCGCACGCTGTTGGTGTGCATATGTGCAGGTGCACGACAAACACCTGAGTGAAAGTTGGGCCCCCTCCGAAATTTTTTTCTGGATACGGCCTTGGCCAGCATGAAACTAGTTTAACCCCACAGGCAAGTCACAGGTCTTGCCGCCTGCCTCCTTCCTTCCTATCTTGTGTTTCTTAGGTTAATTTTTTCATTAATTTTGATAAGTTTATGGTTTTAAGTTAGGATTTGTTGTGTTACTCTATTGATTCGTTTGTTTTGCAAATTAATAGATCTGGTTTCTTTACATTGGTGTATTTCATCCACTGATAATTTTTTTTTTTTTTTATCTTATTGGTCCTTGGTGTTTCAGTGATCTTGTATCTGTTGCTTGACTTCTACTATGCTTAATAGATCATCTTTATTATATATATATATATATATATATAAGTATATATGTGTGTGAAAGGGATAAAAATAAATAAATTTAAGTAATTAAAAACCCAATTTAAAAGTGTGAAAATCACTAGTCGAAATTATAAATTGTGAATAATTCGTAATTGCCTCTTTAAAGATTGTTTTCCGGCAAAAGACTTTATCTCTCCAAAAATCAGAAAGTGAACGAAATTATAAGACAAAATTTGCTGATGTTAACGCAATTTGCAACTCGCACGGCATCAATCATGCATATTAATTGATCCTAGAAATTCTTTTAGAACCCCAGACGACCTAAAGAGCCAATGAGCAGCTCAAAAATCCCATATAAAAGCCCAAACATTAAACAAATGGACGACTCTTGCCATGGTTTTCCATTGTTAACAAACTTAACGCTGTGCTCTCCTCTGAAATTACACAGGAGCTAGTCCGTCTAACGTAGGAGCTAGTCTGCGGCTGGGGGCCGCTAGCCGCCCGTGGATTGGCAAATCGTCGGCCTAAACTCCATTTGCCTTGCCATGAAATCCCGACTTTGCCAGATTGAAGAAATAAAGCTGTTTCATTGAAACATTCCTAGTCTTCATTGGTCAGCTCTCTCTGTCATCTCTCTACCAGTAACTATCGTCTCATATACATGTGTGTGTGTGTGTATTTATTACTATAATGCTTTCAAAACTCAGATAAACTAATATTAATGATTATTAGAAATCTACATTAACAAATAATGGAAATTTCAATGAATAATTAAAGCCATTTGATGTATAGAATATATTGCTTGAAATAAGATTTTTCTGAACAACCTCTATTAAAAGGTTACTTCTCTAAAGGGCTAATTTCCTATTATATGTTGACTGATACTCTTAGGGAGGTTTCACTGTAATGCATAACATGCATAAATAATATATTTGAAATATATATAACTGAACTTTTAAAATATTTTATTTTTTTTTTTGTAAATTAACGAAGCACCAGAAAGTTTACTTTATCAAAACAGATTTGAAGTTATTTTTAATTCATGTGTGTATACCTAGATTCATGCACTTTTTCAAAATTTGGTAAATAGCACATTAAAATTTAATCTATTAAACAGCAACTATTTTTAGTCTTGATTTTCTTTAGTTGATATAATAGAGCAGGGTGCAAAATTTCCCCTCGCCAGCTCGCCATTGGCAAGTGGAAATTTTACTGTGGCGAGTAAAATTTCGGTCTAAATGTAGATAGAATTCTTACAGTACATGGTGCTACCAAAAAATAAATAAATAAAAATTATTGATTTAAAAACATAAAATCATGCTAATCTTAGGTAAGGTGACCACACATCCTCTTTTTAAGAGGACAGTCTTCTTTTTCAATGCTCTGCCCTCTTAAACAAAAAAAAAAAAAAAAAAAAAAAAAAAAACAGGACTAAAAAGTCCTTTTTTTTTTATGTTTTTCATCCTCTGTCCTCTTTTTCAAATGAAAAGGATTTAGTCCTTAATTTCAAAATTTTCGCAAAACTGGGAAGCTCAATCGGCTGTTGGCTGTATCGAACGGTGAACAGTAACTTTTTTCTGTGTTAGGTTCGCAAAAGAACAACTTTCTAATAAACTTGTCAAAGCATATTATGGTTTATTTAATAAAAAAATTGAAAT
Organism: Salticus scenicus; assembly: GCA_963930645.1. Taxonomy (NCBI): domain Eukaryota; kingdom Metazoa; phylum Arthropoda; class Arachnida; order Araneae; family Salticidae; genus Salticus; species Salticus scenicus. The sequence goes on along the minus strand of OZ005656.1, from coordinate 108,195,218 downwards.
TGTCATGAAATCACTAAGAAGGCGGTGCTGCAGTTAGTACACAGTGGGTTGAAGTGTGTTCCCACTTTTGCATGAATAATATTCCTCATAAAAATAGGCCCACCAGTGACCGAGAGGTTCTGTCCTCAAAGCTGGTATACGTGAGGCATTGGGTTCGATACCCAGTCGAGCTCGTTGGCTTAGCCGTTAGGATTTTCCTGTAGTTTTCTCCGAAACTAGCGTAAATATGGACTAGGACCTCTAAAAAAGACCTCCACAGAGGACTCTCCTACTCAGACCACCGCCACTTTAGAGTGTAGAAAAAGAGAGGAAAAAAGCTAAAAAGGCCATAGAAATAGCATGGGAAGAAAAGCAAAAATACTCACAATGTCAAGTGTGTTAAAAAAAAAAAAAAAAAAAAAAAAACAGGCTCATACCGGAAGTAATAAGAGCACAGAATTGACTAGAAAAAGACATTGAACAGCGGGAAGCCCTAGTGCAGACAATTGGCCTTAATGATAACACTACCACCCCCTCACAAAAATATGCAAAAGTTAGTTGAATTCATTTTATGTCTTTCTGGCAAAAACGCTCTCACAAAGCGACTGTTTTCTTCAATGAACAAAATGTAGACATGTGAAAAAATTCCCTTTATACACCTACTTTAAAAATTATTAATTACTAAGACTAATTTAGGTTATACTTGTGAGAACTTTTATAAAATGCTGATAAAGAATAACTGTTCATTAAAACAAATCGTTTCATCTGCCAAATATTAATTTTATTTTTTCATTTGCCAATTTAATCTTTTCTTTTATGATTACGATTTTAATTAAAAAAAAAAAAAAAAGTCTACCAACTTTTTTTATGTAACTGCATGAAAGTACCACAAAAAAAAAAAAAAAAAAAAAAAAAAAAAAGTTTTTGTCTACAGTAAAAATTAATACATTTTAAAAAAAAACTATATTGTCCAGTGACACCTATAAAAATTAGGGATTTTTCCTCTTGTAGTCGTATATTATTAATTTAAATTAAAGTGCACTGATTTTGAATAGGTTTTCATAAAAATTTTCATTCAATTTTGTGTCCTCTAAAATGACCTCTTTTTCAAAATTGAATGTCTTCTATTTTTTTATAAAATAAAAGACATTGTGTTATTTCTCCTCTGTTACCAATAAGAATTCTGGTCAATTTATATGTAACAAATAGAGTAAGTTAATCATATTTTGTGGCAAGTAACTTTTATTTCAGTGAGTGTAATCTAAGTTGAAATTTCGGGCCCTGTAATAGAATACATATAAGATATCTATCAAAGTATGATTAGGATAATTAATTAATGATTGAATCATTAATACCCAATAACCCAATCATTAATATCCTAATCATTAATAATTAAGATAATTTCCAGAGCAAACAAAAGCTAGAACAGTGACTTTTTTTTTTTTTTTTTTTTTTTTTTGTACTGACAATATCTTGCAAATGATAAACAATAACTAAAAAAAAAATGTAACCACCTTTTTATCCATCTCAAGGATATTCTCATTAAGTTTAGATAAAAATTAGATAAGTATATCTGAAAATACCTTAGTTAAGGCAAAAAAATAAATAAATATAACTGATTTATTTTGAAAATGGAAGGTCACAAAATACTTTTCTTGTATGCACGACAGCAGGGTGAAACTGCCTAATAAGGAAAAACTCTGAAAATTGCTACTTGCATGCAAAATGAATAGTGGAACTAGACATGTTAATAATATTATACGGCTGCTATGAAATATACAGTCAACTCAGTGAAATCCGCAATAACTGGAATCAAAGCTTTTGTAGATTATAGATCATTGCATTGTTTACATACATTTATCTTCTTATTACAGTATAAATTTGCAAAGTTAATTAGTAGAAAGTTAATTAGTACAAATATATTAAATCAAAGTATAAATATATTAAATCAGTAATTATTCTAAACACATTTTAAGCAAAATTATACACATAAATGAATAAATGAAATTAATAATAACTAAAATAAGAAAAGATACAGATCCATCTGCAATTACTTTAAATGCAATTAAAGTAAGGTAAAATAAAAAAAATCAGTAATTACAATATGAAAATTAAAATTTAAAAGAAACTATAGTGGAAAATACATTTTAGATTCAATATACATATTAATTTATTAGTTATGAATTTGCAAACTTCAAATGATAAATATCCAGAGATTTTTGCAACAGTGAATTAAAAATGTATATTTAAAAATTTTTTTGCTAGAAATTATTTTTTTTTTTCCCCTGCAATTTCAACGAATTTGATTGAATCCCTGCCAAAAATTGTTCAGTTACATTTTTATTTATTTACTAGCTGTACCCTGCCATGCTTTGCTGTGGCACATTGTGATTGCATGGACGAGAAATGAGGAACAAAACAAAGCATATGTTTCACAGAAGATTAATTTTGCAATACTTGTGGGTATACAATATTTTTTGTTATTCCTTTGTCTGCATAGATATAAAGACCTATCTGGTTTGCCGACATGGGAACGTGCAACATACAGTTGTCCATGTGAGAATCAATCCGCATCTAAATCTAAACCACACATTTCTAAAGAATCACCTTGAGATTTATTGATTGTGATTGCAAACGCCAATCGAATTGGGAATTGCAATCTTTTAAATTTAAATGGTGTATCGAACGGGATCATGGGAATTCGAGGAATGAGGACATCTTCACCTTTGAAAGGCCCCATTAAAATCGTTGCTTCCACTACATTGTTCATTAATTTCTTAACTACGAGTCGCGTGCCGTTGCAGAATTTTGGTTGATTAATATTGCGCAACATGACAATTGGCACACCTGTTTTCAATTTTAATATGTATGGTGGCATCCCTCACAGATCAAGTGAGTTCAAAAATTCCATAAGATAATTAACTACATCATCTGCTTCCACAACGATGTCTATCGACTTATATGTAATTTTCTCACTTTGAATGCTGGATTGAATAACATTATTAAGTTGATAGACATCTTTATTCTTCGCAGCAAGGATAGCTCGTTCACTGAGCCAATCGTGATTCCTATAATTAATTTGAATATTAGGAAATACTTTTTCGATCATGTTAGGATAGAAAATTAAAACTTAATTAAAAATGGATGCATAGAGGTTTTTTTTTTTTTTTTTGGGGGGGGGGGGATAATTTTAGGATCGTAAATAACTGAATTGGCCAGAAATCGTACTTAGTGAAAGTTCACTACACTGTGCCGCTCATTAGCCCATAAAAAATAAAAATCTAAATATTGAATTTTGGAAATTTTAAATTAAATAAAAAACAAAGATTAAATGAAATAAAAAATAATTAATTAAATGACTTACCCAATCATCATGCAAGAAAATATGCTGAAAGGTAAAAGATTAATAATCCAAGAAGGCACATGAGATTTTTTTTATAAATCACACATTGGTTGCACACTAATCAATTTATTTAATAATTATAACACATAATCAGCTGGATTAACTAAAGATAATTCTATGGCTATAGATTAACAAAAGAAAAAAAAAAAAAAAAAAGACATGAATGGATCCAGAGGTAATTAAAATTGCTACAAAATATATTCATTACCAGACATATCTGCTATTCACCTATCTTGCACATGAATATTAAATAGACTGGTGTTTTACAAACACCACTGCTTAATGAATTCCATATTGGGTGTTCAGGCAATTTAATATTTCTAACATAGCAATTTGATAAGAGATCATTGATAAAATCCAACACTGATGTTAATCCCAAGAAATGTCATATTTGTCCATAGTAATATAGTTTATAAATAATTTTGGATATTTTGCCGATTATCGTTTTCGCGTGATTTTTCTTGCTAGTAGTATAAACACTGTTTCTTCTTGGGCAATAGATCGTTTATACCTCCTTAGGAAACTCTTTAACTATCACCATTCATGCTGGCTCTCCCGATTCGATATCGCTCATCAGTATTTAATTGTGCATATACTCCAAGATTGTATAGAAGACTGTTTCAAGAATCTATCATCAACGATTCAATCTTGATAATGTAATAGGAGTACAATATGGACATACTTCTACGGCTATGGAAAAACTTTCTTCCATGATATGAGATATCAGAGATGATGTGAACTGAGTGCCATTTTATACTTAGCTATGTCTAGCAGGTTTCTCTTTACACTTGAAAGAAGTGTGAAGTACATTTTTTTGTAAGAAGCTGTCAATCTTAAAGTTGAGCAGGAGATTTGCCCAAAACACTTTAAAAATCAAAATTGAAATGTAGAATATTTAAAAATTGTGTTATCTATGATCGATGTGAGACCAACGGCTGAAGGCCGCCAGCATAGCAGAGAGGGGAATCCCCCTGCCTCCTAATCCACAGCTACCATCCAAGAGAGAGGGACGCTCATCTAATTTTCCCGCCAGCTACGAATGAACTACCGGTGAATTCATGCACGTGGTAAATAGAACGTAGAGATGCATTTTATCTAGATCGTAAGCTCAAATAAAAGGTTAAAGAATTAAGATTAAATAAAATTAATTTTGATAGAGGAAAATTTACTTTAGACAATTTTTTGAGATACATTATTTATTATTAAATCTAATTCATATTTTCAAAGAGATGCTATTTTGAAACGGCATAGTAATACCGCATTTCTGCAGACCTAATGAAATTTTCAAAATGTAATTAAAAGTGACGTCAGCGATTTTAATTAACGAAATATGACCATCAGAAAAATTATTAATTTTTTTTTAGAGCAATCCAAAATGTTTTTAAATCCATTTATCTATTATTTATTTTTATTTTTCTTTGATTGGTGAATTTGTTTGTTTACCTTTCTAAACATCGGCGGTTTGTTCACAAACAAACATTTTCGTGATTTTTAGACTTTTCTATTTCTTTTGAATTTTGAATTCTTTAAATGATTAAAATGGGGAGAAATAAATTAAAAAAATAATAGTCAACTATTTCTTAGAGGATTTGAGAAAATTTAATTAAATTAAAATGTGTTAATTTTTTTTAATTTTAACAGATCAGTTTTTCTTTTGATATTACTAAATTACAAAAATTATCAGGAAATGTTATTCATCTTTTCGTCTCATTGACTGGCAGCTGTCCATACCCAATGTCCAATAACTGTCATGAGAACACCTCAGCTGATTGATCGTTCTGCAGCTGGACACGCATATTCATGATCAACTGCAATGTACGTGTGTGTTGCCACAATGTTGAATATTTCAGGCAAGCATTTATTTTGTCCGATGGTGTCGATTGAGAAATTACAGGCAATGTTTGCCTAAAATCTCTTACCAGCAATATCAATGCATTCCCAAATGGTTGAACATTTTCACGCAAATCTCGCAACGATCAATCAAGAACTTCAAGCACTTTTTATGTGCCATTGTGCATTCATCTCAAACAATGATTTTACATTTTTGTAATACTTTTCCCATACCGAATGCTTCGGAAATATTGCCCGTGGGAAAGAGAAACAGTTGAGAAGTATTTACATTAAAAGATAGGTATAGTCCGAGATACAAAAGTTTGAGAAAAAAAATAATTGCGACTCGAAATCACAAAGCATAACAGGCAAAGAATCCGACTACATAAACATTAATTGCATCAGGACATTTCGGAGCAAAAATGGGAAAGTTATTTCCTTTTCTAAAAAACTAAAAATTTTATACAGATGCCATTCATCGAAAATCAAACATTTTTAACTACCGCATGCTCATACATTCACAAAAATAAAAATGTGAAACATCAACATCATTTTCATTTTAATTTTTTACTGAGCACGCGCTGTATAAGATAAATGGTAAACATAAAGCAAATTTGCAGTGTCAAGCATAGGTGGTACACTGCTGACCGTTAAAAAAGCTGTTTTCTCGCGGTTGCAGGTATGTTACTGATGAAGTAGATAAAAACAATCTTTGAAGCGGGTTGTATATCATGTCAAAACTTGAGATCAATCGGTGCAGGACATTTTGAGTTTTTGAGCCGTACACAAACCAACTTAACATTTTTATAGATATAGATTTATTTATTATTATACAAAATTGTGGATTAGAAAATCATAGATTTCACAGAGTTGACTGTATTTATTTATACTTATAGTAACTGATATTTGAGGGGTTTTTAATATATTATAAAATAAGTTTAACATTCAAAATGAAAAAAATTTATAAAAACAATATAATTTATCATGAAATTTAAAGACAACAAAATTTTCAAAAACCTTGATCTCAGGGATAGCCCCTGAAAAGTTTCACCTCTGCTAAGAAATCAAAATGACAACCTAATGCTTATAAAAGACGAAAAGACAAAAAGATTGTCGTCATCACCATCAATTTCTAAGTAAAAAGTTAACCACAATAAGTAAAATATTACCATGTCATTCAACATTTAACATGTTCTTTGATCAATTCTCAAACTTTCTAATTATTCAAAACTAGCAGGCTTCGCAAGTCACTAATTTACATGAATTTTAAAAAATAATTTAATCTTATTTTATATGTCCCTTTATAAATAAAAACTAAAAAAAATTCATTAAAATCACTCTGAACCTTGTTTCAGGTATCCGCTGCCTATAGCAGCATTTTTCCTGCCCATGCAGTGTCAGTTCTGGGTTTCCCACTGAATGCAACAACGTCTTTTCCAGGCATTTATATTTCTGCATTTATTGATCCACAAGTGAAGCAGTTACTATTTAAGAAATGTGATTTTAAAGATCGCTGTATCTCAGCATCTATTAAACATTAAATTTTTACACCATGTATATAGCCTTCGCTTTTTCTATCATATTATAACTTGATTCCAATAAATACAATCAATAAAAAAAAATCCCTTTCAAAGAAATTATTTAAATAAATAAATAAAAGCAATTTTTAATTAAAATTAAAATTTAATAAGTTTAATAATTTCTACTATATTACAATTTGTTTCTGATAAATTAAAAGGAAAAAAAAAACTTTTAAAGGAATTAAATAAATAATAAATAATGCAACAATCGTTGCTAAGAGACACAGACAATTGAAATGAAAGAATAAATTTAAGAAAGTGGAACAGAAAAATCAATGGATAAAAATGGAAAATATTAATCAAAAATTTTAAATTAAATTTAAAAATGATCTTGATGAGGTGCACCCCTGCAAGGTCCAAATTACCACTCTGCCAAGTTTTATAGCTCTGTGGTCAGTAGAGATCATTTTAAAACTGCAATTTTCCAAATGTTTTCCTAGCTTGTTCATAAAAATGGTAATAAAATAATAATGGGTTAAGCTAAATTAATAAATTACATTAAAAATAATAGTAAATTAAATTAACTCATTGAGAACATCTTGAATCAATTCAGCTTCTGGTGCAGGTAGTGGTAAAGAGAAATCACCCCCTGCCTCTTCTTCATTCTGAAAATAAAATAAAATAAAGAAGAATAAGTAAAATATTTTTTAAAAATAATAATTGCTTTACAATCTTTCAAAAAATTTGAAATAACAAAGAACATTTAAACTTTAGTTAATTATATTAATTTTTACAATATTGGATTGAGTCAATTAAATATTCAATTAACTGCAACATTAAATTAATTCAATTATTATCTTTTATTTGCTGTTAAAATAACCCTGTTTGAGGTCTTCCTCTGTTTTTGAAGCAGGGTTTAAACTGCCATTAGTTTTTTTAGCATTTTGCTAAAAGGTATCATATTTTGCTAAAACATGTTGGTCAGAATTTTGCTAAAAAGCTAAAACTGGATAACTGCATAAAATATCTCTGGATTTTTTTTTTTTTTTTTTTATTTAAAGGCAAAAACTACGAAAGGACAAATTTTTGGGAATCATTTATATAGCAATTTGGATTTATTTTTAATTTTTAATGATTGAATTTAAATGAAAAAATATTTAAAAGTATGTCAGAATTCAGAATTTGCTTCATAGAAGCATTCTTAGCACTAGTATTTCACGATTATCTACCACTACACTTTACTTAATTTTTAAATTGCTTTTTCATTTTACACATATGATATGAGTATCTCTTTTTCTATTGTTAAAATCAAAACATAGTTTCTTCGATTCATATTTTTGAAGTCACAAATATGGATGCTTGGTTAAAATCATCAATGAACAAAAGGAATTGAAAACAAAACTGAGGATAACAAAGCTAACAAGGAACATTACCCAAGTGTCTGGCTGCGATTTTAATGAAATTTTAATTTCTGATAGAGGGCATGTACCAAATATTTTTGATCATAAAAATTTTTGCTATCGTCCATGTTTTCTATATTTATTGAATTTTTAAAATGTTAAAAACCACATCAGCCACATATCAACAGTAAGCTCCGCCTTTGGGTGTGACTTAAAAATACTAAATGATTTAGCAAAATGATTTTGCGCTTTCATGTTTAAGTTACAAATGAAAATTTATAGTACTGAAAATTATTTCAACTGAATTATTGAGTATTCACTTGCTGTATAAATACAAATTTTTTGTATATTTTTGAGTAAAAATTTGATAGCATATCAAATATGAAAGAAACGCCTCTAGAAAAGAAATGCCTCTCTCTCATTGAAATCCTAGCCGGACACTTGGGTGATGTTCCTTGTAAGTAAAAGAAATCAATGGTATCCAAAGAATTAATTAACTTTCGAAAAAGCTAAAATAGTGCTTGCCTATTTTCGCTAAAATGCTAAAGTAATTTTTTTGCCAGGTTAAACTCTGTTTTGAAGTCAATATTTTTCTTTTCCCAGCTTTATCTTTTTAGGTACATAGAGAATTCATGATTTTAATTCCTCAAAATGTAAACATAAATATTGTTTAAAAATTATATGAAGATAGAATTGAAATATTTAATTAAATTCAACCTAACCACAGTAAAAATAAGATTCAGGAGTATTCCTCACTCCAAAGGAGCTACAAACATCTTTAAAAAAAAGGAGAAGCCGAACACAATATCGATTTTCCTATCAAACTCATCTCAAACATATACCAGCGAATCATACAAGATTAACAAAAGAGAAACAGTAGGAATCTACAAAATAGAATATGAGGATCCAAAAACAAAATAGAATAGTACATATAAGAGACCAAAAATTTTGAAAAACTACTACAGCTTTCTGAAAACTAGCAAAAAAAATGAAGATATAAACAGAAATTTTGATAATACCAAGAAAATTTTCTAACTACAACAGTTGTAACTATACATCTAATTGTGAAGTAATCACAATTATAACCTATTGTAATTCCTGCAATGAAATTATCGTGAACAAATGTTGGTAAAAAGATAATAATACAAAACAAGAATAATAAATCATGCAGTCTGCAGAGATTATTAACACTTTCTAACTATATATACCTATTGCACAGTTTAATCTTCAGTGTACTTTTCCTACATGATCACACAATGTTGAGATGGAATGAAACACACAGATAGTATAATTGAATCCATAATCACTTTTAACTCTCGTTTTCACAAGATCAAGGCGCTACTGCAGAAAAATTGCTTGCAGATGCTGCTTGGCACGTTTGGCGAAAACCACCAGCATTGTGCCTTTTTGTATTGCTTAGAAGTTGCAACATTCCACTGGTTAATTTTGCAATCTTTGGCGAATTAGCGCACTTTTTGAATGAGACGGGCTTAACTAAATTTCAACTACAAAATAGGGTCAAAATGACCCCATCTTGGGAAAGCAAGGGTTAAACATTGTTGATTGGATGTAGGGTTTAAGGTCGATTGACTACGCTAAGGTCCTACACCTATAGGTGGAATGCCCTGGGTGGGAATCTTTCTAAGGGGTCGTAGCCCATATTTACATGAGTTTTGGAGAAAACTCTGAAGGGTTAGGTCGATAAGCACGACCTAGGATCAAACCTGGCAATTCTCATCTACCAGCTTTGAGCACATAACCGCTCATGCGCTGGTGGGCTTAAACATTGTTGGAAAGTACTAAACAGAATTAACACAAACGAAAATGCAATACAAGTAATTTTCAATTGTAGCCCTTAATGTATCAAAATATTTTAGTGTAGCCTTGTAAATTTCAACATTAAGTATGCCATATTCTATTGATAATATTCTTTTTAGCATATGAATACTATAAATATCAATTTCATTATGATTTGTGCAGTACAAAGATATTTAAGTATGATTTATAAAAATACTTCTTATAAAATGTGATGCATTGGCATTATTTTAGGTGTCCCTCTACACAAACCAGTTGTACTATTTATAACACTTTATAGGAAACATTCCATAGGAACCAAAATAACAATCATTTTGAAGAAATTTTTACAGATGATCCTGAATAGGTAGCTTTAAACACTCCTCCAAGATCTTGCTATAAACGAATGCATTCACAGTCCTAGTAAAAAAAATTCAGGTGTCCAACTTCTTTACTGTATATTCATCTGTTTATACCAAGATCTTGGAGGAAAGTTTAAAGCTAGCTATTGAGGATCATTTAAAAGGTGCTAAAAATCACATTTATCAATACAGCTTTGCAATCTGTTAAACAGTAAAATCAATAAGTGCAATTCAACTTATTCATGAATGATTTTGTTCCCTAACATACATAATGTTTTCTCCTCCACAACATTACCGATATTGGAAAAGTAATTCTCCCCCCCCCCCCATTTCCTCCCTTTAGGTGCAGGCCTATCTGAAAACATCGGGTATTCAGGGCCTGACTATCACACGGGCACCTGGGGCTCGTGCCCTGGGCACGAAATTTCTGATGGGCACAAAATTTTACTAATGGATAAAATATATAGTCTAAATCTTCCCTTTTTTTTTTTTTTTTTTTTTTTTTAACTCAACTGTGTTTCACTTACAATTAATGAAATTTTAAAATAAAACCTGTCGTTAAACTGACTGGGGATAATTTTATTTGTGTTTAGAACCTGGCCTAAAACAATTAATCAGATTAATTAAATTTTTGACCAAATAATTTTTTTTTTCGATCTTTTTTTTGTCCTGCTAAAAATTGTGGTATATTACTAATCGGTCTTTTTATTTGGGGGGGGGGGGGGGGGGGCAGAGGGGATGAAGGAAAACTCTTGCTCTTCTAAGGGGGCACGAAAATTTTAAAGTGCCCTGGGCACAAAAATTTTTTAGTCGGGCCCTGCGGGTATTATTGTTTTCAAATGGCTTGGGAATAGTCCTGATCAGAATCCCATTGAAAATTTTTGGCATATAATGGGTATGAAAGTTGCTGCTAAGAAGCCTGCTACTAATATAAAACTGCAGTAAAGCATTATTAGGGTCTAATACCATGGAATTAGCCAGAATTACATTCAGAAGTTGATATCTTCTATGCTGGAATGTTGTAAGGCTGTCACTGCAGCTTGTGGAGGATCTACTAAATACAGTCAACTCTCAAAAATCCGCAACCCTAAAATCCGCAATTCTCTAATATCCGCATATCATTTGCAATGTAAACAAACATTGTCACAATTGATTTGTTGATTAGTGGATTACAAAAATTCAGCTGTATTAAGAGACAAAATATTTTTTCAACTGATGCTGATGAATCACCAATCACTCAACATATTGCAGAGGAGGAAATGATAAGTGTAATTATACAAAATTATTAAAAAATAAATGATAATAATTTAGAGAAAAAGGAGAAAGACAGTTTTCATGAAAGATTTTCTCTTATACAGATAAATACTCAAATTTTCTCATAGCACAAACTTATGTGATTGACCAAGAATTGCTGACTTTTTTGCAGGTTATAGGAAAATAAATATGTATGAATATTCTTACTTAAACTAGTATTGATCAGACTTTTTAAAAATCTAGATAACTATAATATGATGTATAAAAATTGTTCTTTAAATTAAAATTTCATGAAATATTTGTACTTATATTAGACACACTTCATTTCAGATTTGTATGTATAACATATAAATTGTATCTTAAAGATTTGCTACTCAAATGATGTTCTAAGATGTAAATAAGAGAAATTACTCTAAAATCTGCAAAATTCAGAAATCCGCAAAACACTTCGTTTTAAGCTGTGCGGATTTTTGAGAGTGTACTGTACTGAAGTGATCTGCATGCATGTATACACATCTAGTATATGTAATATGGCTGCAGTTATGCAGAAGTTACATTAACTACAAAATTTGTGTGCTTGTTGCTTTCTTCCGTGTTTTCTTAAATACTGCAATTTTCACTTTGTTTCATTTTTCCAAAGAATTATGTTTAAATAAATTATTAAGCCTAATAAAATTTGATTGAGATTAATTCTATAGCTGTATTTTATTATAACAATATCAACATTGAATGAAAAATATTATTTGCACTCATTTCCACTTTTCTGCAAGTGATGCATTTTTTTGTACACCTCTGTGTGTATATATATATATATAGATATATGTGTGTGTGTGTGTGTATGTATGCATGTATATATATAGGAATAGATTATCAATGAATAAAATAAATTATCAATGAATAAAATGAAATAAAATCCCCAAAAACACTGAGATCTTCATCAGGGAGGCCCCTCAGTGTAGGGGTGAAAAAGAAGTTTCTGAAAGGACAGTAGCAATTAGCTAATAACTATCCTTAGCCCCTAACTTCTCACTAAACAGAAAACCACCATTAACTGAGAAGAAATCTGACTTTAAAAATTCCAAAAACAATTATAAAATTACCAAAATTACAAAAGTAGTACAATTACGACAAATTAGTATATATGAAATATACAAGAATACAAGAAATCACAAAATACAATAAAATAAAACCTCCCACATGATAAACTAACCCTCTTTGGCCAATGGGCTTACTCGTCGGTACTTAAATATCGCCCTTAATTTAGGAACTAGAACAAACCGAAAGAGGAAAAACTTGAAACACTCGATTAAAAATTAAATTTGCACTAGAAGAAAGAATTCGCACTATTTGCAATAATCTATATATTAATTTGAAACATGTTTTTGCCTGTCTCCACTATATTGAGAGAACGGCTAGGTGTAAAAATTTGGTTGAGGTGTCTAAAAAAAGCTCTTGGTCTGTAGATGTGCAATGAGAAGAGAAAAATATAAAAAAGTCGAACGGTTCCCCGCCCGGGGGGGAAACGGGTTAAAAACACGTTTACGAGCTTAACTAAGCTTCAAATTACTTCACGGTGAAGAAATTGTACATATGGGGACTAGAGTCGAATACTAAAAAATCACTTTCTGTTGCATACAATATAGTGCGACCCCTGGTGGTTAAAAATGGAACTAGGTGATTTTGCTGCAGACCCTATCATGTTACATCTTATTTTAAAGGTCTTGGTATTTCCTGACCGTTGGTGATGTTCGTATAGAACACACTGCGCCCCCTGGCGGTGGAAAGTGCAACTAAAGGATTTTGCAGCTGACACCACCATGTGACACCTTATTTAAAAGGTCTTAGAAATTCAAGGTGGTTGTTGATAAAGGTGTTGAAATTTCATGTTGATTGGGGATGTTTGTATACAATATAGGGCGCCCCCTGGTGGTGAAAAGTGGAACTAAGTGATTTTGTAGTGGGCCCTATCATGTTGCACCTTATTTTAAAGGCCTTGGTATTTCTTGACTGTTGGTGATGTTCCTATAGAACACACTGTGCCCCCTGGTGGTGGAAAGTGCAACTAAAGGATTTTGCAGTTGACACCGCCATGTGACACTTTATTTGAAAGGTCTTGGAAATTCAAGGCGATTGGTGATGTTCGTATATAACATGCTGCGCCCTTTGGTGGAGGAAAGTGGATTTTGCAGTGTGTGCGTAGCATGCCTGCTATACGGCCACAGGCAGCGGACACACGAGTCAGAGGTTCGTTCGGTTCAAGGCTAATTTTTGAGAATTTTTTCATGGTAATAGCGGCTTGCATATACGTGCCGCAGGCACTGGGTCACGAACCCGAGTTCCGTTCTGTTTTTTTTTTTTTTTTTTTTTTTTACAGATGATTATTTTTTTCGTGATGTTTTCATTTTAAAACAGAAATTCAAACAAAATCGAGTTAAAGTATAAAATAATACAAATTTAAGGTTCATTTAAGGTATCAGGGGCCCGGGCAACGCCGGACGGGTCAGCTAACATGTAGTCTTAGTATTAAACGAAATAGAAAATAAAAGATAGCATCTGTTTATTTGAAATCTGTTTGACGTCACATTGACAGTACTTTGTAGAAAGTGATATACAGTATTTCTATTTATAAGCATTTTTTCGACTTTCTTTTTTTAATTGAAATGTCGTAAATTATGTTAGATGTTTTATCATGAAACACATTTAAATAATGATGCGACGGTTTTTGAAACTTTACAGTCAATAAAGTGATCGTCGAATTCGACGGGTTCCAGCTAGTGATGATGATTTAAAATATGCTCTTGAAGATTAAAAAAAAATTTTGCAAGTTAACTGTTACCCGTCTCAATTTTTAACTGAGTGTTTCAAGTTTTTTCCTCTTTCGGCTTGTTCTAGTTCCTAAATTAAGGGCGATATTTAAGTACCGACGAGTAAGCCCATTGGACGAAGAGGGTTAGTTTATCAGGTGGGGGGTTTCATTTTATTGTACTTCATTTTATTGTATTTTGTAATTTCTTGTATTCTTGTATATTTTATATATATTAATTTGTTGTAATTGTAATACTTTTGTAATTTTGGTAATTTTATAATTCTTTTTGGAATTTTTAAATTATATGTATGTCAGATTTCTTCTCAGTTAATGGTGGTTTTCTGTTTGGTGAGAAGTTGGGGGCTAAAGATAGTTATTAACTAATTGCTACTGCCCTTTCAGAAACTTCTCTTTCACCCCTACACTGAGGAGCCTCCCTGATGAAGATCTCAGTGTTTTTTGGGGTTTTATTTCATTTTATTCATTGATATCTATTCCTATTATTTAAGTTTTGCATTTCCTTTTGCAGCAATTCTGTGCATTGGTTTACAATTCTCCTTTTTTGTTTTTCTTATCTTTAAACTCATAAATTTGTTACAATAGTTACCTATGTATATATATTTTTTTCATTTTTCTGAACTTCACAAAGAAATTTTTTAACTTATTGGTCATTGGTGTTTCAGTGATCTTGTATCTGTTGCTTGGCTTCAACTATGCTTAATAGATCATCATTATTATATATATATATATATTCTCAAAACATTAACTAATTTTCTTGCATATCACTGCACCGGTGGTGCACCAAGGGTGGGGTGGAGAGAGCGATCCATCCTGGGCCTCTGGTACTGAGGGGGCTTCCAAAGAAACTTAACCTTTAAGTATATGTATCTGGTTAATTTATTAAGCCATTATTTTAACCTGAAACATTCTCTGCAATTCCCCTTTAAGTCACAGGTTCCTGTCTAAAGAGCCTTAATGTACAAAAAGTGACTGTAGAGTGACAACTCAAAGAAAAATCTCATTTATACAAATCTTGACTAAGCCAGGGCAAGTAGGGCAAATGCCCCCTGGTCGTCTTGTTTGTGCTTCCGAATCAATCTTAAAATTTACTTCAATGCCTTTTTATAGTAATAGACTAAAGTTAAAAAGTGCAAGGGGGCCTCAAAATAGGAAGGGCTCTAATTAGGGGGTCACAATGTGACTTTCACCCTGGACCTCAAAAATTGAAGGTCTGCCACTCTTATTTTTTATTCATAATAGTCGAAAATAAATTTGGAAAATGCATTTATTGCATCATAAAACAGAGATGTATCAGCTGGGAATGTTAAAGCAGTTGATAGACTTGGCATAAGCATTAGGAATATTTAATAATTCACCTTTAAATACTTGTAATAAACATAGTTACATGTCTGTAGCAATATTTTTAATAATAAGAGATATTTCACGTAATTTTTAAAATTATTTTTCCTTAATCCAATACTCAACACAGGGATGTTACCTGGTCTGTTCAACTGGTGATACTACCCCTTTGATACCAATTTTTTGACATTGGTATTTATTTTTTACACTTGACTTCAAAAAGTAAAAACTGTATTTAAAAAAAAGGAGGAGGAGGTGTAAATTCTTTTAGAAAAAGTAACATGAATGAAAAATCATGCAGTATGCACTTTCCAACTGTATGTACTTGTTGTATAACTTTCGATGTTATTTACCTACATTATCATACAACGGACAGACAGAAGGGCTGAAAGGCATACAAATAGACTAACTGTATTCGTACTCACTCTTAAACATTGTTGGAAAGTGTGAAAATTATTTAACGCAAAAGAAAATGCTGCCCTAAGATTCTAATTGCAACCCTTAATGTATCTGAATATTTTAGCATAGAACTGTAAATCTGAAGGTTAATCATATCATATTCAATAAAAAACATTATTTTAGCATATTAACAAATAATGTCAATTTCTTTATGATTTTTACAGTAGAAAGTTATTTAATTGTGATTTATAAAAATGTCTGCCTAAAATGCAATGCAATGGAAGTTTTTTAGGTGTCCCTCTGCAAAAACCAGTTGTACAAGACCTATAAAAGCCCTTTTAAATAGGAACTTGATAACCACAGTGAACTTGAATAACATATATCAATTTTTCAAAATTCTGAAAATATTTATGGACGATGGGGACGGGCCGAAAGACAGATCGAGAGATGGATAGCCCGATCAACAGCAAAACTGCCAACATTTATAATTTTTAAATCAGATTTAACACTAGTATCTTTAAAAAGGAATCTATCACATATATTTCTGGTGAATAGATGAAAATAAATAAACTGAAAACATTTATAAAAATTTTCCAGTATGAAGTTTCTAATGAAATAACAGAGACTTGGCACCTATGAGACAAATACACAAACTAAAATCATATTCACAGTTAAAAAACATTTAAAAAGTGATAAAAACGTTAAATATAAATGAAAAATCAATTCCGGCAAATTTTCAATAATAGCCCTTAATGTAACTGAATATTTTTGCGTGGCCCAGTAAATCTAATGTTAATATTGCTAATCATACTGCATTCTATGGGAAGCATTCTTTCATGCATATGAATAACATATTTTAATTTCATTATGATTTGTGAAAAATAAAGTTATTAAAATTTGGTTATAGAAATACCTCTCAGAGAATGCAATGCTTTGAAATACTTGTGGGTGTCCAAGTATACAAATTAGTGATGGTATTTACTTTATTTTCAATGGAGAGCACCTAATAGTGAACTTGAATAACATATTTCAATTTCATTAAGATTTGTGTAAAGTAAGGGTATTAAAATATGGTTTATGGAAATGCCTTTCATAGAACACAGTGCTTAGGAATACTTTTGGGTGTCCCTATGCATATATATATATACGCTTTTGGAAGTACGATCCTTTGTATTGCGTTGCTACCAGTGAAACTAGTACCACAGTTTTAGAATGCAATAAAATGATCTTAAATGTGACCTTCATAGTGTTTATGATGGATTTACTTATTTCAGAGAAGGAAGTGGGAGAAATTAGAAAAAGAATGTTTCTGGAACAGTGAACACACGTCTGTGTGAAAAACGGTGTCACTGTGAAGCGAATCTCGTAAATTTTCATCAGCAGATAAGGGGTTAAGTACTTGCTTCCATAATAAGAAATAGTGCATATAGTATTTGATCTTAGGACTTAGTTTGAAAATTGAAGCATTGTTGATTATCCAAAAATTGCATTTTTCCAAAAGATGGTTGGTTCCGTTACTACGAATAAATTAAGATTCTACTGTAATTGCAGTCAAGTATTTTTCCCATTTTCAAATGCGGAAAACATTTGAGTATTAAAATTGGAAAATACTATGTCCTTATACTTTTTTCCACTAAAGTATATTAAAAAAGAAAAAATAAATAAATCAGTTTATAAAGCTAGGTTGAATTAAGCAAATAAATTACATCGTCTCTTTGAAATTCTTCTCTTTGAATAGGAGCCTCTTCTTGCATAGTAATGTCTTCTTCTCTTGCAGTATGTTCATCTCCAACATCTGTTAAAGAAACAATAAAACAAAATTTATAAATACATTGCTTTTTTATTTCTTTATAAGTATTTTTTTTTAATTACATTCTTCAATTATTTTAATTTGAAATATTCTTACAAAAATAAATAAGTAAAAATTGTAAATTTATCAAAGATAAGTAGAAATTATAAGATATGAAAAAAGCAGGGGGTGAGGGGGGACTGTTATTAAACATTATTAAAAATATAAAGTTTTCTTTTAAAATAAATAATTATAGTCTCTCATGTTTAAAAGAATCTCTTGTGAACTTTTTGTGCCTAATTATTTCTCACCTCTTCCTGTTTTTAATTCTAAAAATGTTGTTTCATATCAAACTATAAAGGCATTTCAGAAAATATTGTAAAAATTAACAGCATTAATTCTTAAAATTGCAAACATTTTTTTATTTTTATTTTATTTAGAATTTTTATTTTTTCTGTGTTTGAACCTCAAAATCAAACTCATAACCTTATTTCTAATTTGAAACCTGTTATTCCCCTTTCTCTTTAGTGTATTGGTGTTCTTGAACGTGCCCTTTTTATCACAGTCAGTTTTTTTTTTTTTTTTTTTTACCTGAGATAAGAGTAAACGTGTTCAAAGAATGTAATTCAAAAAACAGAATTAAAAAACTTCATTTTTTAATGTGATATATCCTTATAATCAGTGGCGGCTCGTGCAAATTTTTACAAGTGGGGCCCGACCCATCCTATGGTGTGTAATTTAATATTAATAATATTCATTGTTCAGACATACAAACAAACATTATTAAGGAGATATATAAAGCGTAAATTTTTGGATTTTTTTTTTTTTTTTTTTTTTTTTTTTTAATGGCAAATCTTAAATTTGACAATATGAAAAAAAAAAAAAAAAAAAAAAACTGTTAATTTATCTCAGAAATTTATCTTCATTTGCAAAATTCTGCAGTTTTCTGATCAAGGGAGTATCAAAATTTAAATATTTGGAAGATGGGACAGGAATCGCCGAATTCTATACTATGTTGCTTTCGTCGATATATACGTTTGTAGTTTTCCATGGTTTTCTCCGAAACTCGCATAAATACGAGCTAGGTATCACTTAGAAAGACTCCCTAGGGAGAATACACCACCCATATCTAGGACCTACTTTTAGTCAACTGGCTTTAACCCTAACACTACATGCCATTAAAATTTGAAATTTGAATCTCTACACTCTACATGTAATATTTTTTAGCTTGCACGAATTATTAATGTTTCTTATCTTAAAAAATAAATAAAATAAACCTTAATAAATTTATAAGAAGTAAGATTTAAATTTAGATAGTCGTAAATGATGTAATGCAAATGCATGTTAGAAAATGCCATGTTTCTCACTTTAAGAGCTTAATTTTAAACAATTTAAATTAAATGTCTTATTTTCTGATTCAATTAAGAGAAAATTATCTAAAAAACATGTATTTAAAATTAAATTCCTTTATCCTTAAGAGTTTTGAATTTTCATGCGTAAAATTATAAAAATATGCATTTAGGGAAAACTCAGTTTAAATTTTGATATTTCATTAAAAAATATCATTTTAAAACTTTTGAATCATGATCATAAAATTCTTACTTTTTGACACAATTTTATGCTGTTTTTATGCATAATGTTTGTTGAGAATTAAAGATTGAAAAACAAAAATAGTTTTTTTTTTTTTTTTTTTTTTTTAAGGATATAATAAATAAAGAAATAAAGACAGTATCGTCTTTAAATAATAATAATAATAATAAAAATATTATATCAAATTGTATTTTTAATAAAATCATTAAAAAAAAAAAAAAAAAAAAAAAAAAACACCATTTTTGTATAGATAGTTAATCTATATATCCACATAAATCCATTATTTATTTATTTAAAAATTTTGCAGTTTATTTGCATAAAAGTTATAGTATACCAATCTGAAGAAAAATAACGCAGTTGAACATTTTCTTTTCACTTTTACATTTAAATTCAAAATACTTCAGATAGAGAGGTCTGAAATTCTTAATTAAGAGCTTTTATCTCAAACGCTAATCGAGAAAAATGTTTTTAATTATCAACAAAGACAATTCATTTTTAAACACTAGAATTTAAAACTATCATATGTAAGTTTTTTAAAAAATGCACCGAAAAATCATACAAATAAAAGTAATGCAAAAGTCACCAAGTTTTATCCAGGAATTGTATGTTTAACATATTTTAGAGGAGACAGTTTTTTTTCTATATAGCTTTGTTCTGAAGGACCAGAATCCATGTACTCTACCAACGATAAATTATGGTGTGCTAATACTGATAAAGGAGTTCGTCTCCAAATCTGTTAACCTGTTGTTTTAATAGAATAAATACTGTACAAATGGACACTCCAAGCTGGGCCGTTACTATGTGGCCCTTTGCTTAACTGATAAGGCAATTGCAGTCGATCCAAGGCTGATTTTTTTGTCAGCCTTGGGTGGGTGAAACCTTAAGCGATTTGTGACACCTGCAAAGAACATATTGATAAATAAACGGTAATGAGAAACAGATTAAGAAAAAAATGGATATAGGATGTTATTTTGTAAATATATTTTTGAACAGTTACAATAAATAAAAAAAGAATGAAATAACGAATACATATATATTTTTTTTAATCGAAAAAAAAATTTAAGTAGGGCTATGCCCGTCTGGCCCTTAATGATAAGCCACCACTGTTTATAATACAAAGCAACAAAACTCTCATATGGATTACATGGGAAAGAAGAAGGGGAGACTATGACTGATGTAAAGCCTTAATTTTACAGAAACACAATTCTAGCATAAGCCATTCGGCTTGAGATTTTGACTTGATAACTACAACAATGTATTGAGAAAATCTTATCCATGATTTAAAATGAATAAAATAAAATGGTAAGGTATTTAATTAGCGGTATAAAAGAAGAAAAGATTATGTCTTAATGTAAACATATTGTTTTTACTACTTATGGTTATGGCTTCAAACAAAAAAAAAAAAAAAAAAATTCACACTTGATGCATTAACAAAATTCATAATTTTGTAACCAGATTAAAATTTTTGCTTATTTTATTATTATTATTATTTTAATGGGTACGATTCATTAAATAATCAGTGACAGCAGCCTAAAACTGCAGTTAACTAATTTTTATTTTTATTTTTTTCCCTGGAGTTTTCTGTGTTTTTTAAATATTATGATATACATGTTTATAATATAAAATATGATATCCTTATTTTTTTAGATATCAAAGTTGAACTTATGAACTTATGTTAAATGACAAACTTATTAAAGTGAACTTACAAGTGTTGGACAAAATAATGGAAACACTTTTGCTTTTTATGTCTTGTCAAATATCTTGAAAAATACTTAACGTGCTGTTCTTGAATTTTGGGAATAAGGAAAACATATCTTTCCTCATATTTTTCAGCAAAGATTTTGTCAAAAATCTGATACAAATTTTTATTTGTGGATGACCCCTTATCGTAAAGGCCTTTTTAGGAAACAGCTGAAAAACAGCTCATTTAATCATCAATATCTCTATGAATTTTTGTGATATTCAACTGGATTTTTTTTATAAGGTGCTCTATACAGTTGAGTATTAAGCTATGTCAAAGTTTTTTTTTTTTTTTTGCAACAATCCACACATACACAGTAATAAATTATTTACTACAACTGTCCATATCTCTTTGAATATTGAATATATTTGTTTTAAACTATAGTATATTGATTTAGGCATATGTTGTCATGTTTTCTGAAAGTTTCATGAAATTTGAAGGAAAACTTTTGGAGTTATAAAATAAAAACTTGCAGAAAATTTTTGCATTTTTTAATAAAATATTAATAATTCCTTAAATATTCGAGATATCCTCACAAAACTCAACACACATATAAAATATAACATTTATAATCATATCTAAAATTTGCAGATCAATCGACGCTTTTCCGTATACAGAGTAATCACAAATACTTCTTATTTTATTGGATTTGTTTTTCGTCCCTTAAGGGCCTTCGTAACAAAATATTTACTGAAAAATATGAGGAAAGACATGTTTCCCTTATCCCAAAATTCAAGAACAACACGTTAAGAATTTTTTGACAATACATAAAAAAGCGAAAGTGTTTTTATTATTTTGTCCATCACCTGTATATTAAATGACATAAACTGGTATCAGAGTTAAACAAGTAAAGAATGATAAATTTGAAAATGCATTCATTTCTAAATATCAACTGCTATGCAGGCAAAGGCCAGCTAGCATACATATAAATATTAATCAATTAATTATACACTAATTGTGTACAAACAAATTGATACACCAATCATTAAGCTGTGCTTTCTATAAAGATATATAAGTAATAACTTAAAAACATTAAATGGCACATATAATTTATTTGTGTGTTTAGTTAAGGTAGCATTTATTAGATATTAGTCTAAAAATTAATATGAAAAATTTGTTAATTTAAGGAAATATTGCATTATATTTCACAATTTCAAATTAAATCTTCAAATTTACATAAGAAATACTTAAAAAATACTTTTTAAAAGCTAGATGAACAATTTTATCCAATTAAAGTAAATAAGTTTGATATTTAAACAAAAATGATTTAAATCAATGGTTTGGAGGGGAAAAAAAATCTTAATTTAAACCACTACAACCTTGGCTATGATACAGAATGAAACATTTATGTTTGTATGTTAATTAATAAATATCTAAATGTTTTTATTTTATAAATATCTTTAATTCAGGTGCTTTTCACAATTTGTATTCCAATTATTGAGACTTTTTTTTTTTTAACTGTAACAAAAAATAAAATGTATTTTAAGATATCATCACAAAAGTGAAATACAGTAGACTCCCAGAAATCCACATATCACAACCAATGTAAACAATGAAATTTATAGTAAAATTTTCATGGAAAAAAATCAAGATAATTTAAGTGATATTTTAGGAATTGGATCTAATGAGATAGAGTTAATTTTAAGCAAGGTTCAGGTCTTGAAGATAAGTACCTAAACCAATAGTATTTCCGCTGAAACAAAAAAGGATTCCATATACTCAAAAAAAAAAAATAATAATAATAATAATAAATCATTTGTTTTTACTTGTATTTCTAAACTGTAATAAAAGTTTTAATTTCATATATCTTATATGTTTACTTATATGCAGGGCCCAAAATTTCAACTCAGATTACACTCGCTGGAAAAAAAAAGTTACTCGCCACGAAATATGATTAACTTACTCTATTTTTTATGCATAAGGTGACCAGAATTTTTTATTGGAAAAAGAGGAGACATTACGCTTTTTTTTAAATTTTTTTAAAGGAAATAGAAGACATTTAATTTTGAAAAAGATGTCATTTTAGAGGACACAAAATTGAATGAAAATGATTATAAAAATTGGTTCAAAAGCTACTTCACGCAAGTGGTGGATACATTTTTATCGCAAATGATGAATCTGGATCAGCACACCTTAATGTAAATTATATACGGATACGAGAGGAAGAATCCCTAATTTTTATAGTTGTCACTGGACAATATAGATTTGCTTTTTAATTATTAATTTTTGCTATAGACAAAAACTCTTTTGTGGTACATTCATGAAGTTGCATAAAAAATGTTCGTAGACATTTTTTTTTTTATTAAAATCATAATCATAAAAGAAAAAATAAAATTGGCAAATGAAAAAATAAAATTAATATTCGGCAGATGAAACGATTTGTTTTAACGAACAGTCATTCTTTATCAACATTTTATAAAAGTTCTCACAAGTATAACCAAAATTAGTCTTAGTAGTTAATAAGTTTTTAAAGTAAGTATATAAAGAGGATTTTTTACACATGTCTACATTTTGTTCATTGAAGAAAAAAGTCGCTTTGTGGGAGCGTTTTTGCCAGGACCCCATAAAATGAATTCAACTAACTTTTCGTATTTTTGTGAGGTGGTGGTAGTGTTGTCTTTAAGGCCAATTGTCTGCACTAGGGCTCTAGGCCTGAGTAGCAGAGTCCTCCATGTGATCTTTTTAAGAGGTTATCCATATTTACACTAGTTTCTAAGAAAACCACGGAAACGCCTAACGGCTAAACCAACGAGCACGACCAGATATCGAACCCAGCGCCTCACGTATAGCAGCTTCGAGGACAGAACCTCTCAGTCACTGGTGGGCCTATTTTTATGAGGAATATTATTCATGCAAAAATGAGAACACACGTTAATCCACCACGTACCAACTGTAGCACCACATTAATGATTTCATGACAATTTCAATAGTGATTCTGTGTTCTGGATCAAAGAACCGTACAAGTATGGGGAATACTTTTATTTCTTTGTGATTCGAACAATCTGAATAGCCATAAACCATAATATGCTTTGGCAAGTTTATTAGAAAGTTGTTCTTTCGCGAACCTAACGCAGAAAAAAGTTAGTGTTCACCGTTTGGACTAAATCCTTTTCATTTGAAAAAGAGGATAGAGGACGAAAAACATAAAAAAGAGGACTTTTTAGTCCTGTAATGTTTTTTTCGTTAAAGAGGGCAGAGCGTTGATAAAGAAGACTGTCCTCTTAAAAAGGGGATGTCTGGTCATCTTACCTAAGATTAGCAAAATTTTGTGTTTTTAAATCGATTTTTTTTTTCTTGTAGTACCGTACACTTTAAAAATTCTATCTACATTTAGACCGAAATTTTACTCGCCACAGTAAAATTTCCACTCGCCAATGGCGAGCTGGCAAGCAGAAATTTCGCACCCTGCTTATATGTATTTACAATAATTTGTAATGGATTTTAACATTAAAATTCTAATTTAAAAGCACAGACAAAATACCTAAAACCTACAAAATTCTAAAATCTACACAGTCTCTGGTCCCAAGCTGTGCAGATTTCTGGGATGTGTAATGGGTAAGTACAGTTGAAAGTGTCTGTAATACATGCAAACTGCCTTTTTCTTTCATATTTATATGCATGTTGATCTAAATGAACAGACATAAAACTTTACTTAGATGCTTATTTAGGCACCAAAAAATTGAATTTGGCTTGTTTGCTTGTTAAATGCATTTAGTATCCAAATAAATAAATCATTTTTGCATTACCGAAAGAATATTTAATATTAAAAATGAAGAAAAATTACCGCCAGTTCTGACTTGTTCTGATAGTAGTGGCATCTGTGGGGTACTTTCTGGTGTACTTTGTGGTGTAGGAACAATAAAATATTCATTAATTGAATAAGGGATTTCAGATTCATCAATTATTGGGAAAAACCCAAAATCAAATGGTGCATTTTCCAAGTCCAGTTCATCAAGCGTCACTCTAAGACTACTGTTGAAGAGGAAAAATAAAATATATATATATATATATATTCAACATATATATAAATTTTATTAAAACATAATTAAGAATAGTTTTACAAAATTAAGAATATTCTAAAAAAAGATGGAGTATATTGGGTAGAAAGACGGAAAAATAAAGAGAGATTCTAAAAGTAGCATTTTCAGGCCCAGAAATCATTGAGAGGTTTTTAGTATATGCCAGTTTTTGAAAGTTTAATTCATAGTTTATATCAAACATATATATGAATAAGTAAAATTTAATTAATGAGTAAACATTAAGTAATCATTAATTGAAAATAGTATTATTTATCAAGACACTTTTTTTTTTTTTTTAATATCAAGAAAATATTGCTTAAAAATTGATGATTTGTAAAAATTTTTCATAAATTATAAGCATGAATTTAAATTTCTCAGAAAGCAGGAGAAATATATACGGATAACGAAAAATGAAAGACAGTACCAGAATAAGGAAGTCTTCCTTGGAAAAAGGGAGAGTTAGCAGTATGTTATTCACATAAAAAAAAAGCAATTTTAAAATTACAATAAAATAATAATAATAATAAATTCCCTTATACAACATGTCTAAAAAAAAAAAAAAAAAAAAATCCAATTCAATATGATTTATAAAGACTAAATGTAAGTATGAATCCTTTTTATTACCTATTGTTGCTTTCAAAGTCCTTTTTTAAATAGATGTGCATGATTAAATAATTTTAAAACCGATATTTCATGTTGTAAAATTTGTGATCCTTGTAAAGATGCAACTTATTTGCATGCTTCAAAACCACAAATTAGAGAAAAAATTTTAATAGAAAAAACTAAAATAACAAAATATTGAAAAGCATTTAATAGCCATCTTTTTACTTTTAATAAGGAATGATTAAAGTTAAAACAAAGTTCATGTTGTAACTGCATAACAAAATTTGTGTCTCTGATTCTTCATATGCAGAACACAAAAGCAAACCTATTATTGAATCTTTATAAGGATATTTTTAAAATTTTTAATGTCCCTTCAAAATAAAAAGTAAGTTACTTAAGAAACATTTATTATGAAGCTTGCTTAAATATTAAAAAATAAATAAATAAAAAATAAAATAAAAAGCTTTATTTAAGACCTTATCCTAAGTCACTCACATCGGCAGCTCCCAGCATTATCAAAAGCAACCTTCTGTAGTAGCATTCCAAGTGAGCTAGAGCTATTGTTTGCTCTTGCTGTTCATTAGGTGGCACCAGATTCGGCGTGAATCCTGCAGTGGCAACGAGTCCCGCACTGATGTACACCGAATCTCGCACCACCTAATGGAGGATCGGTCAACAAGGACAAACAACAGCACTAGCTCACTTGGAATGCTATCACAGAAGGTCACCTTTGATAATGCCGGGGTTCCCCAGTGAAAGTGACTTAGGATGAAACCTTAAGTAAAGTTTTTTAATTTTTTGAAAAATAAGTTATTATACAATATGTAAGCGATCTATAAAACCAAATTACCTAACAGGTTCTGTCAAGTCAATTACTGAAGTAAGTTCTGGATGGAATGATCGCATCCTGGCAGCCAGAGTTCTTATTTCATCTAACAGATTTTTAAAAAATAAATAAATAAGTATCACTTTTACAAACAGGCATAACATACTTTTGCACATAAAAAAATAATAATAATACACTTTTAGGAAACAAATATATATTTATCAAACTGCGGGGGGAGGAGTCTAACTGTATAATCTTTCATTCTTAAATTAATCAATTTATTCCTCTACATGATGGTGGCTAGCATTAGAACTTTTTCAAATTCTCTAACTTTTCCCTGACCCTTTTTGGCCATTTTCACTGATTTGTGCTCTTTATTTCTCATAAAAAATTCACAGCAATAGTCAACAATAAGCAAATTACTATAACAAGCTTTATGGCTTATTACAACAAAAACTGTCAAAATTCTCTGACTTTAAATGAAATTCCTTGACTTTTCCTGACCAGTGGCTAACCTGACAACAATTCTGCTTCCCAAAAGAAGAATTTTTATGTAGAAAAAAAAATGTTTGATTTTTGAAATAGCCACTATTACTTACCCAATAAAATAGATGATTTCATATTATTGACAGCAATTAAACCAAACATCAATTGAGATGACAGATATAAAGAAAAACGAACATGTCTTTTTCCAGCCATAGATGGATGTTGCGTCAAAACTTCAATAACATCATTCCTACAAATGACAAGATAAATCATCATGCATTACATATCATATATTCTGAAACACCTTTATATGATTAGCAAAAATTTAAATTTATTAAGTTAAAAATAACAGTTTCAGTTGAGAGGTAAAATCAAAGTAACTTTTTTCCCAGCTGAAATTTAACAGTGCGTTAAATATATGAAAATTACTTTGAATTAGAACTTACAGGGGAAAATTCACAGTGGCAACTGGCTGCTTAAGGCTGTACCTGTACCTATATCAGTCAAATTCCCTCTTCCTTTCTTCCCCTGTTATCCTATGGAATTTTTGTTGCTTCCTTTTATAAGGATATCTCATTCAAAAATGAAGTTTTTCAAATTCTGTTTTTTGAATATATTACTATTTCAATATGTCGCCTTTTAGCTTAGTAAGCAAGTTTTTGAAAAAAATAATCTAAACATTTTATTTCAATAAGTAAATCTAAATTTTGGATCTCAAAACAAAATACTTAAATTTATTTTTTTCAAAAAATTGCTCACTAAGCTAAAAGACAACATATTCAAAGAGTGATATTCAAAAAACAGAATTTGAAAAACTTCATTTTTGATAAGCTATTCTTACAAAACGAAGCAGCAAAAATCTCATAAGATAACATGGGAAGGGAGAAAGGAGATGACTGTTGTACAATCTTAATGCTTAAAATCTTATCTGTAACAACAACACAATTCCCATTACCCATTATTACATATACTACATGCACTTTTTGGAGATAACGTGGTCAGAAGATATAAAATTGACTTAACAAATTAGACATTTAACAATTTTGCTGTAAGAGAAAACTGATACGTGTGTAAAGACATATAAAACAGTTTACATAACAAGTATTTAAAAAATTGGTGCAATCGTTTTTTTGTAACACCGATTCCTAGATCTAACATTGACTTACCTGATCAGGATGATTGTTAATTTTCCTGTAATATCTACGTAATACATGCAAAAGGATATCTAAAAAAGAGTTTATGTAGCAATTATTAAGAGAATTATTAGAGCTGTTTTTGAAATACTGACTTTCACCAAAACTTGGAAAGCTGAATTAGTGACCAGAAAACAACAATTACATATGAAAAGATATCTAAAAGGGAGTTCTTACAGTGAGATTGAAAAAAATCCTTACAGCTGTTTTTAAAGAAATTGTGAGATCTCGAATTGACCTGCTTATACAGGATGCCTATCAATTTTTCATAAACTAACCAACTATTGCATACAAAAGGATACCTAATAAGGTGTGTATGTATCAACTTTGAAGAAAATCATTAGAGCTATTTTTGAGATATGGACTTACAGTCCCACTTCTGGTTTTCCAGTTTTCACCAAAACTAGAAAAATCATTTGCACACCAGATCTGTCTCAATTCTAAAGTTTCATTGTTTTATCTTTTATTAGTTTCGGAGATATGATAGTCATAAGATTCCCCACACACATGCAATGCATACACACTGACCAATTGCCAAAAACCTTTTTTAGTACTCAGGAGACCTTAAAACATGTAAATCAGGTGAAAACTAAATATTAAATTTTTTGATCAAATACAATACTCCTAATATAATATAAAAATTACCGTTTATCGTAAGCCTATGTCAAATGAAGAAATAATCAGTAATTACAGTAAAACTCCTTACAAATATAAAATTAATGCAATTCAGGCTTACATCAATCGCACGATTCTAATTTGTAATAACCCTACTGATTTAAAAAAAGAAATTGACTATATTAAAAATATAACTATTAAAGCAGGCTATCATAAAAATCTAGTTAATAAACTATACAGAAAAAGAATTAAAAAACTAAACCATATTCCAAATCATTAAAAAAAAAATTTACTTTTTCTATTCCATTTGATCGAGGAGCAGCACTTACAATCAACAATACCGCTAAAAAATATAATTTAAACATCCCCATAAAACCAAATCCGAATATTAATCAACTAATCAGAAATGATACAGATTCAATCCCCCCCTCTAGAGACCGCAGGAATATACCAAATCCCTTTCAATTATTCAGACAAAAAAACAGGTTGTTACATTGGGATTACTAAAAGAAAAATACCCACTAGAATCAGAGAACACAATAGTGACATGAAATATGGAAAACCGACTACTGCCCTCACCAAAGTTAACCAGGAAAATAATATTGATATAAATTTTAACAAAACTTGCAAAATTGCCAATTATAATAACCTGGATTACGCATATTATCGTAAAACCATAGAAATAATAAATAGCCAATCAGCTTGTAACAGGCACGAGTTGCGAGCAGATTTAGATCGATTGTGGCACCATCTTCTAAAGAGTCAACAACAGAGAAATCAAGGGACAGTTTCGATGAAAGCGGATCACACTGATGGTTGCTGACGAAAGGGCGGATCTGCGCAGAAAGTTCTTCAACCTAGTATCCAGAGCTTTGTAAAGTATAACTTTAAATTATAATTACAATACTCCCATTACCAACAGTAATCAGGTAATAGAAATAAAAAGGGGCCACTAATAAACTTTTCATAGATGATCGTGATAATAGCAACTTTTTGGCTGCTTGCTGCATTGCTCATAAAACTTACATTTGACAGTTTCTGCTGACTGATTAATTTTGGTTAAAACTGCATTATTGAGGTGTATAGTTACTTACAGAAGAAAGCTCTGTATCCTTTTTTTAACAAAAGTGTGCACCTTATATAAGCATTCAGAACATTAGCATTTAAAAATTAGAAAACTGACACAGCTTTTGAAATCAATTTCTTTATATTCTTCTATCCCAGTTTTCAGAATCCCACAGAGTTCCAGCCTGCTTTGTAGCTTCATATTCATTTAGTTTCTAGATTAATAAGATTCTATTTGTCTATATTGCAGAGCTCAAAATGATTTTTCCTGAAAATTTGTGTTTTCTCAATCACGAAAAAGTTTAAATTAATTAAGGATTGAATGGCATTACCGTTTGCAAAATATTGTAAGCGATTTGTCAAATTACCTTCATTTTATTTAATTTACTTATTTATTTATTTATTGTGAGGTATAGTGATTGCCAATGCACACTGAAATATTTTGAAGTGTATATATATATATACACCAGGGCACGAAATTTCCGCTCGCCAGCTCGCCATTGGCGAGTGGAATTTTTACTGTGGCGAGTGAAAATTCAGTCTAGTTATAGACAGAAATCTAACACGATATGGTGACAGAAAACATTCTTTTTATAGATTTAAATATGGTAGAATCTTGCCATCTTATAACCTCATATTTAACCTCTCCTTTTTCTGTTCTCTGTCTGTGTGCACGCTGCCCGACGATCGTCCCATCCTGGCAAAGGAAAAATGCTTAGTACATGCATAAAAGTTTTAATCTCTTCAGCAGTATCGTTTCTCCCACTGTGATTTCTTAAAGCAGAGTGAGAATAGGCGAGCAGAGAGCCTCTTTGCTTGACACCCACTATCTGAAAGAAGAAAAAAGTGAAAGTTTGCCTATGCGATATTGGCGCATGAAAATGAGCCCGAGCCCTTTTAAAGATACTGCATATGTTCATTTTGTTGAATAATGATCAGAAAACAGTTCACATTTCCCAGTTTTTTGCTGAAACACCAAGGATTTGTACTTGTTATGATTTGTAAGCAAAGATTTTATCGAAAAAGTAATTCCGAAATGGCTATTTCAAATTAAAACAATGAACAAGTTATACACATCGACATTCCGTCTGATTATAAAAATACAATTTTCGAAAAAGACATTTCTGATGCAAAGAAAAAATAAATAAATAAATAGGTAAATAATGAAGCATAATCTTTCACAATAAAAAGTTTTTCACAGGATATTGTTGGGCGAAGATTTTCTTTTATTCTTTAATGACTCTTTGCATTTATAAATATTTTAATCTTTTACAAATTTCAAATACAATGCATTATAATGATTTTTGATTATAGATGATTATGAGACATGATGTGATGATATACGACACAATTTTAATATATATAATTTTAGGC
Organism: Salticus scenicus; assembly: GCA_963930645.1. NCBI lineage: Eukaryota > Metazoa > Arthropoda > Arachnida > Araneae > Salticidae > Salticus > Salticus scenicus. Next base: position 108,163,811 of record OZ005656.1, on the reverse strand, counting down.
ATATTTGAAAAAGCATTTGAAATAGTTAGGGAAAAAAAAAAAATGACAACCCTATTTTGTGGCAAGTAAAACTTTTTTTTCGGTGAGTGTAATCTGAGCTGAAATTTCGGGCCTGATATACACACAGACACAAATTATTTTTTACATTAAGTGGCCAGTAACATGAAAAAGTGGCCACTAAAAAAATGGAAACTACTGGTCTTTGACCAAATTTCCTAATTTTCATCTAGAACTGCAGAATGGATTATTTTGAACCAAAACTTGTTTTGGGTCAAAATGTTTTTCTCAGAAAATTATTGAAAAGTAACTTTTTTACTCCAACTTTTTATTATTTCTATTACCCAACTACCATAAGTAATGAGAGTATTGTATTTGGTTGAAAATTTCGATATAGTTTTCACCTGATTTACATGTTTTAAGGTCTCCCGAGTCCAAAAAAGTAGTCTTTGGTAATTAGTCAGTGTGTGTGTTTGTGTGAGGAATCTTCCGACTATCCTATCTCTGAAACTAATAAAGGCAGAACAACAAAACTTCAGAATTCAAACAAGCCTGATGTACAGACGAGTTTTCGAACTTTTGGAGAAAGTTGGAAAATCAAAAGTGGGACCGTAGTTCTAACGAATTTCTTCAAAGTTGCTATACAAATACCCTATTCGATGTGCTATCACATGTATTAGTTGGTTAATTCTAGAAAATTTATAGACTTCCTGTACATATTGATTATTGTCAATTTGAGATCTTGAAAGTGCATTCCTTTAAAAACAGCTGTACGGATTTTTTTCAAACTTGCACATTAACAGCTTTAAAGCATGACCTATTTTACCCCCTGTATGACTTATTTTACCCCACCCCATGGGGTAAAATAGGTCACAAACAGCATATTTTAAAAGTTATTTTTCAGTACAATTTTTTGTTTTTTCAGAGATATTTCTCTTAAAATGTCATAAGGAATATTCATTTTCATATTTTGTACAATTTTTTTAACAAATGGAACCAATACATTTTCTGCTGTTTAAGTGCAAACGTAAAATATGCTGTTTTTGACCTATTTTACCCCACCTGACCCTAATAATTACCTATAATAAAAAAGAAAGACAGAAACTTGCAGTTTTTATCATTACTTTTTTCCCTTTATTATCTATACCTAAAATCAAGGAATGGGTCTTTCTTATTCAAAACTTTCTATGCATGATTTCTTATTATACTATATTAATTCTAATAGTTTTTTTCATACAAATAAGTGTCACCATAAAAATCAGGGTTCCTCCTAGAGGATTTGAGAAGGACACCACATACTGCTAACCCTTTAGAATGCAAAAGCCATAGATACCCCTTGAAAAAGAAAAATGCTCCTCTAATGCCTCCCTCTAATGCTCTTTTGCAGGACCTGCAAAATATGTCCTGTTTTATCACGAAAACGTTTGTCTGTGTTTTACAAAAAATTTATAAAGTTTCTGAATTTTTCTTATTTTTGAAATTTCCTGGGTTTTCCCCCATTTTATTTAAATAATTTTTAAATTCCCTGAATTTTTTAGGTTTTTCCTGAATTCCAAGTACAATAGCAACCCTGCTAAAGATGAAATAGAAATTGACTTGCTAGGTACATAATGAGAACTTTATGACGAGATTCTTAACAGCAAAAGGGAGAATGTACTTGAAGAGCTATTTGCCTCAGATAATGAATGTGAGGAACCTGCCGATTTTTAAATACATTGGTGAATGATTTGTTTTAATTTATTATAATGGTTTTAATTTATCACACGACAGTTTAAGTGGGAAGGAATAGGACTAGAAAGTACCAATCATGCAAATCCTTTACTATGATGGCGAAGATTAAGAAGAGCTTGTGAATTAGCAGAAGTTACAATAAAATTCTTTGGGCACCAGTGACATCTACACCGACTGAGCAAACATTTACATATTCACTTTTACCAATATCCACAATAAAAAAGAAATCCACTGACATGTGACTGGGTAGAAAATATAGTTTCCCCCTAGGTTTAAAAAAGGGCATGGTACTGCTAGTAAAAAAAAAAAAAAGAGGGCACATTTAAGTTTTATGGGCAGTTTTGTATTCTTAAGGCCAGGGCCGTGCCTACACTTTTAGCCGCCCTGGGCGAAAGGTTTTAGCCGCCCTCATAGACAAAAGATTTTAGTCGCCATACTAGGCACTAAAATTATTTCCCTCCTTCTGCTTCTGAAAACTATCCTTTAAAGCCTAAAACTGCCGAGTTGCCACAGATGAAAAGTTATCAAGTTTTTTTTTTTCTCTGTTTTAAAAATAGGCCACCAGTGGCCAAGTGGTTATGCGCTCAAAACTGGTAGACATGAGGTGCTGGGTTCGATCCCAAGTCACGCTTGTCGGTCTAGCCGATCGGAGTTTTCCATGGTTTTCTCCGAAACTTGCGTAAATATGGGCTAGGACCCCTTAGAAAGACTCCCCATAGAGGGTGCTCCCCCTCAGGTCTAGGACCTACAGCAGTCAATCGGCCTTATTCCCAAATCCAATCCAATCATGTTTTTAAAAAAATCTAACAATTTTAGTAAACCTAATTTTTAGCTGAAATTTTGTCATTTTTAGCCGCCCCTAGCTTTTAGCCGCCCTGGGCGACCGCCCTGGTCGCCCCCCCCTAAGCACGGCCCTGCTTAAGGCCATGTTTAAGATTTAAAAAATCACACTCATTTCAAAATCCTTGTTATAAGCATGCACACTTTTTAAACGCTTTTTTAATTTTAACTTCTTTTTCTTTTGCTTGTTACTAATAAATAAACAAGTGTTGATGATCATACACAATAGTTTTTTACATACACACACATACATATATATACATATATATATATCATTTATCTTCAGTATATCATTATTCTTCAGTTTGTAGGTAGTTTTCTCCTAAATATGTGCTCTAATAAAGAGAAGCAATAAGGGTGCAATTTTTTTGGATTAGGATTAAGAAGGGCACTATTTTTTCGACCAAAGGGCAGGCAGGACACAATGCTTTCTTGAAGCTGTTTAGAGAAAACTCTAAAGAAAAACTAAAGCCACTATCAGGCACGACAATTTTTGACCCAACGTTTAATTTGTGCTGATTTTCTGGGAGAAATTGCTTCAGCACCCAGTGTGATAGCGATTCTAAATATGAACAACTTTTTCCACCATGCCTTAAAAAATTGGTCATACAAACAATTTTCTTCAAATTATCAACGAATCAGAGGTACGATCTATATAACGTCAGCTTTCAAGATGGCGGACAATACAAAAAAGAGAATGTCTGTGTTAAAACAGAACTTTTAGCAAGGAAATGTTTTTATTGACGGCATTAAAAATTGTAGGGACTGTGGGATGTTTAAAGTAGTTAAATACTTGCTTTCTGTGTATTTTCTTTATTGATCAATGGTGAAACTAATTAAAGTAAATTCTTAAAACTTCTGTGTCTATCCATAACCATCTGCGATATATGACACTGTGTCCTCGAATATATTTCTATATGCTATTTAAAGCTTCATAACTTCATTAAAATAAAATCAGCAAGAAACATTTATTAAAATACTTTATTGATTAATAAGAAAAAGTGTTGTATTATTTTTTTTAATAATTATCATTTGTAGATAAATTTTTAAAAAAATAATAAAATGAAATAAGAGAGTGAGAGAGAGCTATGAATAATTAATTATTACTGAAAAAATTTTCTCGGATAAGCCTTATTTAACGTTTGACAGATTCTCCTTGAATTTTATTTTTGAAAAAAGCTAAATAAAAATAAAATATTATAACACTAAAAGTTAATTTATATAATTAAATACTTAATTTTAGGATGATAGTTACATTTTCAAAAACACAAATTTACCTTATAAATTGTCCTTTCATTCTCACTATGCATTTCGGGTGCTCCCGCACCCTTCCTCAGGTGATTTGTGACTCTCATCAGTTGTCTTGTTGTCATCTGGGAAACTCCGGTCTCTTCCTTTCACTTCGCTTCATTTGAAAGGACAATTTATAAGGTAAATTTGTGTTTTTGAAAATGTTAATTTATATTTTATATTTTTTTGTTCTGTGAAAAAGATGCAAGTACCCATATATTTTCAGAGAATAAACTCATCCATACTAATATCTATATAGCACATTTTTTGTCTTCCAATAAATAATATACAAATAATATATTAACCGCATGACTGAGGCATAAAAATAGGAGGAGTCATAAGACTAAAAGTCCTACCCATTAGATTTTGCATTGTCTCAAAGTCCTACCCACTGAATTCCATTTAATGCGGTACGGAAGATGTATCCTTTTAAAAATATTTATTTACATGAGATTTTTCATAACTGATATTAATAATAAGTAAATATTAATTACACTTAATTATTAAGTGATTTTCCTGAAAATAATTTTGATCCATTTTGAAATGAAATTTTTTAAGCCACTCCCATGATTTATAAATTGCTACTCCCCTACTGTATGAATGTTTAAATTAAACTTCATTAAGTTTAAATCTATTACCCAATACTACTTTATTTATTTTAATATCTTAAGTTAGTTGAATATGTAAGAAAACATTCATTCACAATTTTCTTACTTATTTCATGATAAATATTTACAACATAATATTAATGCTATTTTAAATATATTCACAATATTATTAATTTCCAGGCTGTTAAATAAACACAAAACATTAACAAAAAAAAAAAAAAAAAAAAAATATTATTTATTTAATTTTATAGATAATAAAACATTAAATAAATAAATAAATAAAATAAAGCAGAACTTGCGCTTTGCTATAAACAAATCAACGTTCGATCAAATTATTTGCGCCAAAAAAAAAGAGCAATAAATAATAAATCATAATCCAGTTGTTTAGGCAACTTTTGTTATAACTATTACATTAAAACTTTCTTTTCTCCTTTAATCCAAAAAAGTTTGGGCAAATATTGGCTCAAAAATTATTTGTTCAAAAAATTGCTGGGTGTGATAGTGGCTTAACTTATTTGGCTTATAATTGGAAATTGATGCATAGAACTCTGAAGTCCCAAATAATACAACAGAATGACCATGAGAAAGGTGGGAAAAAAAAAACCTGTTGCAAATGAAGAGGAAAGTGAAATCTCTCTGTCTGATGAATCAGTCAGATGAATCTAAGCCACTTTACTCCTCTGAGAACAATAGTGAAAGTGAATGAAGCTGTGGAAAAAATTAACCAATTTTATTACTTTTTTAATTAAGTGCCTGGAGCCTGATGTAATATGCTATTTATAATAGAATACCGAAAAAAAAAAAGTAATTGTAAGTTAAAATGTATAAGTATTACAGGGTTTATACTCAAATCTGGGGAGAAAATTCCTCTGAGTGTTCCAGACAATTTTCAAAAAAAACATTATGTGACTACATGGAAGGTACAGTAAAGCACCCCACCATTTATACGTCTTTCAAGGGACTAACGTAAAAGGATGTATAAATGAATAGATGTATAATCGAAATTTTAATAATAACAGTTTGATTACTACAAATTTAATGACACTTAAGCAAAACTTATATGAAAATACTAATCAATAAAGTTTTTTACATTAATAAATTATGTATAGTATCCTTTTATTTAAAACAATAATTAATAAAAAAAAAAAAAGATTTATTATAAAAAGTGAGAAAAATCATACTATTAATAAATGACTGGGTACTAATTACATATATCATATATTGAGTATTATATTACATTTCTCAAGAACTATATGAACACATTTTGAATATTAATTATATATATTGCATATCTTTAGTAATAAGCATACGATTTATTTCCATACAGATAGTTATTTAATAACATTAAAAATCTTTAATATTTGTCTGATTTGCTGCTTGTCTATGAGTATTAAAAATTCTAACTGTGAATTCAATTGATTCTTTGATCAGTATTCTTCGATCTTTCCTATGTTCCTCCATTTAAGATGCTTTCTAGGAAAAATCCATCTTATTTAGAATGTAAAATAACGACAGGTCGGGAAATTTTGCGAATTTTAGTAAAATGGAAAATACTTATAACCAGTAGTGGCACCAGAAATTCCCCGACGGGGGGACAGCACCTCCCCGATAGGGGGGCACTACATAAAGTGAGTTTATTATATGAGTATTTATCAAAAACTGCAATACTGTTAATATTTGCACCATTCCGTTTGTTAGTACTCCTCGTGGTTTTGGAGATCATCGTGACAGACATTTTCTAAAAATATCGTGGTCAAAACGTGTTCTGGACCTCTCAAACCGTGTGGAAATTTCATGGGAAACTCGGAATTCATGGAAAATTTCACAAATTTCATGGAAAACTGGAAGCTGAAAATTTCTACAAATCCAATACTTTTTTCTATTGAATATAGAATGGAAAAACTGGAATGCTCCAATGTAAAAGGAATGAAAAATGCTGCTAAAAGTAGAAAAACTGAAAATTTTGTATTTTTTCTCCCCGAGAGATTTTAGGAGTATGCCCCGATGGGGGGGCCTGTGCCCCCCCGGCCCCCTAACTGGCGCCACCCCTGCTTATAACTGATACTAGCAGCGTATAAATTAAGAATTTTTGCGTTAAAATGAGTAGGAATGGATTGGGACTTTACTAAAAAGACTTATGAATGTAAAAGACGTATAAATGGCGCTTTATTGTACTTGTAAATGCAGAATTGGACTTAGATTGTTATTATTAATTTCCTATTCTTTGTTCCTTTTTAAGACCCAGTGATTTAATTATTAGCACTTTTTTTTGTTACATTATAGGCAAAATAATTTATAATAGTTCTTTTTTTACAATTGCATTTGAAATATAGAAACAACAACAACCAAAAAAAAAAAAAAACTATGCCATATTATAGAAATGATTTTAGATACATAACCTATAATGCTAATTCCAGTAACACTGGCAACAAATGCTGCATTATTCCTCTATATATTACTAATTAATAAACTTGGCCATATTTAACTGAATGAAATTACTAGATACGATTTCTACCACAAAAATTACTATTGCGAAACAACAGTGGAAAAACTCCATAGCACTTGGCAGTTTTGTGTTAATTTACACACAGATTATTTTAAATAAAATAATTTTAAGTTTTTCTCTATCTCTTACAATTTAATATTATTGTTGATCAGGGTAGAAATGTAGAAATTCATTGTTTATATGCATATATTTGCAATATTTAATCATTTGAATATCAATATGAAGCTAAACAAGAAAAGTATATATGAGAGAAAGGGAAAATTCATTTTTCCAGGTTTTACAGTCAATTTTTCCAGAATGTTAATGAAAATTTTTATTTATCCTGAGATTTTTTTTTTTACTAAAATTCACATTTCCTGAGTATTTCAGGCTTTCCAGATTTTCTCTGATGTGCACAAACATTTGTATTAGTTAATTGTCAAATAATGCATACACCTACCATTAGAAAGTAAGTTTCAGGAGAAAAAAAAAAAAAAAAAAAATTAACCATTTGATGAATTTTTGTTCAAAACAAATATTGCAATAGAATTTTGTCCATTAGACTGGGTATATAAAGATTATACAGCAGATTTGATCAATTATCTACCATAATATGACAGAGTTCATACTCAAACATGGGAAAAAATTCCCCGAGTTTTCCAGACAATTTTCAAGAAAATATTAGCGACATATCACAAGAAAAACTCCTCTAGAGAGGAAAAAATACATTTACTTCCAGTGTATGATGTCATGTTACTGCCAATCATGATAGAAATCCAGGTAGAAATCATCGTTTACATGTGTATTTTCAAAATACTTAATTTGATATGAAGCTAAACAAGAAAAATATTATTTGAGAGAAAGGAAATATTTGTTTTTCCAGGTTTGTAATCGATTTTTCCCCAGACTTTTAATGAAAATTTTGATCTGCTTCAACTTATAAATGCCTGAGAATTTTACATCACTAGCAGAAACCACTGCATTTTTCTGATGTGAATTTGTTACATCAGCTAATCAAATAAAATTTGATTGAATACTAAAGCATAATCATTTGCTTTTTTCTTATATATATAGAGAGAAAGATTGAAGATTAAAAATTATTTTTATTACTTTAATGTAATAGATTTTGTCATCAAAATTCTAGTATTACATTTCAACGTCATGTTGTTTCAGCTTCTCTGTCTTTTTTCTAATCTCATACCCACGGGAATATCACAGCAACTTATCCACACGTTTTTTTGCATGACGTTTGTAAACAAATCAGTTTCGTTTATTGTTGCCAACATTGAAGAAAAAAATAAAAGGATCGGAAAGAACACATTAGTCTGTGGGAAAGAATGAGCTACGTGAAACGTACAGTCTGCTGCAAAATTATTCGAGCACTAGCAATAATCCTTGCCAAAAAAAAGTACACAGAGGCTGGGATTGCGGTGCCTCGCTCAACACTATCTTACGCACAAACTCTGTCTTAAGATGTAAACAAAACGCAAGTCGTATTGCAGTGTCTCACTATCTTACGACAACCTCAGAGCTATCTTAGTAAGACTACTATATAACAGGCTGAATCATTCGCCGCCATTTGTACGTCAAGTCCGTCTTTGCTAAACTTAAGATTATTATATAATAGTCTTATATAACCTCATATAATAATCTTATACGGTAGTTCGTCACTGTTAAACCTAAGACTATTATATAAGAGTCTCATATAATCTCATATAATAGTCATATACAATAGTCTTAGTTTTAGCAATGACGGACTTGACGGACAAATGGCGGCGAATGATTCAGCCTGTTATATAGTAGTCTAAGGCTGGGATTGCGGTGCCTCGCTCAACACTATCTTACGCACAAACTCTGTCTTAAGATGTAAACAAAACGCAAGTCGTATTGCAGTGTCTCACTATCTTACGACAACCTCAGAGCTATCTTAAGTCGAATCGTAACTCGATGCGCGCGCAATCACAACATAGCTCGCTCTGCGTCTCCCATTGGCTGGCTGGCTTTCTCTTACGAGGACATGCGGAGGACTTACGCTTGAGGCACCGCAATACCAAGTTAAGATCGTTCTTAACCACGCCCATCTAAGAAAGTTCGTAACATTTAAGATAAGACTTAAGAACGAGGCACCGCAATCCCAGCCTTATCTTAGTAAGTCGAATCGTAACTCGATGCGCGCGCAATCACAACATAGCTCGCTCTGCGTCTCCCATTGGCTGGCTGGCTTTCTCTTAGGAGGACACGCGGAGGACTTACGCTTGAGGCACCGCAATACCAAGTTAAGATCGTTCTTAACCACGCCCATCTAAGAAAGTTCGTAACATTTAAGATAAGACTTAAGAACGAGGCACCGCAATCTCAGCCTTAATACAGCTTTGTTAAATAAATCCTTGTCGAGTCATGTACTTAATCAGTCTAAGAACATGATTCGTCAAGGATTTACTTAGCAAAACAGTCTTAAGTGTACTTTTTAAACATAGGAATTATTGGCTAGTGCTCGAATAATTTTGCAGCCGACTGTACCCTCTGCAAAGATCACTACATTAGAGTACCTTTACAATAAAATAGTTTTAAAAATTTACGGAAGGTCACGGATCGGAAGGTATTTTACTAGAGAGTGTCAAAACGGGCAAAACATGGATTTTGATACTTACTAGTACATAAACAGAATGAAAGCTAAGATAATTTGTTTAATGTTAAATTTTTATTGATAGAATTATAATTTGCATTTAAATTTATCTCGTATTTATTTTTTATTGCTTTTTAGACCAATAAAACATATAAAAAAAATCTCTGACTTTTTTTCAATATTTAAAATTTAGAAGTATATTTTTTAACTTTCTAAAATGTTGAAAATTTAGAAGTTTTCATAAAATAATTTTTTTAATAATTCTAGCGTAAGTTTCTCCTGATAACGCTAGAAACTAGTGTCATAGCTACAAAAATGCATTGAAATAAAGAAAATTTTTTTTTATCCTTGGTTTGGAACAGAGAATAAAATAATAAAAGGAGGGTGATTTAGCAGGAAAAAAATCACATCGTAATCATAATGAGCTCTTCCCACCTGACGTCAGGAGTCACATGATAGAGGAAAAACAAATAGCAGACGAAGTCTTGTTTATCTATAGCGATTGCTGAAATAACATATTTTCTATTCTTATTTTTGGTCAATCGTATTTAATCTGTGTTATTTTTTTATACATCATCATTTTTAATCCATTTTATATCATTATTCATCATTTTTTGTTTGCTGTATACATTTACAATCATCATTTAGTTTATATTTGTTATTGATGTTTATGAAGAACATGTTAAATACTCTGATTTTTGGTACTTAAATCAATGACAGTGCAATATCGTACTGCGTAAATCCATTTAGACCAGTAACTAAGCTAATTAACTTGTTGTAACACCTTTATGCAATTAAATTAAATGAAAACATTTTAAAATTTCAAATTATAATCCATAAACATTCCACAAGAACAAGCAAATGTAACAGTTACACTAGAACATACAAAAATCGATTCTTACAGTTGAAAATAAGTAAACACATAAAGTGTTTTTAAAAAATTATTAAATTTACAAATACAACTCTTCTACTGTTTACAAATGCTCAATATTACTTTTATTTTATTTTATAGTAAATATTAACAATTTCGTTCGTAAGAACAATATTTAATTGAATTCGATTATTCGTTTTCCTCTATCACATGATTGAACAGACGAAACTGGGAAGAGTCCATTGCAACAATATATTGTTGCGTACTTGGGGGTTCGTGAGTTGTCTGGGAATGAAAGGCCAAACGTACAAAAATTCAGTAATTTATTCACAGAAAATTCCAGAAAAATGCAGGTCTATAAACCAAGTATCAGCTTCGATTCAAACAGTAAACACAGCTTAAACAACAGCTGTCAATAGCAAATCCACAGTACAAACTGTATAACAATAACACTTGAAGCAAGTCTCTCTCAAAGAGGCTTAAGAGCAATGCAAGCACTAGCGAAGCTGGCTGAGATCTGAACTGAACTGACTGCCTTGGCGAGGAAGCGCTCCTTATATGCTGTTCCATGGAACCCAGATTTTTCGAGAAAACTCTAGAAAGTGGTCAACCAATCAACTTACAGCTTCCATATTTGGTATATCCCATATAAGGATTTTCTCGCCAAGGTCGGGAAAAAAATCGCCAAGGTGGGAAAAAGTCGCCAAATTTGGCGCCAAATCCATTACCTGCATTACTGGGGCTTTTTAATGCGTTTTTAAGGGGAAATAAGGCTATTTCAACGCTAAAACGACTAGAAATGCACAAAATTAGCACTTTATCAACTTACTAAGCCTCTTTGAAAGAATTTATACAAAAATAAACACAATTATTTACAATTTCGTAACACTGCCCCCCTCCCAAGGACTGCACGTCCCGGGCAGTGCAACCCTTGGTCAAGAGGCGAAACTAAACAAATTTACACAATCTAAAACACAAAAACTAAGTTGCATATAACGATAAAATAGAAATACAAATCAAGTGAGAAATATTTACAAAATTCACAAATATGTTCAAATATTTATATACAAATATTTACAAAATTCACAAATATGTACAAATATTTATATACAAATATTTACATTACGCATGCGCAAATTTTACCAGTATTTACATTTTTAAATTTTAATATTACCGTTAATTGTGGTACTTGGCTAGCCTGTTATAGTGCACCACCTTCGGTTTTGATGAAGGTGTTTTAGTGATCCGCACCACTACATCATTCAGCCTTTTTAAGACTGTGTACGGTCCGTCCCAGTTGCACTGTAACTTGGGAGAGAGTCCTTTGCGTCGAACAGGATTCCACAACCAGACCTTCTCTCCTTCCTGGAACTCATATTGTGTAGCCTTTAGATCGTACCTTGTCTTCATTTTCTCCGTTGCCATGTTAATCCGCTCCCGAGCAAAGTTGTGTACGTCCTCAAATCGTGCCTGGAGATCTTGGATGTACTCCTCGGGCGATGAAGGCGCATCGGGTGGACAACCAAACAGGAGATCACAAGGGAGACGAAGTTCACGTCCGAACAGCATCTGGGCTGGAGTATAGCTGGTGGTTTCATGGACAGCACTTCGATAAGCCAACAGGAACAATGGCAACTTCAAGTCCCAATCTTGCTGGTTCCTTGATACTAAAAGAGAGAGGTTATTCAGGATGGTACGATTGAACCTCTCGACCATGCCGTCCGACTGGGGATGTAAAGGTGTTGTCCGGGTTTTGTCTATGCCGAGTAGTTGACACAGTCCTTTGAAAACATCAGAGGTAAAGTTCCTACCTTGGTCGGTATGAAGTTGTAGGGGCGTGCCGTACCTTGACACCCATTGCTGCACTAGGACCTCTGCAACTGTGCATGCCTCTTGATTGGGAATGGGATATGCCTCAGGCCACTTGGTGAAATAGTCCATCACGACGAGGATGTATTTATTTCCACTGGAGGTCCGTGGCAAGGGACCCAAGATGTCGATTGCAATCCGTTCAAATGGTGCTCCCACGTTATACCGTTGCAGTCTTCCTCGACTTCGTTTCTGTGGGCCTTTACGTGCCGCACAAGCATCACAGGATTTACACCATTTCTCTACATCCTCCTTTGCCTTGCACCAGTAGAAGCATTCCCGAACTTTCTGTAGAGTCTTTATTACCCCAAAATGGCCTCCGGTAGAGCTACTATGCAGTTGTTCTAAAACAGCTGGAATTTTTGATCTTGGTAATAAAATCTGCCATCTGATGAAGCTTTTCCCATCATCAGATTCCCACTTTCTGTATAATACGCCGTTTCTGATATGAAGAGAGTCCCAAAGTGCCCAATAACTTTTCGTAATGGGGCTGAATCTGGAAATGTCCTGCCAGGTAGGTCTGTTGCTGGTCGTCTCCTTCAGCTGTAATATAGGCTTTACGTCAGGATCTTCCATCTGGGCTTTTCTAAATTCTTCGTCACTCCATGGGTCGGGATCTTGATCTGATGGTGTTGCGACAGTAACTTGGCGAACAACTGGCTTTATTCTTTGGTGTTTATCCTCGGCTTTAGAGATGTATTTATAATCTTCAGATGGAGACTTCCGCAAGAATGCATCTGAATTTTCCCGGAGCGCTCCTTCTGGGTGGCATACTTCAGAGACATTCTTGGTTGCTTCTCTAGGTGTTCTTACTGGGCAGCTTCGTTTGATATGCCCGTCTTTTCCACAGCCCCAGCATTTAGTTGTTGGAGTCTTCCCTTCTTTCTTCCTCTCAAGAATGCGTAGTCTTCGATTAATTTCTGCAATCATTTCCTGAATCTCTTTAAGATCATCTTGAGAGCCGTTCACTTTGTGTGCTGAGCTGTTCTGAGGATGTTTACAGGAGGCTTGTTGGGCAGTCTCGAGCTTTAGGGCATACACCAAGGCTGACTCCACATCCTTCGCGCCGGAGAGTCTGAGGGCTTTTTGAATATCTGGATCTCCGACAGCATCAATGAAATATTCTAGAGCCAGATCATTGCGTGTTTCAGGATGACAGTCTGAGAAAGCCAAATGTGAAAGCCTCTGGATGTTTGATGCCAGTTCTTGTAAGCTTTCCCCTGGTCTCTGACGACGGGACCTTAGCTGGAGTCGACTATATTCTTTGGACCATTTCGCTCCAAAACGTAGCTCTATTGCTCTGGTTACAGCTTCGAAGTCATATCGCTGTTCCTTCGAAAGGGTCTCCAGAATATCTGCGGCGTCGCCCCGCAACGACCCTACAAGATGAGCCGTCTTTGCAACAGAGTCCCAGCCGTTAGCTTCAGCTACGATGGAAAACTGCGTTTTATATACATGCCACGAGGAACTGCCGTCGTAGGTAGATAGCTTAATAAATTCGTGATTCTGGCTTCTTCTCTCTTTCTTTTCAGTTTCCTGGGGCTTGGATTCTAACTTTTCTTCGAGATGCCGAATCTTGCTCTGCAGTTCATTCCCTATTACCTCTCCGCTCCACTCTTCTCTCATTTTTCTCTCAAGATCTTCCTCCATTCTCTTAAACTTGCTTTCTATCTCTGAAACCTTTCCTTTCAGCTCTTGATCAAAGTTTTCTTTAAATTTCTCCTCAAAATTCTCTTCTATCTTCATAAATCTCTCTTCGAAATTCTTTTCCACTTTCAAAACTTTCTCTTCAAAATTTACTTCTATCTTTATAACTTTCTCTTCAAAATTTTCTTCTATCTTTATAACTTTCTCTTCTATTCCATCCATTCTGTTTTCCATAACCGTTAATTTACCCTCGATTGATTCTTTCACCGTTGAAAGCTCTCTCTTCATCTCATCTTGATTAGATTTAATTTCTTCCTGAACTTCACCCATAGTGTCTTTCAACTCTCTTTGCGATGTTTCCATTTTCTCTTGTGCTACCTTCATTTCTTCAGTCAAACCGTCTTTCCACTCTCTTTGCGATGTTTCCATTTTCTCTTGTGCCACCTTCATTTCTTTCATCTCTTGACTCAGGCTATCCTTCATTTCTCTTTGCCCTTCTTTCATTTCATTCATCTGGGTAGCTAAGCTTTCTAGAAGTTTCTTCATCTGTTCCTCCATAGCTCTAGTTATAACCATTCACAGACAATCCCACTTCTGACACCAGAAATGTTGCGTACTTGGGAGTTCGTGAGTTGTCTGGGAATGAAAGGCCAAACGTACAAAAATTCAGTAATTTATTCACAGAAAATTCCAGAAAAATGCAGGTCTATAAACCAAGTATCAGCTTCGATTCAAACAGTAAACACAGCTTAAACAACAGCTGTCAATAGCAAATCCACAGAACAAACTGTATAACAATAACACTTGAAGCAAGTCTCTCTCAAAGAGGCTTAAGAGCAATGCAAGCACTAGCGAAGCTGGCTGAGATCTGAACTGAACTGACTGCCTTGGCGAGGAAGAGCTCCTTATATGCTGTTCCATGGAACCCAGATTTTTCGAGAAAACTCTAGAAAGTGGTCAACCAATCAACTTACAGCTTCCATATTTGGTATATCCCATATAAGGATTTTCTCGCCAAGGTCGCCAAAAAAATCGCCAAGGTGGGAAAAAGTCGCCAAATTTGGCGCCAAATCCATTACCTGCATTACTGGGGCTTTTTAATGCGTTTTTAAGGGAAAATAAGGCTATTTTAACGCTAAAACGACTAGAAATGCACAAAATTAGCACTTTATCAACTTACTAAGCCTCTTTGAAAGAATTTATACAAAAATAAACACAATTATTTACAATTTCGTAACAATATTGAAAACAATAAATTTAACCCGTTATTTGAAACAAATAATCTTCTTAATAATAAAAGCCCAAATTTCCCGGGGATAACGCTAGAAACTAGTACCATAGCTGCAACAATATAGTTTTTTTTTTCACCCTTGGTTTAGAAGAATGAATAAAATGATGGAAGAATGATTTATAATGGAAAAAATGTCCCAATTGCAACAATGTATTGAGAGAAAGTTAATTTTATTCGTAATTTGAAACAAATAAAAAAGAATAAAAGATAATTTAAAAGAAGAGATGTAATAGTAATTCTACGTACCACCAAATCGGGATTTGGCGATTTTCTTTCTCGGCCATCGCTATGAGCCGCCAAATTATGGTCCAAACATTTAGCACAAACAGTTTAGAGGAAAACGTAAAAATGTAATAGTTAAAATGATTATAATAAATAATTTAATAATGTTAAAAATAATATAAATAAACTTAACCCGTGATTTGTGAACGGGAAAGTTATATCTTAGATTCTATTGCGTATAATTGCACAAAACTTGGTATGTGAGTCGTACATTATTAAATATTAAGCTAATTTAAATTGGATGCATAATAGCCGACAGTTAGCGCTACTGCGCTGCAATTTACCCTGTGAATAGGAAAGTTAAATCCCAACTCCTATGGCATATAAATGAGCCAATCTCACAAGGCATTATTAACCCTTTCTTGCGCGCTGTTCTCGATGCGAGGACGAAATAATTAAGCTCCAGCTGCAAAAACTCATCCCGGAAATTTTTTAGCAGATATGTTTTAGCAAAATTTACGTTTGTTTATAATGTAGCAGAAAAGACCGGGTTTTTTTACCTTAAAATTTAAAATTTCTTTCATTTTAATTTTGTTCGTGAATTCCGGTGGCAGTGTAATTTAAATGATCCGAATTACTTTGTGCCGCAAAGGGTTAAACCAAATACTGATTTTATTTGGGTATATTGGTCGACAGGTAATGCTGCTATTATTCACCTTCTGTGATTTTAGGCATGATCACATCTCCGCATCTGTTGATTAAATTTGCACCAAACTCCATATCTTTATCGTGAGAGCATATGATGAACTTTTGTGCATTTTTAATAGTAAGTGGTGCTGTTATACAGGATGCTATTATATAGAGAAAAGTTTTGTGGTGGCCACAACATATTAAGTTTTTCTCGTTTTAATCTTATTTATTTATTTATTTATTTTCAAAATTTTTTGTACTTACTGTCATTCACTACGGTATGTTTGTGAATCTCAACCATAGAATAATAATAGAGGAAGAAGGAGCACGCCTATACTCTATTGCTTACAAACCCCTTCTAGTGAATTGCCAGCGAAAGCTATTTTTGCTACTCAAAACCTCAAAGTAAGGCACCCATGCTTGGCACATTTAACGCTGTTTGTTGTGGGTGCTGCCTCGCTGACTGATTGACAGAGAGATGAGACGATTCAAAAATCTCGCCAACAAGTCGCCAACCAACCAGATTGAAGCATTGTTACAACCCTATACCCGGCATTCCTGGATTTTACAAACCGAAAACAAAACATATACGTTCCTTCTTCCTTTATTATTATTCTATGATCTCAACCTAATTTAATTGTTGCCATTTTTTTTTCGACATATTAAAGAAAAAAAAAAAAAAAAAAAAAAAAAAAACCGTACATTTATTTAAAATGAGGAAAATAAATTAGAAATATCAATCGTATCGTTACAAATAAGGTACCAAATGAAAGGGAAAATTTTTGTGAATCCGATGGATTAAACATCTTATCGATCGGACAATTAGATTTTTTAAAATTAACTAAAGTATGAATTTTAGGTGACAACAGCAGAAGATTGTATGGAAATCGTTAGGAGAAATTAAAAAAAAAAAAAAAAAAAATCTGTTTCACATTAAGTCACATGTTTTTGAAGTGGGATTAAAAATTGCAGTTTTCATTTTTTTTTTTTTTTTTTTTTTTTTTTTTTAATTTTCTCTCACGAACACAAAAATATAATATACAGCCTGTACCCAACAACACCAACTTGCATTTCAAATTTCATCAATTTTTTTGGTTAATAAACAAAAAAGTTACTTTTTTTTTTTTTTTTTTTTTTTCAAAATTAAATTTTATTCTAACTTCGAAAAGATTTATGTGATACGATACATTAGAATTTGGGTTTTTAAAGTTTTTTTTAATAGATTATTTTTAACTTTTGTTCCGGTAGATGGTAACATTACTCCCAATTTAAAAAATGCTATTTCATAGGAAGTTATAATACAGAAGTCACTTTAATTTTCTTAGTAAGCACGTGTGCTTTGATGATGTACCCGTGGTTAGTTTTTTCACCTGATGAAGAATCATACAATTATTTTGAACTGAAACAACTTTTGCGAGTTTTTGCAATTTATATTGTTTACTTACAAAGTTATTTCTTTATTAAACTGATTATTATTTGAATTTAATTTGGTTAAAAATGTTTCTAACCAAAAAATTTTGAAACATTAAAAATGATTTTTTTTTTTTTTTACATGTTTGTGATTAACTGCATACTGTATATGAAATCCGCGATTGTAATGAAATGCTCGCCCTCTGGTGGGCTAAGGTGAAATTACAATTCATGAATAGCTTTAGGCTTTCGTGGAGACGGCATTGCTGGCCGATGTTTAGTTTCACATATATTTGTTGAATAAAAATGAATAAATCCGGTAAAAAAGATAACACATACTGTTGTGTGCTACAGTGTAACTCCAAAGGATCAAGAAATCCAGAATTAAGCCTCCATTTATTTCCAAATGACAAATTTAAAATTTCAGTTGCTTCGGCTGATGGAAGTAAAGAATTAATCAGATGATTTGAAACTAATATTTGTTCAGCTTCAGTTAAAAATCTACTTCCGATCGAACTTTGAATAAACTGAAATATTTTTTCCAAAAGCAATCAATTTTCCATGATGTAATGGCGGAGAAATTATAGCACGAATATTAAGTAGTAACACAAATAGAACAATAATAAACACACGTGGCTATTATATTTACTAACAACAAAAGCTGAAAAAGCGCCATCTATCGATCATTATAAACGCGGATAGCCATTTGTGAAACTGCTTCAGCAATTTTCAAAAGAAAATATGTAATAAACGTAAAGGGTTAAACTGTAACATTTCTATAGAAATGAAGTATAAGCGAAAGTAGTGCAAATGCTACACCAAATTAATTATATATAATAAATAAATACATTAATAATATATATTTTTTATTTCCTTTTACTGGACAGAGACAAAATAATCAAAAAATAAACTTACGAACTCCTAACAACATCAACAGCAGAAGCATCTCGCCTGTTTATTCTTTTCGGAGCAGTAGCGGCTAACCTACATGACGGAAATGTAAAATGAAAAAACTACGTATTGAAATAAATAAATAACAATTACAGAAAGAAATGTTATAAAAACAATTACCAAATAATCCCAAACTTTCCTTTTTTCTTCAAAATTTCATGGAAGTAAAACATGGTGGCTAATATTCTGAAAGATATGAAAATAATAATCAATATAAGAAGGGATGTCACCTCTTTTAAATGAAGATATCTGGATCTATCTTAAAAACTAGTATGCATAGATGGAAATTGCTCGGTTCCTCATCATATATTTGATTTCATATATATATATATATATTCTATGAGTCACACTACATTCAGGACAAGAGCAATGAGTCAAGTATATCGGGAGAATAAAATGCCCACCCATAAGCTACCCTTATGCTGCATAATTTTAATGGTGACACTTTCGTATTTTAGTTTTCATTCAATTTTATGCTATTTCCCATGCAATAATCCCCATAATGCAAGTTTATCCGAAATATTTGACTATTCTGATATTTTAATAAAATCTTTAAATTCGAATAACGTAAAAAGTTTTTAAAGTAAAGCATTGGTACTCAATATATTCATACCTGTATCATAAATAATTTTAAAACTGATCTATATAGTATTTTTAAGATTAAATTAATCATTATGATACATGTTTATATGCGAAATTTTGTTCTATTATGTTAAGTAAAAAAAAAAGAAAGAGAGAGAGAGAGAAATTCTTTAATTTTGAAAAACTTACGAAGTTTTAAAATAGAATATTGAAATCCAATAATGTTCTGAGAAACATTATAAAACATATTTTAGAAATAGTCAGATTTCTCTGTGAACATGTTGAAATAATAACTGGCTATACAGATTAACAAATAAATAAACTGATTAGCTCCGACAAACTAATAAACTAGCTAACTAACTCTTTTTAACTTTCTTCTGTATACATATAAGAAGAAAGTTTTGAATTCGTGAAAATTTTCGATGGATTTACACGTTTTAAGATGTCCTAAACATGATTTTACCATTTTAAAGAGCTATCTGTGTGTGTGCATCGAGAATTTTTATACGCTGTATTTCACAAAGCAATAAACGGAATTTCATCAAACTTGATACTTAGCTGGATCTTCACTTAAATTGGTACGATTACACTGGTCTACAGTGGCTCGGTAACAACGGTCAAATTATTATTTCTATTATTAATTCCAATTTTTATTAAAATATCTGCAAGTAAAAAAGTCCCAGAATGTCACATTTTTCTGTTAGAGTATCAGAAAATGGCAATTTTCACGATTTTTTATCATTTTCACAGTATCATAGGGGTAACCCTTCCTGCTGGCAACCCAGAGTCCTGGCAACTCAGAGTTCCGGCAACCATGTTTGTTCCTTTTTTTTTTTTTTTTTTTTTTTTTTTTGTTAAAGTATCAGAAAACGGCAAATTTCACAATTTTTTTTTTTTTTTTTATGATTTTTGCAATACAGTTGACAGCAAAAGTATCTGAGCACTAGCCAATAATTTCGATATCAAAAAAGCACATTTAATACTATTTTGTTAAATAAATCCTTGTCGAATCATGTTCTTAGACTAGACTGACCATATGTCCTCGAATCTCGAGGACAGGCACGAATTTCGAGGACAAACTACCTCCGTTCCCAAAAAATTACAACACATTTGGGGACGCCGATTATAAAGTTATTATTTTTTTATAATAGTAATTTATTATATGTATAATAAATAAGCTGAAATAACGTGCTTTATGCATAAAAATTACTTTTACAATTTAAGGTGATTTAAATATTTTTTTATTTTTTTGTCCTCGAAATTCGAGGACACCGCCATCTTTGTCCACAAATTCAAGGGAAAAAAATATGGCCACTCTATCTCAGACTGACTAAGAACATGACTCGACAATGATTTATTTAACAAAGCAGTATTAAGCGTACTTTTTTAGACAGAGATTATTTCTAGTGCTCAGATACTTTTGCTGCCGACTGTATCACACATGGTAACCTTTCGTGATATCAACCCTGCCTCCTGGCCATCCTCTCTGCTGGCAACCCCTGTTTGACAACCCGGTATTCGTACCTTATCTGTTTTTTTTTTTTTTTTTTTTTTTTTTTTTCCCTGGTATTCTAGTTAACAGATATTCTTTGTTAAGTATGATTGTGCTGTTTTATAGTTAAAGTTTTATGTTCAAAATGGCAAGTCTTCAGTGTAGAACTTGTAAAACCATACCCGATAAGTTTTGCTGTATTTGTGAATTATTCATATTAAAATCACAAGGTAGACATTTAACACAAGACGTAAGAAAGCCTATTTTTTGTATTTTGGTTTTAAGATAACAAATAATAACAATTCGATCATTTAGCATATTTTCCATGTTTTTATGTTCTACTTAGTTTACAATATGTATATATGCTAAATTAATAATATTAATAGTAATAATGCATGTCTTCTAAAGATTTTTTGTACATTGTTTCCAGTACAGATCAAATAATCATATTTTTCACTATTTTTTAATTCTGCACTACAAAATAAGTTGAAAATAGTTAATTTCATTTCTGTTAACCCCCCCCCCCCCCCAAAAAAAAAAAAAAAAAAAAAAAATGTCGACTAGTGTTATTTTTGGGGATCAATCGCTCAACAAGTGGCGCTTTTATTCCATTTTTCATAATTTTTAATATGGTACTACAGGAAAAAAAAATGTATAAATTAAATGTACGTAATGAAAATTGTTTTTAACTTTTCAAAGTAAAATTTAAAAAATATATGTATAGACTTTTATAATAGCCAACTAGGAAATTGTTTTTTGTATATATAGAGGCATTGCTTCCCCCTTTTTCCCGGGCGAGATACCATCTTCAGTAAGCATAATTTTGGATATGTGTATCTATTAAAAAAAAAAAAACTCGTCAGTTTATTTAAAACGAAAGGTGGAATCATAGATGCACGACAAATTAAAACAGATTTAACGATAAACCTATTATAACAGTGGACAGGACAGTGGCAGCCTTTTTCAGTGGCAAAAATAGTTAATTAATCATTCAAAAGTTATGATTAATTGTAGTGTTATAGGTTGTTTGACGAAAGAAATTATTTCATATTTTTAGGCGCAATTTACAGTTTCATTTCATACAATTTTTTTTTAGTTGTTTGAATAGTAGTTGCTTTTTGGAGTCGGTTCTATTTTTTTGCAAAAAGGTTTTATTTTTCTCTTTTCAGTGAAAATTTATTCATATAACAGAACATCAGAAGACGTTCGATGGCAGTTTCACAAATCACAACCCCAAAGAAAAGTGACATGACTCAAAAAATGGTTATGTCACACGAAATGCACCCAGACCCAATGTGAACAAAAAAGTTACATATCCATCTAGAAAGTTATCCACTCGAGAGACAATTGTGCCAGTTTTATTCTAGTCAAGTTATTTTTAAGTTGTGTCACTTTTCTTGCCTTTATCGGATATGAGAAAAACTATCTATTGAATGAACATGCGTTAAGTTTAAAAGGCTTTAGAAATGTAAAGAACGGATACGCTGTATTCGTAACCAAAAATTCTGTTAGGTATATATTGAACTTTACAGTGAATACGTGTCACCCGCTACTCTGGAAATTGCGCATCGTAAAGTTCTAACGAAAAGTAAAATATGCATTACAGCTGACAGACAGAAGTTTCAACATACTACTTTTTAACTTACATACTACTTTTTGTAGCGTGTAGCTGCATGCGTTCAGCAGTTAGAGTGAGAACAGACTTTTGTGAGTTTCCTGTAATTTGTATATATCTTAATGAAATCATAATGAAACCTATTTCAGGACAAGATCTTTACAACAACAACAAAAAAAAAAAAGTTTTAAAATTAAAGCATCTCTTACGAAGTTATAAGCTAACAAATTTCAACAACAACAACAACAACAACAATGAGAAACATGGTTTGTATTGAGAACCTCTTGCTTTATGAAGTCGGTTTAAAACGTCTATGCGTTAATCGATGTGACCGCTTACAATAACCATACTTTGAATTTTATCAAGCATAAATGTCACCCGCTACGCTACAACGTATGCAATGTCGTTCAAGTGTGCACAAAATAAGAAATTGTAAAAAACAAATGCACGTTTAAGCGTTCTATTTTTAGCATTAATGTCTAAACTGTCTTTTCGTACTAAATCGATGATGCTCTGCAATTTTATAATTCACTTTTTTCCCCTATCTTGAACTGTTTCCGAGATAGGAACGCTAACTCCCCTGTTTTCCACCAGGTGGCACTGTAAGTGGTTGAATCGCGTAGCGCATGTAGAGATGCAAAAAACCCAGGAATTTAAAAGCAAGGGAAAAAACCCGGGAGTTTGGGGAAAAAAACTGGGAAATTTGGGAATTTTGCAGGGAAAAAACAAATTAGAAATCTCTAAAGCATATAATAAGTTGTTTACTTAATATAAATGGCAATTTTAAGGACTTTGATATACTGATAAGCTTATAACATTAATTTATCATTTTATTTTCAATTTTTCAGAACTGCAGCCAAATCAAAATTTGAAAAGAAACTTAAGCTTTCTTTATTAAATTAGCACTGAAGATAAATGTATCCATGCAATGTTGGATACAATTTCCATATTATACAAGCTGAAGAATTAAGTAAAGCAATGTACATAATCCTGTAATAGTTTGAGAAGGGAAAAAATAATTAAGATTTGAAAAGTTCTTTAAGAATTTCGATTTTATAAAACTAAAGAATTATTTAAAATAATGAAGTGGTTTTCAGAAAGAAGAGATGGCATTTTATGCAGGCCCTGATTAACGCCAGGGCATGCGGAGTAGTTGCCCTGGGTCCCCCTTCTGGAAGGGGCCTCCAACAGCCATAAGCAGAAATTTTGCAACTTAAAGACCTCTTATGTCATTGCAAGGGGGCCCTCCAGAAACCAGAATAAGCTTTCCCTGGGGCTCAAGGTAGTCTAAGTCGGGCCCTGATTTTATGCAATTACTGCAATGATATAGTTTCTTTTACAAGTTATTTTCATAAATATTTCTTATTAGAATTTGTAAAAAATTTATATTAAATTTCCTACAGTGAAAATTTTTTGATAAAAATTTATATACATATTGTTTTCCTGATTTTTATACATACATGTATATATATATAAAGTTTCTGCATTTCTATCACAATAAGTGGAGAAATTTTTCGAATTACTTATATATTTCCCTAAAACATATTAAATTTAAGAACTCTTCTTCTTGTTTTTTTTTCTTTGTTGTCATTAAAAAAAAAAAAAAAAAGAAGAAGAAGAACAATTTAAAAATTATCAGGTAACAAACTAATTTCTTAAATACGTCACTTAAGTTTAATGAAACTTGAATTTAGTTTTTTTTCCCCCTAAAATCTTAAGTCCAATTCTCTAATTGTTTCATAGTACATTGATAAACCAATTATGAATAAAAACTAGTATGTTGTGGCCACCACGAGACTTTCTTCTATATTTTCCTATACAAATTCACTCAGTAACAATATTAAAAAAAAAAAAAAAAAAAAAAAAAAAAATCCAAGTTTTTTTTTTTTTTTTTTTGTTAAAGTAAAAAAAAAATCGATAACTTTGTTTTAAATTACCACATACTTATAGTTCAACCATTCGTTTTAAAGGTATTGACGAGACCTTTCGAAAGATACCCATCTTGAAAATTTACCCCACCCCAGAGGGTACTTCCCCCCAGGGGGGGAAGCGATGCCCCCACATGCACAATTTTTTTTCCTAATTAACTACTACTATTAGCAATAATTCATATTAATTTTACAATCACAGGTTAAGAATAACTCTCATTATGTACATTTATACGAAATTTTGTCCTATACTACCATGTTAAAAATTTAGAAGAAATATGATCACAGCGACTCCTGTTGTGCGATTGATCCCCAAATCTAATCAGCTCCAGTTTATGTCAGGAGCCAACTAAATACCAAGTTTTGTTAAATTTCTTAAAAAAAAAAAAAGAAAAAAAAGAAATCGTAAAAAGTAAAAAAAAAAAATCGATAACTTTGTTTTAAATTATCACAGATTTATAGTTCAACCATTCGTTTTAAAGGTACTGACAAGACCTTTCGAAAGATACCCATCTTGAAAATTTACTCCCTTCGAGGGGAGACTTCACCCCCAGGGGGGTTCACGAGGCTCCTACACATGCAAAATTTTTTTCACAGTTGACTATCTCTTTTTAATAATTCTTGTAAATTTCATAATGATTACTAAAAAATAATTCTCTTTATGCACATTTATACAAATTTTTGCCCTATATCACCATGTTAACGATTTAGAAAAAGCGGGATGGCAACACAACCTGCAAGACGAATTTACCAAAAGTTGATAGGCACTAATTTATGTCAAGGTGCAACTACATTCCAATTTGTATGAAATTCTGTGCAGTAGTTCCTAGGTACAGTTGCCACAAAATTTTGTCACACACACACAGACAGACATACAGACATTTTCTAAAAATGGTCAAATCGTGTTCTACAGCTCTCGAAACGTGTAAATCCATCAAAAACCCGAGGTCGAAAATTTTTACGAATCCAATACTTTCTTCTATTGAATATAGAAGAAAGTAAAAATTAAATGTTATTAATTCCCATTAAAAATGGAAAGGATAGATCAAGAACATAACAAAACTAGTATGTTGTGGCCACCACAAGACTTTCTTCTATATTTTCCTATACAAATTCCCTCAGTAACAATATTGGAAAAAAAAAAAAAAAATCCAAGTTTTTTTTTTTCGTTAAAAATAAAAAAAAATCGATAACTTTGTTTTAAATAATCACATATTTATAGTTCAACCATTCGTCCCCCCCCCCCCCCAGGGAGGGGAGCGATGCCTCCAAATGCCCAAAATTTTTTTACCTAAATTAACTACTACTATTAATAATAATTCGTATTAATTTTACAATCACAGGTTAAGAATAACTCTCATTATGTACATTTATACGAAATTTTGTCCTATACTGTCATGTTAAAAATTTAGAAAAAATACGATCACAGCGCCTCCTGATGTGTGATTGATCCCCAAATCTAATCAGCACCAGTTTATGGCAGGGGCCAACTAAATACCAAGTTTGGTTAAATTTTTTTTTTTTTTTTTTTTTTTTTTTTTTTTATTACAATTTTTTTTTCAGTTTTTTTTTTCGTAAAAAGTAAAAAAAATCGATAACTTTGTTTTAAATTATCACAGATTTATAGTTCAAACATTCGTTTTAAAGGTATTGACGAGACCTTTCGAAAGCTGCCCATCTTGAAAATGGGCCCCCCCTCGAGGGGGACCCCCCCCCCCCCCCCAGGGGGGTTGATGAGGCTCCTACACATACAAAAAAATTTTCCCAGTTGACTATCTCTATTATAAATAATTCTTGTAAATTTCATAATGATTATAAAAAAAATAATTCTCTTTATGCACATTTATACAAAATTTTGTCCTATATCACCATGTTAAAAATTTAGAAAAAGTGGGATGGCAACGCAACCTGTAAGACAATTTTTACCAATAGTTGATAGGCACTAATTTATGTGAAGGTACAACTACATACCAATTTGTATGAAAATCTGTGCAGTAGTTCCTAGGTACAGTTGCCACAAAATTTTGTCACACACACACACACACACAGACAGACATTTTCTAAAAATGGTCAAATCGTATTCTACAGCTCTGAAAACGTGTAAATCCATCAAAAACCCGAGGTCGAAAATTTTTATGAATCCAATACTTTCTTCTATTGAATATAGAAGAAAGTAATAATATTAATGAATAATGACAGAAACTTACTGTTAGTGTTAGCACCGCATTAATTATAATTAATCATTTTCTTCGTTTTCGGAATAAACATCGAAGATGCTCGAATTAGCTGGAAAGGGAAACGAAAAGGAAATCTATGCAGGAATTAAAGTTGAAGTTAATTTAAAGATCGGAGGCTAAATAATTAACAAAGTTATAAAAATATTCATAATTTCAAAATTCCAGTTTTGGGGAAATTTCAAAATTCCCAATTTTGTCTTAAATTCTCAGGAAATAAAAAAAGGTTTTTTTTCCGGGAAAAAACTGGGTGTTTTGAAAGCCTTGCATCTCTAAGCACATGACCACTTTACTATACCTGCATACCACTTTTATCACTGTATCTGCAGCCGTTCAGCAGTTAAAAGAGTCGGGACTGACTTTTTTGGACACCCTGTATTTTCTTTTGAACGTAAGATATTACAATGAGACCTATTTCAGACCAAGACCTCAAAACAAAAAGTATCAAAATCGGATCATCCGTACAGAAGTTATGAGCTAACAAACTAGTATGTTGTGGCTACCACATGACTTTCTTCTATATTTTCCTATACCAATTCACTCAGTAAAAATAATTTATTAAAAGTATTATTTAAAAATTTATCTTCCATGATAATGCAGACGATTTCCATATTAGAGAAGTAGTGTAATACTAAATATCCAAAAAAGTCCATTTCATTCTCAATATTACAAAAAAAAAAAAAAAAAAAAAAATTTCGTTAAAAGTAAAAAAAAATCTATAACTTTGTTTTAAATTATCACAGATCTATAGTTCGAAAGATACCCATCTTGAAAATTTACTCCCCCCGGGGGGTACTTCCCCTCCAGGGGGGGGGAAGCGATGCCCCCACATGCAAAATTTTTTTTCCTAGTTAACTACTACTATTATCAATATTTCATATTAATTTTACAATCACACGATTAAAATAACTCTTATTATGTAAATTTATACGAAATTTTGTCCTATACTGCCATGTTAAAAATTTAGAAAAAATGTGATTACAGCGCCACCTGTTGAGCGAATAATCCCCAAATCTAATCAGCCCCAGTTTATGTCAGGGTCCAACTAAATACCGATTTTGGTTAAATTTCGTTCATCGGCACGTGAGATACAGCGTCCACAAAATTCTTGATACACACCAGACAGATTGACATTTTCTAAAAACAGTCGAATCGTGTTCAGGACATCCTAAAACATGCAAATCCATCGAAAACTGGAGTTCGAAAATTTTCACGAATCCAGTACTTTCTCTATATATACTTATAGAAGAAAGTAAAAAAGAAAGCCATTCTTTATCACAACAAAACATCAATAAATTACGTCTACGGGAGTGATGTGGACCCTAGGGCATGGACAGTGTACAGTGTATCCTGAAGTGGTCAAGTATCAGATTGCAGCATTTTAAAGGAAATTTAGACAAACCTCGTAGTAGTGGTCCTTCCTCGACTAATTACAGATGAGCAAAAGATGTTATTTTTTCTACGAATTTGAAGGGTCAGTATGAATTAAAAAGATCTTCAAAACGTTGTACTTTGTTACGGAAATAACAATGATCACTGAATCGCAGTGGCGTAGCATGATATTTGAATCTGGGCATGCTCTGAAGCCAACTGTGGAAAGAGCACTACTTCTAAATTTGTTATCATTTCAAGTACGTAAATTTCCAATTTCTTCAAACCATAAATATAATTTTACACACGAATTTTATCGAATTTATCTTGACAGCATTTATTTATATGCCACTTATTATAATTTATTGAAGGACTAGTAGACTTTGCATGCTTCGCTGGTGAAAAATGAATCTTCAAAGAAATTGAATCACTAATTTTTTATACATCACTTTATTTATATATATAGTATATATATATATATATATATATATACATAAATTCATTAAAATCATGAAAATATGGCAGTGACTTCCTTGCAATGTCGGATCCGAGTCCCCACTGCTTGTGATAGCGCTTTAACTCGAACCACAAATAGTTCTTATACATGAACTTAATTGTTGAACATTTTAATAAAGTTAAAAACGTAATAAGTTTAATTGTTTTCATTATAGTAACAGTTGATTCCAACAGAAAACTAGTATGTTGTGGCCACCACAAGACTTTCTTCTATATTTTTTTCCTATACAAATTCACTCAGTAACAATATTTAAAAATAACAATAATAATTACGATTTTTCTTTTTTTTTTTCGTTAAAAGTAAAAAAAAAAAAAAAAAAAAAAAGATAACTTTGTTTTAAATTATCACAGATCTATAGTTCAACCATTCGTTTTAAAGGTACTGAGGAGAACTTTCGAAAGATACCCATCTTGAAAATTTGCCCCCCCCCCAGGGGGGGAAGCGATGCCTCCACATGCATGAAACTTTTTTCATAGTTAACTACAACTATTATCAATAATTCATATTAATTTAACTCTCATTATGTACATTTATACGAAATTTTGTCCTATACTGAAATGTTAAAAATTTATAAAAAATGCGATCACAGCGCCACCTGTTGAGCGATTGATCCCCAAATCTAATCAGCTCCAGTTTATGTCAGGGACCAACTAAATACCAAATTTGGTTAAATTTCGTTAAAAAAAAATACGATTTTTTTCTAAGTATTTTTTTGTTAAAAGTAAAAAAAAAAATCGATAATTTTGTTTTAAATTATCACAGATTTATTGTTCCACCATTCGTTTTAAAGGTATTGACGAGACCTTTCAAAAGATACCCATTTTGAAAATGTACTCCCACCGGGGGGGGGAGCGATGCCCCCACATACACAAAATTTTTTTCCTAGTTAACTACTACCATTATCAATAATTCATATTAATTTTACAATCACAAATTTAAAATAACTCTCATTATGTACATTTATACGAAATTTTGTCCCATACTGCCATGTTAAAAGTTTAGAAAAAAATGCGATCACAGCGCCACCTGTTGAGGGATTGATACCCAAATCTAATCAGCACCAGTTTATGTGAAGGTCCAACTACATACCAAGTTTGGTTAAATTTTGTTCATCGGTTCGTGAGATACAGTGTCCACAAAATTCGTGATACACACAGACAGACAGACATTTTCTAAAAACTATCAATTCGTGTTCAGGACATCCCTAAACGTGTAAATCCATCAAGAAACGGAGGTCGAAAAATTTCACGAATCCAATACTTTCTCTATATGACATATTGAAGAAAATAATAACTCTCATTTCTTGTTTTAGTAAATTTAAAATATTTTATTCATTAAAAAATATTTTTTTTATCCCCCCCCCACTTCTTTAGATCTGAATTTGTTCTGAATTGGCTGTTCTCTTGTGTATTTAAAAACGAGGAAATTCTTCCTTAATCATGCATGTATTAGAATTTTAAAGTTTTTCATCTGATATTTAATTGTAACATGCCTTTATTACTTTCTTCTATCTTCTATATTAATAAAATCAGAGTTTTGTCTGTAAATTTGTCGGAATCGAAAATTTTTGCGATATCTTCACGTTTTACACCCCATGAAAGCCGAAAATGACTTCAGAAAATTTTGCCTGTGTGTGTGTCATCGTGTCCGAATGTCGCTTTTTTTGTCCGGGCATCACTTGAGAACGGCTGGACGGAATTCAACGACGCTTGGCAGGAATTTAGGTCTTCACCTAACATAAAATTATATCTATCAACTTTTCAGAAATTTCCCCCCGTTCCCCCCCTAGGGGGTAAAAGACTAAAACACGTTTGTCCGGGCATCACTCGAGAACGGCTGGACGGAATTCAACGACGCTTGGCAGGAATTTAGGTCTTCACCCAACTTAAAATTATATCTATCAACTTTTCAGAAATTTTCCCCGTTCCCCCCCTAGGGGGTAAAAGACTAAAACACGTTTGTCCAGGCATCACTCGAGAACGGCTGGACGGAATTCAACGACGCTTGGCAGAAACTTAGGTCTTCACCCAACTTGAAATTATATCTATAGAAATTTTCAAAATTATGATTAGTGTTTAAATTGTGTGTAAAAAACGCCTGCGCATGCGCCATAAATATTTTTTCACTAAAATGCTTTGAATGAAAAAATAAAATATAAAAATAAATTTTTAAGTTGAAGACTTTTGAATTCGCGTGATTTTCACTACAAATTATGAAAAGATTGAAATGAAGTGTTGCCATCTAAGTTTCATACTTTAGTTAATTTTATAAAATCTAATTGTCGTATCGAAAAACTGTTTACACCCCAGGATTCAGAAAAATCACCTCTTTCATTTGGTACTGAATTTGTAATGATAGGTCTGATATTTCTAATTTATTTTTCCCTTTATCCGTTTTTCCGTTGCCACTTAAATTTCATACTTTAGTTATTTTTTAAAAATCTAATTGTCGCATCGAAAAACTGTTTGAACCCCTGGATTCAGCAAAATCGCCCCTGTCATTCGGTATCAAATTTATAAATATAGGTCTGATATTTCTAATTTATTTTACCCTTTTTCCGTTTTCAACCCAGATTCGATATGGAACAGCTTTAGTATTGGATCCCTTTGGCAAAATTTGAAATTCGGCACCGAAGTAGCTCGGACGTTTCTCGCCAAGATCTTTAATTGCACAATTGAGATAGCCAATTCAGTTCATCGCAAAAATTGCTTAAAATATTTAAAGTCACCAAAGGGTTCCGATACTTAAGCTGTGCTTTTTGTATTTATTTATTCATACTACTGTCTATTAAAGACTTCTGTGGTCACGAAATTTGGTGTGTAAATTGTTTGTATGCATCCGGCACTTATTGTAACTGCATTTCACGAAATTCGAAATCCCCCCCCCCTTCTCGGAGTCGGAGGGCAATAAACATGTGTAAAAACATGTTTTTCCGTTTGAATTCGCTTTGAATTATCTTAGAATGGCGAATTTTGGTGTGTGGATATTGATTAAGTGTTCGCATTATGTACATTAGTGGGATTTTGCAAAACTTCGAACTCACCCGCTGAGGGTGGAGAAGTAAGAAGTGGGTAAGTTGTGCCGAAGACAGTGGGGACCCAGACTCCTAACATTGGGAGTGAGAAAACCTCTACCAATCACAGCGAGAACTTAGGTTATTAATAAAGATATGGCATTTTGACAAATCATTTAAGTTTAACGTCCAGCGAAGCGGGCAAAGCCTGCTAGTATGTAATATAAAGAAAGCAGCATTGGATTCGTGAAAATTTTCGACCTCCGTTTTTTGATGGATTTACACGTTTTGGGATGTTCAGAACACGAATTGATAGTTTTTTAAAAATGTCTGTCCGTCTGTCTGTCTGTATCACTTTTTTGTGGACGCTGTATCTCACGAACCAATGAATGAAATTTAACCAAACTTGGTATTTAGTTGCACCTTGACATAAACTGGTGGAACTATAAATCTGTGATAATTTAAAACAAAGTTATCGATTTTTTTTACTTTTCATGATTTTTTTTTTTTTAACGAAATGTAATTAAACTTGGTATTTAGTTGGTCCCCGACCCCGACATAAACTGGTGCTGATTACACTTGGGGATCAAATCAATCACTCAACAGGTGGCGCTGTGATCGCATTTTTTCTAAATTTTTAACATGGCAGTGTAGGACAAAATTTCGTATAAATGTACATAATCAGAGTTATTTTTAACTTGTGATTGTAAAATTAATATGAATTATTGATAATAGTAGTAGTTAACTAGTTTAAAAATTCTGTGCATGTGGGGGCATCGCTTCCCCCCTGTGGCGTCAGTACCCCCCCCCCCGGGTTGGGGGGGTTAATTTTCAAGATGGGTATCTTTCGAAAGATCTCGTCAATACCTTTAAAACGAATGGTTGAACTATAAATCTGTGATAATTTAAAACAAAGTTATCGATTTTTTTTATTTTTCATGATTTTTTTTTATTATTATTTTTTAAACGAAATTTAATTAAACTTGGTATTTAGTTGGTCCCCGACCCCGACATAAACTGATGCTGATTACATTTGGGGATCAATCACCCAACAGGTGGCGCTGTGATCGCATTTTTTCTAAATTTTTAACATGGCACTATAGGACAAAATTTCGTCGAAAGATCTCGTCAATACCTTTAAAACGAATGGTTGAACTATAAATCTGTGATAATTTAAAACAAAGTTATCAATTTTTTTTACTTTTAGCGAAAAAAAACTTCGAATTTTTTTTTTTTTTTTTTGTAATATTGTTACTTGGTGAATATGTACAGGAAAATACAGAAGAAAGTCTTGTGGTGGCCACAACATAGTAGTTTTTATTTATTTTAATGCATGTGATTAACAGTTTTTGGTACTCACTGTAATGATTGTATTCTTTCTTTATTAATTAAAAACTATGAATTAGGAATTATAAAGATGAAAGAATGTTTCAAACATTTATTTTAGCTGTGTGTGAATATTTCTACATGCCAGATAAATAAGTTTCTCAAAAGAAAATTTTTAATGTTTACATCCGATCAGTAGTGTGTTTAATAGATCATTGCGTTATATAAATTGGCGTTATAAAGATCTCGAACTCTAATTAAAATTTAATTATTTCAAGGAGATTAACCTTTCAACTATTTCAAGACATGGAAATAGATTTCCTTGCCTTACACTTCCACTGTTTTACCCTAGGTAATGGAAATATTGCACTCAATTTCAAAAATTAGATAAAGAAAAATAGAGAACAACAATTTTCTGTTTTAAAAAAATCTCCATTTTTCTTAGAGTTGATTAACGTTAAAATAATAACTTTTAATCTACTTTCGCTCAAAAATAGTTGCTATAGTAGCCTGGGATTGATTTTAGTAGCAAAAAGTTACTTTTTAGTCGCCATTGAAAGCGGAAGCCCTGTATTACTCATTACCTAAAATATATTTTTTAATTTTTTAATTTTTTATATTTAATTTGAAGTTATAAAATGTAAATTAGTACATGTGTTACACTTAGTTCATGTGACGCACTTTCCAGCTTTAAAATTAAATTTGAAAAATTCAATTTTGGTAAAGAAGTTCTAATTTAACAATTGTGTATTTTATGATTCTGAAAATTGAATTTAAAAAGTAATGAATAATTAATTTTAATAACAAATTTTTCAATAGAATAGCTTGGAGTTTGGACATTTTTAACAATAGGTGATACGTCACTTTAAGCCATTCCACCATCACACGTTTGTGGAGACATCCTGCTATTAATAATAATATTTGCCTTTCCAACATCGCATCCTTGTGGAGACATCCTGATATTGATAATAATGATTAACCCTTTATTATGAAATATTAATTTAAAACCTGTAGCTATAATGATTTCAAATTATATAACATTAATGTTGTAATTGCTGCTTTTGTCCTGCTTATGTACAAAATGAAATATTTAGGTAACTTAAAATCAGTGATTGAATAATAATAAAAATCATGGATTTAAAGAATTTAGTATTTAAATTAATAACATTATTTCTAACTAACTTGAATAATTAAATAATAAAAAATATAAATAGTACTTTGAAAAAGGCATCTACTAATTTCAATGTTTTTGTTGTTATTTTTCCTTCACAAATATGAATTACACTTTGTATTTTAATTAAAACGACACTAATGCAATGCAAAACTATTTATAATACATAAATCATGTTAAAATACACTTTTAAGAAATACCGACTATATAGACCGTAATAGTACGAAATTCTTTTATGTAATCCGGAAAAGTAGCCAAAGTTATTATAAACGCCAATAATAAGAATACACCTAATTAATTATAACTCATTAATTTTTCAAACTAATTTGACATCATTTGGATGATTACAGTACTTCCTCGGAATTAATTTCTGTGGTCCCATAAATTATTTAGTCTATACATACCCTTTTTAAAGAGTAAACATGATTTTAAGCATCTTTATAATGTATGTTAATTCTGTTAAGTTCAATGCAGCATAAACGCATTAAAGTGCGCGCTTAACTAAAAATTTGTCCATAGGCTCTAATGTTACGAAATTCTTTTATGTGTCTCTGTAAACGAACCATAAACATTGTATACACCAGTAAAAACTATTCAGCTTAGTTTTCATTTAAAATTAATAATTGTTCCAAATTTAACATCGTTTGGATGACTACGTGACAATGTCAGAACACTTTTGTAGGGTCCTGTACATTAATTAGAAAGCTTAAGAGAAAATTTTTTTTCAAACAACATAAGTTTAAGCATCTTACTCACGTACGCTAGTTTCATTTTCTTGATTGCAAAGTAATGATGTTAAAATGCGTTTAAACGAAATTCACCCCATACGCCGTAATGTTAAGCATTTTGGTGTATCCCTATCCCTGTACACAATCCATAAAAAGTATAGACATAAAAAATTATATAGTTATTTCTATACCGAGCCTGAATGTGTGTGTCAATTTGCAAGTCAATCGGAGAATTTTTGCGGCCGCTATTGCGGTACATACAAATTCTGCCCATATGCCGTAATGATAAGAAAAAATTGTGTGTGTCCCTGTACACAAGCTACAAATGGAATACACATCCAAAACTATACACAAAAAATTCTGTGTGGTTCATGTTCATAAATATGTGTACCAAATTGCAAGTCAATAGCGTGACTTTTGCGGCCGCTATCGCGCGACATACAAATTCTTCCCATAGGCCGTAATGATAAGAAAAACTTTGGCGTGTCCCTGTACACGAACTACAAATGAAATGCACACTCAAAACTATACAGCTAATTTCGCGGGGATCATGAACATGTGTACCAAATTGCAAGTCAATCGCGGGTTTTTTGCGGCTGCTATCGCGCGACAAATACACAGACGGAACCCAAAACCGTTTTGAGTCTCAACAGAGGGCCTCCACTGACGTTACGGCAAAAATATTAATACTTTTATTATTTAAACAAACTGCACATATTGAATACATTTTTGAATAAAGAAAACCTTTTTAAAATTAGCTTAATCTACATTAAAAAATAAATTAAATTTACCTTTTATCTCAAACAATTCCAGGTGTTCTTGAAATCCATCCAAGGCGAAAAGACAGCTTTATCTGCCGCTGAGGGGTTGATTAGTTTCACAACAACATTTGAAAACAAAATAGCCAGTAAAAACACATCATATGTTTGTTTTGACAAATAGAGGGACATCTG
The DNA here is from genome assembly GCA_963930645.1 of Salticus scenicus. Classification (NCBI taxonomy): domain Eukaryota; kingdom Metazoa; phylum Arthropoda; class Arachnida; order Araneae; family Salticidae; genus Salticus; species Salticus scenicus. The sequence continues at coordinate 108,128,353 of OZ005656.1, read as the reverse complement.
GTTTTTGTTTCAAATCATGGTAGATATAAAAATATTTTAAAACAGCACGCATGCGCATCTAATTGAATTTGCTTGCTCATTGCTGTTACAAATATGCAATAGATTTTTTTTATTTTTTTATTTTTTTAAGTAAAAAAAAAAAAAGAATAAAAATAAATAAATAAAAGTTAATATTCTTTGAAGTACTTACATAGCTCAAAATACAATATAATAATTTATAAAATATAGGTTATATATATAATACGTATAAATATTATAAATACATATTAATATATATTTATAATATATATATTAATTTAAAAAAGTAAAAAATTACAACAAAATAGGGTTAGATGGGGTAATATGGGTATAAAAACACCATTTTTGAAAATCAGTGTTAGAAAATTTATGTAAAATTAAAAAATGTATAAAAATTTTTTGTTGCATATATACATCACAAGAGTTGAGATATATATAACATATAAAATTATTATAAATACATATTAATATATATTTATAATACATTTCACTCGAATTTTTGATTGGATTGTTAAAAATTAATAAATAATAACAATTTGAAATAGACTAAGTGTTGTACCTTCTTTACCCCACGGCATGGGGTAAAGTGAGTAGTCTGTGGAGTAATGTGAGTATTTAGTAACAAGAAAGAAAAATCATGCAGTGCGCATTGATTAGTAACACTTTCCAACTGTAAACAATTGTATCGAATAACTTTTAATATTCTTTGCCTACTTTATCACACAACAGACAGAACGACTGAAAAACATGCAGATAGACTAATTGATATTAAAATTACTCTTAGGCATTTTGGAAAGTGTTAAAAAGGCTTAACGCAAAAGAAAACGCAGCCGTTAGATTATAATTACAGCTTTTAATTTCTCAGAATATTTTAGTGTAGCCCTGTAAATCTGAAAGTTAATCATATCATGTTCTACACAAAACAATATTTTAGAATATTAATAATGCATGTCAATGTTTCTATGATTTTTATAGTAGAGAGATTTTTAAATATAACTTTTAAAAAATTCTGTCCTAAAACGTAATACATTAGGCATTTTTTTTTAAATTGTTGTTGTTGTTGTTGTCCCTGTAAACAAACTAGTTGTACAGGACCTATTAATGGCATTTTAAATAGGGAACATTCCATAGGGAACGTGAGTGTATCATTTTTTAAAAATTCTCAAAATATTCACAGATGATAGGAGCAGGAGACAAACAGATAGAAAGGTAGACAATCGGATAGACAGATGCACAAATTGAAATCATATTCCCACTAAAATTATAAGAAAGTTTTAAAACGTTCATGTAAACAAAAGTGCAATTCCAGCAAATTTTTATTAATAGCTCTTAATGTAACTGATTATTTTTGTGTGGCCCTGTAAATCTAATGCTAACCATACTATATTACATAGAAGGCACTCTTTTGTACATACGAATAATATATTTCAATTGCATTAAGCTTTGTGGAGAATAAAATTATTAAAATTTGGTTTATAAAAATAACTCTCATACAACACAATGCTTTGGAATACTTTCAAGTGCACCTGTACACAAACCAGTTAGAAATGGGCTCTATTTTACATAGGAAACATCCGATAGTGAATTGAATAACATATTAAGATTTCATTGAAGTTTCTATATATTAAAGGTATTAAAATATGGTTTATAGAAACTCCTCCCATAGAACACAATGCTTTCGAATACTTTTGGGTGTCCCTGTACACAAACCAGAAGAGGTATTCACTCCATTTTCAATAGGGAACATCCGATAATCAACTTGAATAAAATATATCGGTTTAAAGAAATTCCATAAATATTTACGGGAATTAGAGCGCAGTAAAACAGACAGAGAGACAGACAGACGGACAGAAGAACAGTCAGACAGATACAGAGATTGAAATTATATTCACACTAAAAAAATGATAGAAAGTTTCAAAAACGCGTAAAGTAAACTAAGGTACAATTCTAGCAATTTTTTATTAATAGCTCTTAATATAACTGAATATTTTTGTGTCACCCTGTAACTCTAATGATAACCATGCTATATTCTATCAAAAGCATTCTTTTGTGCATATAAATAACATATTTTAATTTCCTAAAACTTCGTGGAAAGTAAAGATATTAAAATTTGATTTATAGAAATATCTCGCATAGAACGCAATGCTTTGGAATACTTTTAAGTGTCCCTGTACATAAATCAGTAGTGGTATTTCCTCCATTTTATACAGGAAATATCCAACAGGGAATCTGAATGATATATTTCAATTTAATTGAGATATGTCTACAGTAAAGGTAAGAAAATATGGTTTATCGAAATACCTCTCATAGAACATAATGCTTTGAAATACTTTCGGGTGTACCTGTACACAAACCAGTAGACGTACAAACTCCAGTTTCAATAGGGAACATCCGATCGTAAACTTGAATAACATATATCAGTTTCAAGAAATTCCATAAATATTTACGGGAGTTAGAGCTCGGACAGACAGATAGGCAGACAGACAGACGGACAGGCAGATACACAAAACTGAAATCATATTCACACTTAAAAAATGCTAGAAAGTGTTAAAAACGCTTAACGTAAACGAAAGTACAATTCTAGCAATTGTTTATTAATAGCTCTTAATAACTGGATATTTTTGTGCCATCCTGTAAATCTAATGTTAATAATGCTATATTCTGTGCAAAGTATTCTTTTGTGCATATAAATAACATATTTCAATTTCCAAAAACTTCGTGGAAAGTAATGTTATTAAAATTTGATTTATAGAAATATCTCTCATAGAACGCAATGCTTTGGAATACTTTTGAGTATCCCTGTACATAAATCGATGGTGGTAATTCCTCCATTTTATACAGGAAACAACCAATAGTGAACTTGAATAACATATTTCAATTTCATTAAGATATGTCTACAGTGAAGGTATTAAAATATGATTTATAGAAATACCTTTCATAGAACGCAATGCTTTGAAATACTTTCGGGTGTCCTTGTACACAAAACAGTAAAGGTACAAACTCCATTTTCAATAGGGAACGTCCGATAGTGAACTGGAATAACATATTTAAATTTCATGAAGATATGTCTACAGTAAAGCTATGAAAATATGATTTACAGAAATACATCTCATAGAACACAGTGCTTTGAAATACTTTCGGGTGTCCCTGTACACAAACCAGTAGAGGTATAAACTCCATTTTCAATAGGGAACGTCCGATAGCGAACTTGAATAACATATTTCAATTTCATTAAGGTATGTCTACAGTAAAGGTATGAAAATATGGTTTGTAGAAATACCTCTCATAGAGCACAATGCTTTGAAATACTTTCGGGTGTCCCTGAACACAAAGCAGTAGAGGTATAATCTCCATTTTCAATAGGGAACGTCAAATAGTGAACTTGAATAACATATTTTAATTTCATGAAGGTATATCTACAGTAAAGGTATAAAATTATGGTTTATAGAAATACCTCTCATAGAACACAATGCTTTGAAATACTTTCGGGTGTCCCTGTACACAAACCAGTAGAGGTATAAACTCCATTTTCAATAGGGACCGCCTGATAGTGAACTTGAATAACATATATCAGTTTCAAGAAATTCCATAAATATTTACGGGAGTTAGAGCGCGGACAGACAGACAGACAGACGGACAGACAGACAGACAAACCGAAGTCATAAACACTTTTCAACGTTGTTGGAAAGTGTTTAAAAAGGGAAAAAAATGGAAGTAAATTTTTGGAAAGTGTTAAAAGTACTTTCCAACAAATTTGAAGAGTCTTTTTAACACTTTTTAACAAAGTTGAAAAGTGTTTATGACTTCGGTTTGTCTGTCTGTTCGTTTGTCCGCGCTCTAACTCTCGTAAATATTTTTGGAATTCCTTGAAACTGATATATGTTATTCAAGTTCACAATGGGATATTCTCTATTGAAAATAAAGGAAATACCGTCGCTGGTTTATGTACAGGGACACTGAAAAAATTCCAAAGCACATATTTCTATGGGAAATATCTCTCTAAACAATTTTTAATACATTTATTTTGGACAAGGATACCTCAAAAAATTAAAAGTTAATGAAATTGACCTTAATTATACATATACACGAAAAATGTTTTCTTTGTCGTACACAATGATTAACATTAAGATTTACAGGGCTACACAAAAATATTCAGATACTTTAAGGGCTGCAACCGAAAATTGCTGAAATTTCATTTTCGATTTTATTAAGCATATTTAATTCTTTCTAGAAAAGTTTAAAAGTAATTATAAGTTAGATTAGTTCATCTTTCTGTCCACCTGATTCTGCATCAGTCTGTCTGTTCGCGATTTCCGTAAATATTCATGGAATTCCTTGATATTGATATACATTATTTATGTTTACTATATAATGCCCCCTACTGAAAACTGAGTAAATACCACCTCCGGCTTGTGTACAGGGACACCCGAAACAATTTCAAAGCATTGCGTTCTATGAGATTTATTTTTTAAACTGCATTTTAGTATCTTTATTTTGCACAGATTAGTATTAACAGGAAAAAGGTGCCGCTCACCGCTCTAGAAGCAGTGTCGAGCGATTCCAGCTATGCTAGGCACCTCTTCCGGAGTTTATTTAAACTCTTAAAAAAAAAAAAAAAAAAAAAAAATTACGAAGGCCGCTATCCCACGCGACAAGGAGCGGCATAGTGCTGGGAAAGTCTTTATAAATTTTTGTGCTCTGAAAGTCTTTATGAAACCCTTCTCGAGAATGGGCAACGTTGTTGTTAATTTAAGCAGGAAAACTAAGTGTTATATGTGCCGGGCTGTGCCCCACGCGACAAGTGGCACCATAATAACTATTAAGCTGGGGTCAATTAACTGGGAGGTTCTTTTAACTTTTATTATTTATATGCGCTAGAAAAAATATTTTCTATAAATACAGTATTGTTAGCATTAAGATTTACAGGGCGACTCAAATAAATTCACATAAATTAAAGGCTATAACCGGAAATTGCTGAAAATGGATTTTCAATTTTGATAATATCGTGTGTTACACGCTCCAACAATATTTAAGAGTGGTTATGAATTCAGTTAGTATACATGTATGTCTGTCTGTCTGACTTTCCGACTGTTTGTCTTTCCTCGTTCTAACTCCCGTAAATATTCATGGAATTCTTTAAAACTGATATATATTATTGATGTTCACTATAAGATGTTCCCTATTAATTCCATGATGAATTTAAATAAATTACGCAGAAGAGATGTTTTAAATCTTGCATTAATATGCACTAAAAACTGATGCACAAAAATGAAGGACCTAAGCAAACACCATAAATTACAAAAACATGCAGTAATTGTTTAGAGGTAAACATTTTTTGGCAAGACTCTACATAAAGTAAAACGTTTCTAGTTGCTACATGTGTAATGTGAAAGCAAAACGTACTGTGGCGGTGGGAAAGCAGCACTAGTACATAACTATAAAGTCGATTGATATGAACAATATTTAAAATAAATAAATGTCAGTTTCTAAAAGGACATGACCGTTTTGTGATTATCAAAATATAATCTGCATATTTTTAAAAATTGAAATTGAAAATAGAGATTGTAGATTATTAAAAATATTTCGGTGTCATATTTGTTGTCAATATGTTTTGTTGATGACTTGGCGACAATTATCACTTTCTTTCCATGCTGGCTTGAAACCTAGTTATGACTATTTCAAATTTAAAGCACTTGTAACTTTTAAATTAATTAAAAAGTCGTGTATTTTAATAAAATGTCTTCCCCTTATTATAATGTCATCCTCTCACTTTTCAGTATTCTAAATTAACTTTTAATTTAAATATTTTGAATAATATGCAGGATCCATATTTTTATTATGAAGCTATTGCATACATTATAAATATCTGATTATTAAAAAAAAAAAAAAAAAAAGTCAAAGCTTTCCATCCACTTCAATTTTCTGATAATGGCAGTTTTCCTGAGAATGGATAATTAATTAGCCACATTTTAGTTAAGCCAAAACCAAATGTTATACCCACATTACCCCACATGATAAAATATCCCATAGAATACGAAATACAATAAATTTAAGACATTTTATGCTTCTTATTTTTCAAAAAATATTTTACAATTGTGCTATAAAAAAGAGGAAAAGAGAAGTTTGGAAGAGTAACATATACATATGCCACATATTGTACGCAGAACAACAATTTTAATTGAAAACGGTAATTTTATATATATTTTTTTTTTAAGCAGAAATACTCTATCTAATAAATACAAAAGAAAAAGAAAAAAGTTTAAAATATTGTAAGGTAAACGCACCAGTAGTGGACCCTACACATTTTTAATTTTAAACTCGGAAAATAAGCTACCTAAAAATTCTGAAGATTCGAGCAATGTTCAGGAAGGGAGTTACAGTCCTTTACTGTTAAACCTTTTAACAAAACATAATTCCGGCCATTAGTTTTAAAATAATGTTAGTTTAACTAAAAAAATTTGCACTTTTTGTGATTTTGTCGTTTTTCTTCTTATCACTTTGAATAAGAAAATGAAATTTTATTTGCCCGCTCTCTGCTTATTTTTAACTGATTTCTTCTACCTTTTGCTTTCATATGACTAAAATAAGTATGCAGAATTCATTTATTGTGATATTTTTTAAATCTTGTATTAACACATAGTATTTTTATGGGTGTCCACTAGTGGTGCCAAAAATGTCATCATGACCAATAGTGGACAGCCCTGTCCACTACTGACTCATGTGACTTTTAATGCCAGATCCAGTAGTGGACACAATTCTGTAACCTGGCAATTTTAGAGTTGAATTTTAAAGCAAAAATTCAAAGGGGTCCACTACTGGGTTTTTAGTGTGTCCACTACTGACTCTAGAGGTCAAGACTTAAAATTTTTAGAAGTGGCCAGTGGCCACTGGACATGATGAACTCAGTGGCCACTCATGAGTCGTCGTCGTTATACATCGGATTCATACACATATATGTGTGTGTGCATAAAAGCATAAAAACACAAATGATATGGTCGGAAAATTAAATTAAGGAATAGTGCTCTTTATTGTATTTTAATAATAATACGTCACTATTATTAGATGTAAATGACTATTTATTATTAGATGTAAATGACTATTGTATTATTAGTCATAATAATACAATAAACATATATATATATAATATGTGTGTATATCTGCCTATAAAAAAAGTAAAATAAAAATAAATTGGTATTATTTGAAGAAAAAAAAAAATACGCACTTCTCTAGTTTAATTTTTTTCTATATCTGAAATGAAAGGAGGTAGGAGGAAGACAAAATTGACTGAGTAATTAAATTATTGAAAAGTGATTCGGTTTTTGAGGGAAGATATGACCTCGTTTGAACTTCCACTGAATGTTTATGATTTTATTCTTGTTAGTGTTTTAAGAGTGAGTTCTATAAGCATGTAGTTATAATAGCATGTAATCCAGCTTTTTAAAAATGTTATTAATAGCTATAGTACTTAGAAAGAAGACTTTAAAATTCAAAGTTTTAGTAATGAGGGAAAATATATGGACTTTCATAGATAAATATTAAAACATGCATTTTGCTACGGGAAAACAGCAGGCTATAATGATGATATGATCTGACAATGTGATTTCTCATACACAATTTGTGTTTTACAGAAAATAATTATGATCAGAATTAGAGGAAAATGAAATTATTTTGAGTCTGAGGAGGGGGTGGGGAGGCAAAGAATCTGTACTAGCCTATTATCAGAGGTTCAATTTTATTAATTGGCATGTGATTGCTAAAATTAGAAATTTCCTGAAACTTTTCTGTAAACATGATTGGTTGGACATTGTTAGCATCACTTTCAATAAAATGACTACCTAAACAGTTATATATAGCTTTCATCTACTTTAAACATTTTCAGGATTATTTCATTAACACAAAAAAATTCTTTAATATAACTGCAGTTACTTTTATATCCACATAAAACCTTATAAAAATTTCATACCATCAGAAAAACGAATTTTTCAAACATTTATAGAATAAAATTTTTATGTATGTACATTACTCATACATAAAAAAATATATATATAGTATTTAATTATCAGTTTTAAACATGTATGAAATCAACTGAGCATTAATTTTCTTAAACTAATTTTTAAAAAAATTTCGTACCTAAAAATCTACTTTTCATCCCCCATCCCCCTGTTTACACATTTGGTATAGATATGAAATATAAATATATAATTTAATTGAAAAAAAATAAATATATTCATCAAGTTAAGTCTAAAAATAATTACGTATGTGAAAAATATTGAGCACTTCTATCGCTTTATTGTTTCTAGAATCGATCATTTATCAACTATCTAGAAATGGGGAAAGAAGGGGGGGGGGGGATTAAAAAAAATAATTACATGAACAAGAAATATTAAATTCTCAATTCTACTTCTAGAATCTAATAAAGCATGTTCAAAATGAATATTGCCATTTATATTATGGATGAAGAAAGACTGAAAAACAACTGCAGAACATTTGATTGGCGATCGCTAGTTGGAAATAAGAAAAGGGGGAGAGAGGCAAAAAATAATTACACGAACAAGAAATACTTAACAATTCTATTTCGTTCTAGGTTCTAGAATCTCATAAAGCAAGTTTTAAATGAATATTGACATTTATGTTGTGGATGGAGGAAGATTGGAAATCGGAAGGTGCGATCATCAGCGAAATCCAATTAACAATCGCCGATCGTTAATGGGATTTCTTTTTTTTAAAACGAACGATATCCGCGATTTTTTTTAAAAACGGACGAAATATTTTCGCGAATTCGCGGAAAAAATGGCGATCATACCAAATTTTTTTGATCGCCACTTTTTCAAATTAAGTCGCCACGTGGCGAGTGGCGACCGTGAGTCTTGACCTCTAACTGGCTCATTTTAAGCTCTTCGGATTTTTGATTTTTTACATATATAAATGCTACAATTAGCAATTTTCATAATACAGTCGTGTTAAGAAAGAGTTAGTAAATATCTGAAATATTAATTTTTTTTTGAAACTCTAAAATTTAGGAAATTACACAAAAAATAGCCGGAAAATGTCCTTAAAATGTCCTTACTGGTGCGTTTACCTCAATATTTTAAATATTTAGTAACTATTTTAAGTATACTCACTTTACCCCGTATATCCACTTTACCTCACCTAACCTTATTCATTTACTGAGTTATAAATGTTAATGGGGGGGGGGGGAGAAAGAAAAACAGACATTTAATATACTTTGCCTTATGCAGTAGTCGATGTGATGAAATTTAAAGGATGCGTTATCGTTATAAAAAAGAAGAAAATATCATATTCATAATGACAGTAAAACAAAAAATATATAAATAGAAAAAGCATATGCATATAAATTGCGCATTGCTTAATACAGGTGTGTATTTTATAATAAAATGCGGGAAAAAACAAATTTTAAGAACATAAATAAAGCTTTATTTGTTCTTTATTAAGTAGACCTTATAAATCTTTGTTGTAAATTGCTGTCTAGAAATTCGCATAAACACATATTTCAATATAACGATATTAAGTATATTAAAATTTCACGAAATTTATTTCAAATTAATGAGATAAAATCAAAAACTTAAATTTTTTAAAAGATTTTAAAAATTCACCGTGCTAACTAATTTCCCCCCCCCCCCTCCATTTTATATCACTCTAGTTAATCAATATATATATATAGTAATATAATAATAATTTAATATTTGCAGTGCAAACATTTGAAATTTAATTTCAGTATTCAAACAATTATTCTGATCAAAAACGAAGACCACCCAAATCAAACCACAAAAGAAATAAAGTAAAATCTAAAGGAATTATAGCAAATTGGAATGAGAAAAAGCTATATATATATATTAATATTTGAATACTAGTTTGTAAATTTTTATATATATTCAATAGAAGAAAATATTAGATTTGGGGGGGGGGGACTTCTTGTTTTTTATGGATTTACATGTTTTGGGAGATAAAGAACACGATTTGACCACCACATTGGCATAAAAACGTATCTGAACGACAGTCTGTCCCAGGGGTAGCCAACCCGCGGCCCGCCATGTAGTTTTTTGAGCCCTGTGAAGAGACTAAAGATATTTAAAGTTTAGTAACTTTGGATAACGGATCAAAAATTAATAAATCCGTTCTGACTTTTCGAAATTAAAATACCTATCAACGATTATAATATTTAAAGAATCACATTGATGTAATGAATTATTATTAGATCCATTATTCATTCTTTTTATTATAGTTGTTAATGTATAGTCATAATTTTTTCACGATTATAACTGTTAATTATGAATGAAAATAATTTAAATTAATTATAGTGCTTACATGTGCTTAAAAAGTCCTTACATTTTTATCTGTTTTAAATGTGCTTGAAAAGTACTTACTTTGTGTTTATAATGTTTCTCCTTACTTTTTAATTTAACCTTTTTTTTTTTAATAACTTCCATTACCCAACTACCGTAGGTAGATAATGGAAGTAATGTATTCGGTCCAAAAATTCGATATCGAGTTTTCACCTGATTTACACCTTTTTAAGGTCTCCTGAGTCCCAAAAAGTAGTTTTTGGCAATTGGTCGGTATATGCGTGTGTGTCTATGTATGCATGTGCGGAATCTTTTGGCTATCATATCTCCGAAACTAATAAAGATAGAACTACAAAACTTCAGAATTAATACATGTCTAGTGTACAGATGAATTTTCTAAATTTTGGTGAAAATTGGAAAAAGAGAAGTATGTGGAACCAATGTGTGTAAACAATGGGGAAACTCAGTTGACCGAATCTCGTTCTGCAGTAAAAAATATTGCTCCTGAAGTCGATCCTGATATTCCAAGCACATCTAAGAAAAACACTTCTGAAAGTTTCACGCCTACAAAGCAAATATCTCCCTTACCAAACGTGAACAAAGAAAAGACACTAAAAAGACAGTCCGAAACTGTTGCCACCATTTTAAGTTCTTCAGAAAATATTTTAAAAGTAAAGAAGAAAGAAGAAAAACTTTAGAAGGAAAAAATAAGAGACAAAAAGCAGAAAAAAAATTGGTTTAAAAAAGGATTTTGCGAAAAGCAATAAACCAAAGCAAACGAAGAAAAAGAAAGCAGTAAAAAAGGTTCAGTATTCGTCCTCATCAGACTCTGATATGGATATAAACATTCCAGAAACAAGTGATGACGAAGATGACTATGTAGAAGATTAGAACGAAAACGAATGTGTGGGATGCGGGGAATATTACAATGAGACAAAACAAAAAGTACATTGGATACAGTGTGTATCTTGTTTGCGTTGGCTTCACGAAGGATGTTCACTGTTTGAAGTAACATGCGATAATTGTGGGAAGAAATTAAATAGCAAGAAATAGTGACTGCGAAACAATCTTAACTCATAGTGTATAAAAACATTTTCATATAGTGTTTGAAGTCAATAAGAATTCAAGAAATAACTTTAACAACTTAAGTTTGATACATAATAAAAGTCAAATAGTAATACATGCAAACTTAATATTAAGTAATTTACTTGTAAGTAAGTTAATGTGATTCTCATTTAATAAAAATAAACACTTATAAATATAATACATGTACAATTATTTCATTATTTTACTGTGGTCCGTCTCTCCCATTCAAATTGTTCATGAGAATTGTTCACTTCGGGTGAGATGGACTGCATAGCAAAAGGTTTTAAAAATCATAACAGGAATTCCTTTAAAGATATGGTCTTCTACATTAGTATTTTTATAAGAAACATCATACACTATATGTATATACAATGAAAAGTAAAATATATGTAAATATGTACAGCTTTTAGAGAACGAAGAAAAATCATGGTCTATCTCTCCCGAACTTACCCTAACCTTCAGATTTACAGGGCTACACTAAAATATTCAGATTCATTCAGGGCTTCAATTATAATCTAACGGCTACATTTTCTTTTGTGTTAATAAGCCTTTTTAACACTTTCCAACAATGTCTAAGAGTGATTTTAAATTCAATTAGCCTATCTGCATACTTTTCAGTGCTTCTGTCTGTCTGTTGTGTGATAACGTAGGCAAAGAAGATATATGGTACAACAAATACGTGCAGTTGGAAAGTGTTAATAATCAATGCGTACTGTATGATTTTTCGTTCTTGTTTTTTTTGTATATAGATAAGAAGAAAAAATAAAACGCTTTTCCTTAAAATAAAGTCAGAATAAAAGAAAAATAGAGTGTGTAATGTAATTATCATTAAAATTGAATTATGAAGAAAAAAAAAATCACAAAGGAATGGTTACTGTTAACCCTTCTCAAAAAAAAAAAAAAAAAAAAGCTGTTTTTACGCAATTTTTCTTATTTCACCTGAGACGTCTAACCGGCAAGTGAAAAATAACGAATATTGACGTCACAATGCAAATATTCATAGGCTTTGCAATTGGAACAGGTGTGAATAATATTTAAACTGAAATTGAACAGCTTTAGGACAGCGTCAGTTCGTCAGCATATTTATGATATTTGACACATATTACAGGCAAGAGGATAAAAATATAACGATTTTTTTTTTCTAGAAAAATATAAAGTTATACTTAACATCTTATTTCCACAAAAGTTTAAATATTTCTTAACGCATACCTAAAAATAAACACTGGTTTAATACCGTATTTCCCACATTATAAAACAAATGAAAAAATGCATTTCAAATATTTTTATTTTCTTCTATATGCTTAAGAAGTAAGTATATTGCATTCGTGAGAATTTTTGACCTCCGATTTTCGATTATTTACACGTTTTGAGGTCTCCTGAACACGATTTATCCACTTTTAGGAAACATATACCCATCTGTTTGTCCATTTGCATATGTGCTTGCATCACAAGTTTTGTAGACGCTGTATCTCACGAACCAATGAACGAAATTTAATCAAACTAGATATTTCGTTGGACTTTGACCAAAACTGGTGCTGATTACATTTGAGGATCAATCGTTCAGCAGGTGGCGCTATCATCCTTTTTTTTTTTTTTTTTTTTTTTTTTTTTGATAATTTTTAATATGACAGTGCAAATTGAAATTTCATATAAATGTACATAATGAGAATTATTTTTAACGAATAATTGTGAAATTACAGTAGAGCCTCCCTTATCCGAGGTAATGTGGACCGAGGGTATCTCGGATAATAGAAAACTCGGATAACACGGACTATGTCGTAAATCGAGGGGAAAACATACCGTAAAGTTTAAAATGAATGAATGAAAAGAAAATGTATTTGTAGTAAAATAATATATCTATTCCATATTTAAATGCAGTTTACATATGTATAGTTAAAATGCAATACAATACATATATACATAAATTATAAAAAACAATACTGTATAGTAAAATTTGTCAAAATCATCGACGCCGTTTGTCAAAGACCACTGGGGTAAAGCATTTTATGGACTACCTCGGTTAACTCAGAAGTCGGATAGTCGAGGCTCGAATAACCGTAGCTGTACTGTACTGATAGTAGTAGTAAACCAGGAGAAAAAATCTGGTGTGAAACAACCACACGACTTCCATTACCCACTATTACACGTATTACATGCATTTTTTGAAAATATTATGTGCATTTTTTGGAATTTTCCAGTAAAAGAAACTTGATACACGTGTAAAGACATGTAAAACAGAATTTACATAGCGAGTTAAAAAAAAGGAAAAAAAAAAAAAAAAAAGATATTTTTTTAAACACAAATTTCCGAGATCTAAAACCGAACTACCTAATCAGGATGACCGTTAACTTTCCTGTAATAACAACTTAATACATGAGAAAGGGTATCTAAAATGGATTTATGTAACAACTTTCGAGACAATCGTTAGAGCCGTTTTTGAGACACTAACTTTTACCAAAACTTGGCATACTCAATTATTGACCGGAAAACAATAATTACATACACAAGTATATCTAAAAGCTAGTTAATATGGCGAGTTTGAAAAAAATCCATACAGTCGTTTTTAAAAGAACGCCCTTGCGAGACTTGAAATTGAGATATTTATGCAGGACGTCTGTCAATTTTCCTGAACTAACCAACTATATCATTCGAAAGGACATCTAATAGAGTGTTAATATAGCAACTTTGAAGAAAATCGTTAGAGCCGTTTTTGAGATACGGACTTACGGTCCCCCTTCCGGTTTCTGATGACCCACTTCTGGTTTTCCAATTATCACCAAAATTTGGAAAATTCATCTGTACACCAGACCTGTATCAATTCTGAAGTTTCGCATTTATATCTTTATTAGTTTCGGAGATATCATAGCCAGAAGATTCCATACACACACACTGACCAATTGCCAAAAACTACTTTTTTGGACTCAGGAGGTACTCAAACGCGTAAATACGTTGAAAACTCGATATCGAATTTTTGGACCGAATACAATATTTCCATTACCTACGGTAGTAGGGTAATGCAAGTAAAAAAAGTTAGTATTGCGCTATTTAACCCTTTGACTGCCAAGCCAAAATTGCAAATGTTTACCACGGTGCCAGAAAATTCTTTTGTGTAATTTGCATTTTTTTTTCAACATAAAATTATATATATATAAAATATTTTTCAATCTGATTCATTTTGCAATACATGTGGAGATTCTCATCCTCCAACAATCAAACTCCAGAATGATTTTCATGTGACTGATATGGTTTTTATGGCCAAGGACTGAAGTGTTAAAAAACTGGCTATCATATCTGATAGCCAGTGCCCAGTGGCGGCTCGTGAACCGAAAATAGGTGAAGAGCTCAAAAATAATATTTAAGTATTTTTAATCATAATTTTTATTCAGCATGGTCTTAACTTAAATTAACTAAAAATACTTATTTAAATGTAAATTTATATTCCATAAATGAATACAGCGTAAAATACAGTGTGCCTCTTCACCAATTTTCGGTGCACGAGCCGCCACTGCCAGTGCCCCCAACGGAAACATCACTGGCTATTACATATGATAGCCATGGCAGTCAAAGAGTTAAAGGATGTTTTTAAACAATTCAAGGATCAGTGTCCAAACGTTATTTTTTTTTTAAACATTTGCAAAACTAACCCCTCCCCCCCCCCCCCCCAAAAAAAAAAGTACTGCATTTTGGCTGTTGAGCAAGTAGAACACATTCTGACTGTGTTTGTCATGTGCATGAAAATGTGACATTAATGCTGATTTAGTGCAATTTGTAGGAATTGGGTAAAGAAGAAAAGAATCATTGAAATCCATACAATAATTGCATAAGTTTTATTCGCTTGTAATCCCCATAAACGCCACTAGAAAAACTTACATTCTGTCTCCTGAAGAAATGTTCAATGCTCATGCATCTTTTAAATTAACTGCAAAGATTGTTCACTACTGCCAAATGCCCCAAAACTTTGTAAATATATTTGTACTAAAATGATTTTTTTTTTTTTTTTTTTTTTTTTTAGACAAAATGAGAAAATGGATGTTTTATTATTATTATTTAATCCTTTTAAATTCAGATTTTCATATGATTGTAAGTTATTTATATTTTTAATCTATTAAAAACCAGTGGTTGAAGACCCCCCCCCCTTTTTTTTTCCCGACACATATCAATACTAGCTGACAACTACTGTTTAAGCCTTAAATTATTACACTAGCAGCACATTTAAAAGGAATACTCAACCAACAGATTAACACTCCAAAATTGCAATCTTTCATCATTAAATTTTTTTTTCTTTTTATATAGGCTTTCTAATGATAACAAATTTATGCCTCTAAATTAATTAGGTAACAAAATATGGGCACATTTGTAATACAAGAATTTTGGAAATTTGCATTTTTTACCCATTTTTGCAGTCCAGTATATAAAAAATTAAAAGAGATAAGGACTTGGTACATATTCATTTCTATATAGAAAAAATAAATGAGCTCAATTTCATAAAAATCTGAGATTTTTAGCTGTGTTGATTTGACGTGGAATGATCCTTCGGTATTTAGTGTTAAATTTTCTCTCATATAAATCGTCTGCATATTCATCAGAGATGCTTGCTTTTTTAGTTGTGTTTCTTATAGCCGATTAACTATATCAGGGTCCTAGGCCTGTAGTGGAATGCCTTCCATAGGGAGTCTTTCTAGGGAGTCCTAGCTCATATTTGATTTCATCATGGAAAATAATTTTAATAAATTGTATTGCGTGAAACTGTATAGAGAAAATATAGAAGAGATTATTCTGGTGGCCATAAGAGATCAGTCAATAAATGTCTGTCTGTCTGCTTGTATTAAAAATTTTGTAGATGCTGTATCTCATAAACCTATGAATGAAATTTTACCAATCTTGGTATTTTGTTGGACTACGTCCTAAACTAATGTTGATTATATTTGAATCACTGATTGCAGAAACGAGACATGCCACAAAAAACCTAATTTTACAGGAGACACAAAAAACGGCTTTTACAAATTTTGCGGGAATTTAAAATTCTGAAAAAATTACACAGCATTTTTGTTGCTATCTCTATCACAAATACCAGATTTTAATCAAAACATACATCCATGGCGATCATTTTTGTATTGCGGACATGTCTCCTTTTTGCACTTAACATCTATTTTTTCTTCATGTGTTCCAGTAATTCTCAAAAATCATTGCTTTACTTCCAATCTCGTCATTGAAAATCTGTGTACTGCTTAAAGCAACATGGTGCAAGTAGAAGAAGCATAGAGCGTGTTCAGTAGAGCGCCCGAGATGGATCAATTCGACCGGGCGATGACGTCACTGATCCTGGACCGGTCTTGGATCGGGCCAGGAACCTACTGAACGCTTTGGAAAAATTTTGACGTGATAGGAGCAGCGCCATCTATCTAATTTGACCTGTATTAGCAATTAGCAAGTTATTGTATTTCTGTTTATTTTGTCTGGACTTTTAATACGTAATTCCATAAAATGCTAAACTATATTACGTTTTTTCTTAAAAAAAAAAAAAAAAAGAAAGAAAGATCTTTTATGTAATAACAGTTTTACTTCTTTCTTATTAATGTAGAATTCTGTACTCTGCTAACAAAAAATAAGAAGCTATTAATTGATTGTACTGACAAATTACTAATATACATTACTTTGGTTATGATTTTTCTAAATTCACGTATAAATTTTAATCATGAAAATGTTAAGAATGTTACGTTACATTTATTTTTAAAGGAGCAGAGTAGATTTATCTTAAATGAGCACTTAAAACACCTTTCCTTCTCTTCGAATTTTATTATGAACAGAAATGTACAACAAAAACGTTTTTGAAAAAAAAAATAAATAAATAAATAAATTATATAAAATATGAAATATGCTGTTCAGTAATGGATTTATATAAAAAATAATCTTACTTTCTTCTTCGATTTATGAATCAATATAAAGAGCTTTTTCTCTTATTACCGACTGAATATTAAAATAAACTAGAAATGTAAACAACACTGCATAATTTTATGGCTACTTTTTTTACAGTCTGTTTGGTTTATTAAATTTAATAATTGACATCTTAAACTTATTTTTACCTAAATTAAAAATATGTGGAAGGATTTTAATTTATTTACTTATAGTTAACTTATTGTTTTAAAGGTAAAAAATACAATCGTTTACAAACTTTTCTATTTGTAAACAAAAAACAATCGCATGAATGAAAAGCTTTGTCTGAAAAAAAAAAAAGAAATATAATTCTTCCCAGCTTATTTTTATATATTAAATTAACAAAATATGATAGCGTCCGAATTAAAAAAAAAATATATATATATATTTTTTGTTTCAATTAAAATTGTGTAAATTTTTGTTTTAATTTTATGTTTGAATGTTACGTTCATCAATAAAAAAAATTACGTATCGAAAATCGTTATTACGTAAAAAATCTTTTTTACACAATAAATAAATAAACATAATATAGTTTAGCATTTTATGGAATTACTTACCTTATTTTCTACAGCACAAACAATGCATATAAATAGGTACATCTGTATTAATCCTCAGCTAATCAAACAAATAAACAATCATTGTCAAAAACAGGTGTTCATTGTTCAGGTTTTCACTGCGTAATGTCAATCAGAGCCTGATTTTCAACCTATTGCGCATTTGATCCATCACGTGACCCAATGGATCAAGAAATTTTTCTGGGCTTTCTGATCCACGACCGGTCGAGATCGGTCCATTCCACTGAACGATGTGACTCTGGATCGCTCTCGATCGGTCGACACCACTGAACGCTTTGGCTCGGAATCTTTCGACCGGTCGTGGATCGGGCGCTCTACTGAACACGCCCATATAAAACACTAAATTATTTAATTACAGTGGTTGCGGTAAAATTCTTAATGAGTTGGCCATTCACAAAGTTCCATCCAAAAGGGGTGTAATTTCTCTTCCAGAATGAACTGTTTTAGGCTTTTAAGGTCTTTCATTTTATTTATGTTTATAGAATTTTTCTGCAGTTATAATGTCGTGGACGGCATTTTGAGAAGATGAGAATCATTATGCTTTCTCAAGCAAAAATGATTGAGGATGAATCTAGCAATAAACTCATGTTAAAATAATACCGGGATTTTTGGAAGAAAATTCAAAGTAATTATACGAAGAAACCAAAATCCCCCCCCCCCCCCTCTGTCTTCGGTGAGCAAGCTTCTTGATTAAAGTGATGTGGTACTATTAACATGGTAAGTGGGAAACTAGTGTTGATAGTCAAGAACCATTGAAGAATTGACTATGATCACTCTGAATTTGCCAGCTACGTTTGAAGTATTTGCTACTATAATAATGTACTCGTCGGGATTATTACATCCTAACAATATTTTTTAATTTCCTCTTCATTAATTCAAATTTGCGGTCGTAAGGTAGGTAGGAGTGACCTCCCAGTCCCAATGCAGAGAAAAAAAAAAAAAAAAAAAAAACTTTGATTTTCTTAAAAATCTTGAGACCATTATGGTCTGAATGAATGCATGGATTTGTTCTGCCCCCTCCCCCCAATAGTTGTTGCAAGAAAGACAGATCTCCTCAACTTTGGAGGGATGAAACTTTGAAGTTCGTGCTAACGATATTATATCATCAGGATATTTTCTAGCAACTCCCCCATGTTAAACATAACTTGTCATGGTATTGTCACACGAATTATGAATATTGAAGCTGTTGACACCAAGCTGTCGGTAGTAATAAAGACCATTAACGGGTATTTTAGACAAATAAGAAAGCGTCATACAGTCAAAACACAGTCTCAAAAATTTGCTGCCCTCAGTTTGGGAAAAAGCATAATATTCTTCAACCCTTTGCGCTCAGCATATTTTCCGTAAGACACGCCTTTTGGCGTTCCTTTAAAACGTCACACGTATAGTTTCCAACTTACTACCTTTTGGCTACCGAAAAATTGTAATAATTTGTTTTATTTTACTTCATCTTTAAATAAAATAAATCTTTCTGTTAAAATTTTCCGGTAGCCGAAAGGTAGCCTATAGTTACACGTTTTAGAAAAATAACATTTCATTTGCAGAGGAACACCTTAAGGCGTGGCTCGATTTTTTAATGTCCCTTCAGAAGGGACATACGAGCGATAAGGGTTAAGAGAGTTCTAAAACTTATTGCTTCTCTTTTTGCGTACAATTAATTCTACCACAGTAACTCGTTTTGTAGTTTCATTTAATGAGGGATGCTTAATTTTATTGTTTAGCTCCTCACACGTAGCACACGTATCCTGGGGAAGTATCTTGAAGCCTAATGAAAATTCTTACGGAAGTAGTCCCAGTAGAAGTGATACTTCACTTTCCCTTAACCCCTTAACGCGCGCTGTCCTCGCTGCGAGGACGCAAAATTAAAGATCCAGCTGCAAAAATTCATCCCGGAAATTTTTTATCAAAAATTCACGTTTATAACATATCAGAAAAGGCCGGTTTTTTAAACCTTAAAATTTAAAATTTCTTTTAGTTTAATTTAGTTCATGAATTCCGGTGGCAGTATAATTTAAATGTTTCAAATTGTCTTGCGCCGCAAAGGGTTAAAGATGTGGATACATGTATTTTAAAAGTAAAGCATGCATTGGTTTGGTTGTAAGGTTTGACGCTAGGTACTTCATGAACTTTAAAAAATATTGTGATTGTTTTAAAGGAAAGGACTGAATATGCTAGTGAATTAAAGCGCAGGCTTGAGAGTCATACCATTCACACTAGGGGCCATACCTCTTAAATCCTATACAGATTCACCTTTGTCAGTAAGTTTGCAATTCGCTCACCTCGTTCCCTCCTAATGTTATACACATTAAAACTAGTTGGCATAGGTGGATTCGGCTCAGTTCCCCATCATATGTATGTTCTCATAAATTTCTTGTACAGGACATATTATATTCATGTTAAGAGAAATAAATTTGACCAAACGCTTGACACAGTGACAGAACGAAATCCTCGCCTAATAGGCTACCCACCATTCAGTTCGATATATTTATCTTATTCTAATCTGTTAATTTATTTTACTGGGATCAATTTCGTAGTTTATTTTCATGCTACTATTTCCAATGCAATAATCCCCAAAATGCATATTTATATGAAATATCGCCCCATTTTGCTATGTTGATAAAATCTTAAATTTCGAATAACTTACGAAATTTTCCTATTAGAATATTTGTAGTCAATCATGTTCATACAAGTATCATAAATGTTATTTTGAAATTGTCAGATATATTCCCCGTGGCAACGACACGGCGACAATTTCGCAAAAACAGAAATGTTCTTGCAGAAAGATTTTACATAAGTCAAATAAAATGTGTTATTGTGTTAAAAAAAAAAAAAAAAAAAAAGAGAGAGAGAGAAACTCAAAGAATGATATACAAACTGTTCTGCAGAACAAATTTTCGTTTCTGCAGATACGATCGCCTCAATCCTGAATAAGGAGAGGAGATAAAGCGGATGTAACTCACTTCGGTTAGCTTTGATACGGCATGCATTAGCGATTCGTGATATGATTCGGTGTATCGACACATTTCACTGGTAACCTCTTCACATCGGAACTTCATTTTCGTGTCTTCAAACTTTGTTTTCGTGCCGCTCGTGTCGTGTGTATTTATTGTATTGCAAAAAGATGTTTTTTCGAAAGAATGTGGCTTTGTGACCATTTTCCGAATTTCATAGGGCCGCGGTAGCCCAGTCGGTAGAGCGCCGGCCTCGTAATTGGAACATTGCGGGTTCGGTACTCGAGCCGGCCAAAGACCGTCGTGTACACTAATGATGGCTGGTGCACGTAAAATCCGTCGTGGCCGCAATGTCCTCCACGTTCCCATCAAAAGTTATACCTCTGGGGGTCATTTATTTTTATTTACTTATTTGCATAGATATCAATATTAAATATTACTTTTAATTGATTTCTATTTATTTCATTCATCTGTAATCATTATTTTCTATTATAGATTTTATCCATGAAATCTGTTACATTTCAGATTTCAACATTTCCTTAAAAATCAAATATTTCACTTGCCTCAATCTCTATGAAAATATTTCGACTATGCTTTGTCTATAATTGTGTTACTTAGATCTTGTATTCTGTTTTACTTTATGCATTTAAATGATGGTATAATTATACATTCTGATTTCTTTAATGTCAAATCACATTTTTTAGATTTCAAATACACATCTTTATGCTATTTGTATATAATAAAAAAATGAATCTTGTGTATTAGAATGTTATCGTGCATCTTTCTAATAATCACAAAAATTATAAATGTTATGAATTATTTATATTTCATTATAATATTCAGTATTCTATATTAATTTTTACTTTTAATTTGCTGTATTTTATTTTTGAGTTCTGTATTATATTTTATGTTATTTGGTTTGCACCTTATGAAATAAGTGCATTTGTGTAGTTAAATATATATATTTAATATAAAAAAAAGTAATGAAATTTTAAAAGCATTTATAACATTTGTTTAATTTAGACATTTCATGATTTAAATGTCTTAAAAAATTTGCAGATTATTTTTTTAAGTGTTATTGCATTTTATGGTTTGAATTCATTGAATATTTTATAAACAATATTGTATATTAATGTGAACAAAAAATCTGAAGCAATTAAGATCAATAGATTTATTTTCACCTTTCTCTCTCTCTCTCTTTTTTTTTTTTTAAAGTATTTTCTTGCAATAGTGCAGATATATGCATTTGTGCCTAGTTAAAATTTAAGTACATTGGTTATACTGAATATTATTTACTATTTAAAAATAATTTATTTTGAATTCGTAAATGTTAACTTCACAAACTATTCCTGCAGAAAGATTTTGGTGTTGATGAAGCTTGTCGCAGAAAGCATAATAAATTTCTGCCACAGGGGATATATTCATGATCCTCAAAATGGATGTTTATGCTCAATTTTGCCTTATTCTGCCATTTTAAGTAAATCGTAAATTCCAAATAACTTACGAATTTTTTAAATTGGAAAATTCATACTCTATGGTATTCATGTCAGTATCCAAAATAATATTTTTAAAGTAGTCTGACATCTTTACGATGAAAATATCCCTCAAAATTGACGTTTATGTGAAATTTTGTCATATTCTGCCATGTTAAGAAATTCGTAAATATCCAATAACTTGCGAAATTTTTAAAGTAGCATGTTTATAGTAACTGATGTTCATTCCGGCATCAAAACTGATATTTTAAAACTGGTCTGACATTTTTACAGCAAAAATTTTTCATTCAATGCAAGTTTAAGTGAAATTTTGCCCTATTCTTCCATGTTAAGAATATCGTAAATTTCAAATAACTTACGAATTTTTTAATTCGAATGTTGCAAATAAATAGGGTTCTTGCCAGTGTCGAAAGTAATATTTTAAAACTGGTCTGACCTCTCTGCGATCATTTGTTCGTGAGATATCGTGTAAACAGACTAACAAACTAACGGACTAACACACTAACAGACACCCTACAGACAGACACCATACTAATTTTGTCATTTTCGGATTTCTCACATCTGAAAACGTGTAAAAAAGTAAAAAAACCGAGGTCGAAAATTTCCACGATTACCTAAGTTCCCCATACCTATAGTATGATGGGGAACTAAATACCTAAGTTCCCCATACCTACAGTATGATGGGGAACTAAAAAGCTGTTCTGCATACTTGTAGGCATTGTTGCTGAATAAGAATATGACATATTATCAATTTAACTTTGAGATTACATTGTCATCTGTCGCTGAATTTCTGGGACGTCTCCTTTGGATAGAGGACAGTTACATCAGCCAGAGAGAATGACGTAAAAAAAACCCGAATGGCACGTCACTTCCATTTCATTGAGAACAGAAAAGAGTCCAGGACATGACTCTTTTCAGCCCAAAACTATTTCTTGGATATTTTTTTTCCTCCCGTACAGAGCTGAAGGATGAGTTTCCTTTTTACAGAAAATATGCGCCTATATGTTAGGAACACACTGGTGCCATTAATTCATTTTCGCTAAAAATTGGACCATGTCCTTTCTGCAATCAGCGGTTCATTTGGGGATCAATTGCTCAATATAGGTGGTGCTGTCACCTCACTTTTTCCATTATTTTAAATATGGCAGCATAGAAAAAAATTTCCTGTAAGTATACATCATGAGAATTATTATTAATTTTTCAATTTGGAATTAAAATAATAATAATAATAAAATATAGCAATAGTCAGCCACGAAAAATTTTTTGCATATGTAGGGGCGTCGTTCTCCCCCTCCTTTAGTGGGGAGTATTCCCCAGGTTGGGTGTAAATTTTCAATACGGGTATCTTTCGTAAGAAATCGTTAATATCTTTAAAACGAATGGTCGGACCATAAATCTTGAAAAAAAAAATCATGAAAAATATAAAAAATTTGCACTTCTGCAAAAAAAAAAAAAAAAAAAAAGAAGGAGGAAGAAATCTGCTTTTTAATGGATGATGCGGACATTTTTTTAATATGTTACAGTGGGATGACAATATGGAAACAGTCATAATTCCTCACCTTCATTCTCATCACTTTTTCCTTCTTCAGATGTGCTTTGAGGGGAAAAACCCTTTTAAACTCTGATTTTAATGGCAGTTCTATTGACGTTAAAATAATATCTCCGTAACTAATTAAAATTTTTTATTTTTTTTTTCTCCACTTCTACCTCTTGCGCCCTTTATTCTACCTATATGTCAATTTTTATAACTCTGCGACACGTATTCTCGAAATACATAGCTGTACAGACACACACACAAACATATTTTATTGTTAGACGAATTTTTAAAAAATATCTGAAAAGTATAATAACAGAGAATAATAGAAATAAATATACAAATAAATAAAATAATAATAATATAATACTGATATTATTTTTATAAAGCTTAAAATCCAAACTCTCGAAGATGTATGTCCATTGTTCCCTTTAACCTAAATAGATCCCCCAAAATATTTCGAATGATTTTTTCAAATTTGGCTTTCAATATTTCACTACAACATTTTAACATTTTTTATTCCATTACAGACTACCGTAGATAATGGAAGTATTATACTCAGTCCAATCTCAAGTCCGTATCTCAAAAACAGTTAGTTCTAACGGTTTTCTCCAAAGTTGCTATGTAAACATTTTATTCGAAGTATTTGCATATCTTATACTATTATTAAGTGAGCAATATTTGTATATAGATTTCACTGTTCTCGAAAACGGTAGCTCGGACAGTCACGAGATTTAACACAAAGGTGCCCCCCGAAGGATCATTGTGCACATCGAAGTCAGAATTTCGAATTTCCGTTTAGTTTTCTTTTAATTAATAAAAATATGAAAATAATAAGCTAATAATAGCGAAAAATTAGCCATTTAAATTTAATCCATAATTTAATTGTTGCCCAAAAAAAAAAAAAAAATACGAGTTTATTTTTTTTTCCAACAGGAAAATACATACATTTATCTAAACATGAACAATACTACACACTACTGATCGCAGAGCTTCCAAATTTGACATATAGAGCATTTCCTCGTGACGTCATGTGGTTGGCAAAAAAGCGCGCTCGACTTTCCCGCGCCCCGCCCACCATTGATTTTCCGTTGGTATTAATCAAGTAATCGCCATCGCTATGCTTTTCCCAAGCCTTTTTGCCAACCACTCATAAAAGTTGAGATGTTTGTTTACAAACAAGGAACTGCCCTATAGGTACCTGGGACCCTGCAGGTGTGCACCTCATCGAGATTTTTTCGAATTTCGAATTTGAATTTTTTAAATTAATGTTTTTTCGATTTTAAACATTGGCTTTTATGTTTCATTTTTCATGAATTTATTCTTCGATTGTAATCGTCTGCGTATCTTAGCAACGCCTATATTATGCAATTTATTTTTTATTTAATACATTTATTTGAGGGCGAATCTTTTTTCTCTTTTTAATTTATTATATTTATTGGAAATAAATTGGTAATACAGTAGAAAAAATTAAATATATTAAATTTAAAATTTAAAAACGTATTTATAACAGTTATGTTTATGTATAATTTTTGTAGTATAACAAAAATTATTTTTAATTTGTTAATTTAATTTCTTTAAAAGTTTTTTTTTTTCTAATTTATAGTATTTGTCAGGAAATAATGGTAGTATATAGTAGAAAGGATTAAACTGATTGGAATTTATTTGTTTTTTATGTATTTAATTCCTTCTGAAAGAAAATCTACTTTTTATTTTATTTCATTACATTGGTCGGAATCAAATTGTAATACGTAAATAGCATGAGCAATAAAATACTTGATTCAAAAACTAAAATATTTAATAGACGCTAAGATACAGTTATCTTTAAAATCGTAGTTCTTAAATCTTAAATAATGGCAGACCCACCTATCGTCAATAAATACCCATATTGAAATACATAGGAAAGAGATTTCTGCAGGCAGTGGGAACCTGCTCCCATGGGCGTCGGCACATAAGGGCAAGGGGGGGCACTTGCCCCCTCCTGGAAAATTCTAATAAGTAAAAAATTATTTTAAAAATTACATTTAAAGCTTTAAAATTATGTCATTAGGTTTGAAATGATTAGCCAAATAAAATTTATGTCACAGTGCCATGAGTCAAACCAAACCAGACTTGCATTTATAGGTTATGAATTTTAAATTTATATATATTTTGAAATTTTGCACTTTTAAGTTTGCCCCCTCCTGAAAAATTTTCTAGCGACGCCACTGCCTGCTCCCGATACAGTGCGGGCAGAGAAAGAGCTTCCGTAGTCAGCGAGTACCCGATGCGAGGTCTAGAGCGATTCCAATGTAATTATTTTAGCTTTTATTTATAATGTGATGTAAAAAATAAATAATGATCCAATTCTTTTGGAGATTCATTTAAATATAGTGGCCAGCGAAGCGGGCGTAGCCAGCTAGTGAATTAGTTATTTCAGGAAAATTGATGGGCGTCCTGTATAAATAGCTCAATTTTGGGTATTAAAACCTTACAAGTGCGTTTTTTTTTAAATGGCTGTACGGATTTTTTCCAAACTTGTCATTCTAACCCCCTTTCAGATATCCTTTTGTATGTAATTGTTGTTTTCGGTCAACAATTAAATATGCCAAGTTTTGGTAAAAGTCGCTACTTCAAAAACAGCTCTAATGATTTTTTTGAAAATTTGGTACATAAATCTATTTTAGATATCTTTTCTCATACATTTCATGGTTATTACAGGAAAATTAACAGTAATACTGATTAGGTATATCAGTTTTATATCTCAGAAATTTGTGTTTCAAAAAATGGCTCTACCGAATTTGTTTATCTTATTTTTTAACTCGCTATGTAAACTCAGTTTTATATGTTTTTACACATATATCAGATTTCTCTTACCGAAAAATTTTAGGTGCCTGCTTTGTTAGCTCAATTTTATTTTTTCTGATTACACTATTTCCAAAAAGTGCATATAATATGTGTAATAGCGTGTAATGGAAGTCGCGTGGTTTTTTTTACACCAGATTTTTTTTTATTTCTATCATTTATTCCCATTAATAAAATTGTTTAGTTTGATTTAACTTCTTGTTTGTTGATTTTGCAATTGTGCAACTTTATTTCCTGGAAAAGTTTGTATTTGTGTTTTAGATGAGTAATAGTTTAAAAGGTTGTTTTTAGGGAAAAAAAAAAAATATATATATATATATATATATATTAGTTTTGTAAAAAGCAAAGATTTGGTTCACTATATCCTGGAGATGGGTGAGAGAGGTTCACTCTGTGAGTGAAAACTATTTATTTATTTATAATTCGGGATGCATTAAAATTATTGTGTATAAAAAAATTAAGAAATGACAAGAGATACTTAAAAGATTTTTTTTTTTTTTTTTTAAATATACTGCTTTTTCCATTTTTAACACTTTTCAACAAAGTTGAAAAATGTTTATGACTTTGTTTTGTCAGTCTGTCTATGATTCATAGAATATTCATGGAATTTCTTGAAACTGATATATGTTATTAAAATTCACCATCGGATGTTCCCTATTGAAAATAAAATATCACCACCATTGGTTTATGTACAGGGACATCCGACAGAATTCCAAAGCATAGTGTTCTATGAGAGGTATTTTTATAAACTATGTTTTATCTAATGTTTTAATACCTTTATTTTGCACAAATTATAATGAAATTAAATTTATTATTCATACGGGAGGGGGGGGGAGGCTTTTTATAGACTACAGTACGAGTAACATTAAGATTATACAGGGCTGCAAAAAAATATTTAGTTACATTAAAGGCTATAATTAAGAATTTCTAGAATTGCATTATTGTTTTGTATTAAGTGTTTTTAACACTTTTTTGCAGTATTCAAGAGTGATTATGATTTGTATTAATCTATCTGTCTATCTATCCATCTGCCTGCCTCTAGTGTTCCTATACATTTCAAAATTTCTCCAAAATGACATGTTATCCAAGTTCACTATGGCATGTTCCCTATTTAAAATGGTATAAATGACAAAAATGGTTTGTATACAGGGACATCCAAAATAATAATAATGCACTGCATTTTATAAAAGACATGTAAATCATATTTAAGTAACTTTGTATTTCACAATTCATAATAAAATTAATATTTAATGTTCATATGCTAAAGAAAGTATGTTTATCATTAATATTTACAGGCATACATAAAATAGACAGATACATTAAAATCTACAATTTGAAATTGTTAGAATTGCATTTCCGTTTGTGTTAAGCATTTTATTCACTTAAAAACAATGTTTATGAGTGATTATGAATTCAGTTAGTTTATCTATCTGTATTAAGTCCTTCTGTCTGTTGTGTAATTACTTAGGCAAAGAACATAGAAGATTAAATGATCCAACGTGTATGTACATTTGGAAAGTTAATAATCTATGTAAACAGCATGTTTTTTTGTTCTTGTTGTTAAATAAAATTAAAAGGGCAAAAGTGAACCACTATGCTCCCTTTTCCTTACTAGCTATCAGGGTTCGTACTCATATACGGGAAAAAAATTCCCTGAGTTCCCAGACAATTTTCACGATATTATTAGCGACATATTACAAGAAATGCTCCTCTAGACAGGACAAAATACATAGCTACTTACACTGTATGGTGTCATATTACTGTTGACCATGATAGAAATTCAGGTAGAAATCATTGTTTACATGCGTATTTTCACAATGCTTAATCAATTGAATTTTGATATGAAGCTAAACATGAAAAATATAACTTGAGAGAAAGAAAATATTTGTTTTTCCAGGTTTTATAACCGATTTTCCCTGACTTTTTTTTTTTTAACAAATTCCAAATTCCCTGAGTATTCCCTGTTTTCCAGGTTTTCCCTGATGAGTATAAACCCTGGCTATCATTCCCCTCCCAGTTACCATTTGAAATTATATATGTTATCTCCTTATATTATTAAAATCTGTGCGCATCTGTCTGTCTGTCTTTCTGTCTGTCTGTGAGAAATGCCTTGTCATAGCTAAAGCTCCGGCGCTAATGGTCGCAGCGCTTCGAAACCGGTGTCGACAGACGCAGCATTTCTTCATCTCGACATCGCGATAATTCGCTAAGCGATGCGACCCTAATTAGCGGAGCTATTAATTACAACGTCGACCCATATCTACCGAAAAATGACCCAGAATTCATGATTAAATGCTTAAAAAGGAATATTTTTACGGAAAAAGTGGAAAATAAATTAGAAATATCAGTCGTATCGTTACAAATAAGATATCAAATGAAAGGTCCGATTTTTCTGAATCCGACGGTTTAAATAGCTTATCTATAGGGCAATTAGATTTTTTAAAATTAACTAAAGTATGAAAAAAAAGGTGGCAACAAATCACAACAGTTCTGTTAATTTCGCAATAGACGTATTTCGGTTACCATGGCGCCGGGCGAAAGAATAAATAGATTTTACTTCCAGCTTTACTGATTTTGTACTGGAAATAAAAATTGCAAATTTCAAAATGCTTCAATTTTCTTCAAAATTAATTCAAACTTGCTACAAACTTTTAACATCACAAGACGAAGTTCCAGTTCAAATATCATCGGGTTTCAAAAATAAATAAAAAATGTACAATTTAATTGCAAATTAAATGTTATTATAATACGCGTATTGCAAATTCTAACTATGATTAAATTATTTTTAGTACATCATTCGAAAGATATTTTAAAGTACTTTTATATTATCGAAAGCGGGATTCAAGATTTCGCTTCATTTACATGTTTTGAGGTCTCCTGAATCGGTTTTCTTTTGTATCTGAGCTACTAATTAAAATAATTCCATAAGTAATTCTTTTGCATCTCAGCTAATTCAGTTAGACCGTTCAAAATTGGTATATGTAGGTTAATTAGGAAGGGCTGAAAGGGTGGGGAAGATATAGGCGTGCACCGCGCGCACGGGACAGCGCTGCCGAAGGCAGTGGGGACCTGGTCCGACTTTTTAACCGATGAGAAATGATTTTTTTTTTTCATTTTCTTTTCTTAAGAGTAAAAATTTGATTTGAGAAGGAATATGTGCGCGTAGCGCGCGTATACCTTCACACGTGCGTGCGCAGCGCGCATAGGTCTGCGCTGCCGAAGGCAGTGGGGACCCGGTGTGAGTTTTTACCCGATCAGAAATTTTTTTTGAGGGGGGGGGGGCACGGAGGGTCAGGGAAGGGATACGCGCATGCAGCGCGCACGGAGCAGCGCTGCCGAAGGCAGTGGGGACCTGGGCCGACTTTTTACCCAATCAGAAATGATTTTTTTTTTTTAAATTTCTTTTCTTAACACTAAAAGTTACTGTTAGTGATTCATTAATTTTAGTGATTCATTTGAAAATACTGACCCGCTAGCGGGCGAAGCTCGCTAGTTGTAATTACTAAAAACAGTTCATTAAAATAGAGAAAAAAAAAATATATACAATACATATATATATTTCAAGTTTATTTATTACTTTGCAAATGACATTTTCCATATAAGTACAATATAAAAACATTTTCCATCACAGCCAGAATAAAAATAAAAACCTAAGTACATAGTTATAAAAATAAAATAAGTATTAGAACAATATCATCAAATGATATATTAAAATTTTAACCAATATATGGACATTTAGGCACTTGTTTTAAGCATGTATAATTTGAATTACTTTTTAAGTACAACAAATATAGTTATATCTATGTACTTTCTGTACTACAAATACTATGACTTTTAATTACTATTACAATTCTTCATAGTGACATTTTTTATTATTAATATACAAATTCATCTATTGGAAACATTTTCTGGTACAAATCCAGTTATTCAAAACATTTTCAATAGACCATTGTCTTACACAAAAGTAAGCAAGAAAATGCATAGTTTTATCTTTGTAAATACATTCATTATAGAAAAAGGAATAATTCAATAAACTGCTTAAAGAAGAAAAGAAAAAAAAAAAAAAAATGCAGTTAATTAAAAATAAATAAATAAAAAAATTTATTTTATTTTATTTTAAATAAATAATTTGATACTTTACAGGTCACCAATAGCAATTTTATGACAAATGTGAATCCAATATTAAGTACAATAACTTTTTATTTCCTTTTGAAACTTCAACACAATAATGATATTTTAAAAACACTTTCATGAACAGCATGCAATTTAATATTAACCAGTGCAATACCCACTATTTTTTAAAGAGTGGGGGTTAAAGGTTCATTCTCTTAACATGTACACCCCACATAAAAAAAAATAGGTACAAAGGGTTTTTTCTTTGATTTTTCATAAAATAACATTATCTGTGCTTATCATTTATTATTATCATAAAATAACACTATTCCCGGACTAATTTTTGTTTTAAGACTAATTTAGAAAAGTTTTAAGACTAAAATTTTTCTGATTTAAGACTATGCTCCGCGACAAAAAGATAGGAACAAAGGGTTTTTTTTTTTTAAATTTTCATAAAATAACTTGTAAATTGTGCTGATCATTTATTATCAAAACAAAATATTATCATATCAAAAACATATTAAATATTTTAATCATATTCAAAAATTAAAAAAAAAAAAAAAAAACAAAAAAAAACCTTTGTTCCTATCTTTTTGTCGCGGTGTGTAGTCTTAAATTAAAAAAAATTTAGTCTTAAAACAACAATTAGTCCGGGAATAGTGTTATTTTATGATAATAATAAATGATAAGCACAATTTAGATAATGTTATTTGATGAAAAATCAAAGAAAAAACCCTTTGTACCTATCTTTTTGTCGCGGGGTGTACATAAATACAACTCCTTAAAAGAGGTATTTATTCAACTAAGAAAATATTTTACTTTCATATAAACTTATAAATCGACAAGAAAGATTAATAATGTTCTAAGCATTCATTATGAAGTTTTTCCCAACATTATAAAAACATTTTTTTGTAAGCATCAACTTATATATACTAGTCAATATATTTTTTATTTAAAAATGGCAATAAAATTTCTTTTGTAGCAATATAAGTACATATATGAGAAAGCATTTTCTGATATTTTGCTTATTAAATAATGTAATTTAAAGCATGTAACAACATAAAAAAAATACAGTTTTCTTTCCTTGTGTATCAAATGTATTTAAGTACTTATTAAGACTAATACTAATGCATCTAACTGTGCTAATTAAGTATACAGTTTTCTTTTTATATAAAAAAAATAGTCTGAAAGTTCAAATTATTTATTACTTAACCCTTTAGTATGCTATTTTGCACATAAGCAAAGAGATATATCCATGTTCAGTCTTCCATTCCAGTTTTACTTTAAATTTAAAAATGCAGTTTTGAAAACCTGCAAAGCAGTAAATTTGAATATATTACATAATTTCGGCAATAAATGGTGCCACTGTAAAATTATGGAACATTTATTAGGACAGACTGTTAGATAAAATCATAAGCACATTTGTGCTCATTAGCTTTAAAGTAAAAAACAAAAACTGTACACATTCAAAAAAATATATTTACATATGGAACTTGGATAATTTGTCTAGACTTAATGTGCCTAACTAAACTACATTATCTGTATTCAACTATTAAGTAAATGTGCAACTTTGCAGATACACAATTGCTATATATTTGTCAAAAGTGACACTAGATAAAAAAGAATTATTATTATTATTTTTTTTTTAAATCTTAGGTTTATAAGAAATTATTTAAAAAATATTGATGTTTCTAGGTAAATGTGCACACTTAAGGGTTAAGAAAAATACAACAACAATTAATATTACTGAAAGATAATATTAGTTATAAACTTAGTACACTTACATTCTATAAAAAATCGTATTTCTCATGAAAAAATTATAAAAGACTTTGCAGTAAAAGGTTCCTAAAAACATATGATAAGATTAAAATTTCTGTAAACAAACAAGATAAAATGTAACAACACACAACAACTGTTTCAGGTCAAAATAATTAGGCATGATCTTCCATTAGCCAAAATAAAGTGGTGTGGCACTCACATTACTTTCTCCTACTCTATATTACTATACACATATTATTACGGTTTAAGGTGTAAGATATAAAGTATTGTATTTAAGTATTTTTAGTGCTCTTCAGACAACAGTTAAAAAATAATTTTTGAAACAGTTTTATTTAACATACATTTCTGTGTGGGAGGGGAACTTAAACTTTATTTCAAATTATTTTGATAATTGTCACCACTACTCACTGAAACATATTCGACAAATTTTGAATAGTTCTGTATATTATCTACAAATTATATAATATACACACCTAACAGCATACTTAAATTTAGCATAGACATATACAACACAACTTGAAATGTACTTCAAGCCACTTCAAAAAATTCTTTTGTGTGCTCTTATAAACAAAGAATAAATACTTTTCACTCCATATCCTGTGTGAAATGTGGTTTTTTACTTGTTTATACAAAGAATGTATATCAATTTGTTCAGTGCAATCTAAAGATATTTGTAATGATTGTAGCTACCAGAAAATTCACTCATATGTGTAATGTTTTTGAATACTTTCGTATGTGTTTGTGTAAGTACCATTTGTTCAATTTCAATAAAATGTTTCAATTAACACCTCCATTGATAAGGATTTGGAATACCAAGTTTCAGCTTCCTATTAATATTTGTTCTTTATTTATGCTGATAACAGACACACACACAGATACAAACCAACTCCTAAAAACCTGATTTTCAGATTCAGCGATTTTTTAAAACATGTAATAACAAAATATCAATTTCGAAAATTTGACTCAAAAACAATATTTTCTCAACCCTACATGGCAGTACCAACTTGCTGTAATGTAAACTGCTTTCATTTTGCAATCATGCATACTTTTTTTTTTTTTTTTACTAAGTGTTAATATTTAATTATTTTGACTCAAAACAAATGTATATTTTAAATTGTTCCTTTACAAAATTCTATATATATATTTGCCCCTTCAATAAAAAGCTATTCTGAAAAATGCAAGCATTTATAAGAAGTATAAAATAAATTCCATTCACTTATTACAAAAAATGAAACAAACTGAAAATCACAGAATATTACATTTTAAATTTCATAAAATATAAATTGTAAATGGAATTCATCAAATATGTAACATTTGATTAATTTCAATTTAATTTGCATTATTTTAAATTATGCAACATTGAAGTTACAAAATTTAAATGAAAATTTTAGATATGATTTAAAGACATGGCATAACATGTTAGGAGTTTAAGCTTCATGATATATTTAAATTAATTAGCATTATTAAACAAAGATTAACATAATTTGGCTACAATTTTTTGTATTTAGCATCCAAAACTTGAAATTTAATAAACTTTTGTAAATTTCATATTGCAACTTCATAGGTAAAAAATTTGCTAGGAAATTAAATATAAAGTAAACTAATTACTGTAATTTTTTCAAGCCAATTAGAAATTAGCACTTGAAAGAGTTTAGTTACTTTGTTGAAAGAGTCGGCTTATTTATTTGTTCTTTTCAAATGGCAGCCATTTTTAAACAGGATGGTGAATCAAGTTGATAAATAAATTTGTTTGAGACCTTGATACTGGCTGTGTACACATTGAGTATAATGTAAATTGGTTCATAAACACATTTTTTATACAAGTTTGAAGAGCTTCAGTGGCCTTTATTTTGTAACAAAAGAGCAAATAAAGTTAATTAATAAACTTGTTAGAAACATTGATATGAACTATTTCACATTCATAAACATTTTTTTTTTTTTTTTTTAAATCTGACTTTGAAATTTGCATCAGAAGATATTTTGAAATGAGGTGACAGTGACAAATCAAGTTGATTAACAAACTTGGGTGAGACCTTGAAATGTATATACCAAGTTTCAAATTATTAATTGGTTCAAAAATTAATTTTTTATATCAGTTTGAAATTTTTAAATGACTGATATTTTGAAATAAGATTTAAAATCTGGGTGGAAAATGAACTCATCTAAGATATTTCAGAGGGTTACGTGCTAACTCCGACGTGCCATCTCCGGACATAGTCAAAGGAGTCAATCCCCTTTTCTAATCCCTAATGTCTATTGACCGGAAATGTAGCCAAGATGAATTTTGGCGATAAATTTACTAGTTTTTTACACACGCTCAATGTAACTAAAATAATTTTTCATGCTTTCTAACATTATTTAAAATTAATGTTGAATGGAAATTGAATTATTATCAACTTCGCAAAATAAACCTTTGTTGATAGTGAACGGTTATCAACATAGAATACACAGAAAAAATAATGAAGAAAGACAAGAGAAATGTGCAGGAAAAGTTAAAACAGATCTGGATTATAAAATGTTAAGTTTTAGTGAACATTCTTGTGTGCCGAATGCAGCAAATATTGAAATTAAAAAAAACAATAGAAAAATGAAAAAAAAAAAAAAAAAAAGAGTTTGTGAAGAAATCGCATCACCTGTTTCCAAAATTTTTCATGAAGAGATGTCAAAATTATACAATAAAGGATATAAGTTTGCTTCAAAAACTCCAACTTATGAATCAGTCAAATCTACATTATGTCGCGAAAGGAGAAAAGTTTTGGGATTTGTGTAACAATATGTGTAACACTCACTGTAATTTTTCTTAAACAGTAAGTGATAATTACACAAAGTTCCATTTAAATCAATAACACAGTTAAAAAAAAAAAAAAAAAATCTGCGCCACTTTCTTGCCCCTCCCCCCCTCCCCTTTCTCAGCTATATATAACACTCAATGCGATTTTCATAAAAAATAAGCAATAGTTATCAATAATAGGACCTGTTTAATCTTGTCTCTTTTAAAATAAATAATAGGATGGTTTAAAAATGTTTAATTTCCTTCGGTCCCCCCCCCCTTCAACTATATGTTGTAATTTTAATAAAGAGTAAGTGGTAGTTATGCAAAATTTTATATAAATAGTTAACATGACAATATAAAATACTTTTTTCCGGATGCCCTTTATGTATATAAAGATTACTGCTTGTATGTTATCAGGATCTAGGAAAAAAGGGCACGGAAAAAAGGGCACAGGAAAAAAGGGCACTTTTTTAAATTTCTCCTTGTAAAACTCATGCTAAGCATCAACGAGAGCGTAAGTTTTTTATTTCTACGTGAGGGGGAGGGGGTGGACAAAAGAGACAGATTAAAAGAAGAAATTTCATTTTTGAGCAATTTTTTTACAGATTTAAATCATACATTGAATTTTTGAGTACTTCCCTGTAATTTTTCATTAATACTAACTGATATTTACTCAAAATGTAAATAAAACAAGAAAACAAACGGTAATAAGTGTTTTTTAAAAAGATTATTTTATTTTTCATTTGCCCCCACTACCCCCCCCCCCCCCCTATCAACTATAGGTAACTTTCACTATAATTTTAATAAAATGAAAGTGATAGTCGTACAAAGTTTCATATAAATAGGTAGCATGGTGATACAAAAACAAATGTTTTCTTCATTATGCCCCCCCGTAGCAATTCGTCCAGATATATGTAAGCTCACTGTAATTTTTCATAGGCAGAAAGTTGTATATATACAAAGTTTTTATTTTTAATCTATTATACGGTAGTTTAAAGAAAAATATATTTTACTTTTATCTGCGCCCCCTTTCCCCCCAGATGTGTAATACACTCATTGTGATCTTCATAAAAAGTAAGTTATAGTTATAGAATATATCATTAAATCGATAAAAGGTGATATTAAAAAAACCTTTTTACTTTCGTCTGCCCCCCCCCTCTTTAACCCCCCCCCCTGAAGTATGTCTGACACTTAGTGTGATTTTTTCACAAATTGTATGTTATTATACAAAGTTTTTGTTTAAATCTATAATAGGGTAGTTTAAAGAATAATATATTTTACTTTTATCTCCGCCCCCCCCCCCCATATGTGTAATACACTCATTATGATCTTCATAAAAAGTAAGTAATAGTTATAGAATATATTATTAAATTCTCTAAAATGGTGATATTGTTTGACACTTATTGTAATTTTTTCATAAATTATACGTGATTATACAATTTTTTTTTAAATCGATAATAGGGTATTTTAAAGAAGAATATATTTTATTTTCATCTGTTCCCCCTTGCCCCCCTCCCAGGTATATAATACACTCACTATTATCTTCATTAAAATTAAGTGATAGTAAATGTTTATAAAATGTACCATTTTAAATTATAAAATGTATCATTAATTCGGTAAAATGGTGATATAAAAAAATCATTTTGTTTACCTCTGCCCCTCCCCCTCTTTAAACCCTCCCCCACCCCTAAAGTATGTCTGACACTTACTGTAATTTTTTCACAAATTATACGTAATTATGCGGTTTTTTGAATCGATAAAAGGAGAGTTTAAAGAAGAATGAAATCTATTTCTATATTCCCCCCCCCCTTGCCCCCCCCCCTCAGTATATAATGCACTCATTGTGATCTTCATAAAAAGTAAGTGATAATTATAGAATATATCATAAATCGGTAAAACGGTGATAGAAAAGATAATTTTATTTTCCTCTTCCCCACCCTCCCCCTTTAAATTCCCCTCCCCCCAAGTTTGCCTGACACTTACTGTCATTTTTTTCGCAAATTGTACGAGATTATACAAAGTTTCATTAAAATCGGCAAGAGTTTTTGTAAAAACAATTATTTTCTTTCGATCTGCTCCTGCCCCCCCCTTCCCCCTCTTCCCCGAGATATATACTAAATGAATGTTGTACCAAATCAATTGAAATTTCTAAATGTGTAATTTGAAAGCCATTTTTTAAATTCATTATTTGATATTTATTATTTTGCGATTTGCGAATTGGAAAAGTGCCCTTTTTTCCGGTGCCCTTTTTTCCGGGTGCCCTTTTTTCCGGTGGCGTTTTTTCCGGGATCCATGTCATCAATATGTCAAAGAGCGTCAAATACTGTACAGAAATTTCTTTTTTTTTTTTTTTTTTTTTTTTTTACACATGATATATTTCTTAATAATTATAAACACATTCTTTAAATTTTATTTTGGCAGTATAATTAATTTTACTCATTTTACTAAAATAATCTGTTAAGGACAATTTTATATTCTAATTACACATATACACACTATAATAATTTTTAAAGAGAATGTTATGCACCATCTTGTGGAAAGAAAGAAACATCCCTTATATTAATTCTGCCCTTAAATTATGATAAATAAATGAAATTGGTATAATTCTTTAATATATTTATTATTATTATTTATATTTTAAAAACACCTTATTAGGGGTTATTTCCATATTGAATGAATACTGAATTTATTTATTATTTTATTTATTTATTTATTCAGTTATAACACTTAAATTTGATGACAAATAATGCTACATTCTTCATTTATCCTAAATATAAGTTTATGCGAAATTTTTAAGAATATTATCTTCAATGTTATTAATTAGTTTATAAAGAGAAGTTTATGATGATTCTTACCAAATATGAAACCCGACTGTATTTTGATTAGTTACAACAGTCAAGTTTCTAATAATACAATAAAATTATTTTATTTAAACTGTCTGAGAATGTCATTTATTCTGGATTTAGGAATAATATTTTATATGAGTTATAATTAATATTTTATTGAAAATTAACTTTATAATTTCAACCACAAAGAAAATTGCAAAAGATAATATTTTAATGCCTGGACTTTTAAATAGTTGCTGCAAAAGTGCAAAAAGTATTAGAATGTTAAGACTAATGTTTTAGAAACTATAAATCTAATTGTTAAAAATCTAATATGTCTAATTGCTTAAATGTTAAAATTTCTTTGGATATGTATGAAGATTTATTTATCAGTCTCATCAAAACATTCGCATTACCGAACAGAAAAAAGGAAAAGCTGTAAGCTACAAAGCGATCATTTAGGGACTTATGGGACAGTACATCATATTTTCATTTTATGCTGCAATTGTATCTCTAAATACAGGGAATTACAGAACTAAATAAATAAATAAAAAGATTTTGAAAGAAATATTCTTTAAACGAAAAGAGTGTAGAGGCAAAAAATATTTGCCAACGAAGAAGATAAATACTTCTATATGGTACAGCGCGATAGCTATAAATCTGTAACCCTAATAGTCCTCCACGAGTAGAAATCCTTTCCACGAGCAGTCCTTGGGGTGCGGTGTATTGTTATGGGATTTGGTCGCAATCAGCACGTCGGAGTTAGCACGACACCATTTCAGAGATAAGTGCACTGTCTATTTTTCTTTTGAAATGATTTAGTACTATTTCGTAAGTTGGTTTGATAACAAATTTTCTGTTATAGAGTTTAAATGAACTAAGTGATTCGAATAGGCCATTTTCTACAGATATCAACTTAACACATTTTTCTGAAATTTTACACTTATACATTAAACTTTGTTCATAACTGGGGAAAAAAAAAAAAAAAAACATTGCAAATGAAGGAGTGATATAAAGAAAATGAAAAAAAAAAGTATTATTGTGAACCTTAATTGTAATTGCATAGAGTTTGTATACAACTTAAAATGAGACTATAGGCATTGTCTAGACCAGCAATCGCCAAGCTTTTCAACTTCATGAACTTTATTCATTATTTAAAATTTTACAAACTACTAAATTCAAAATTTAGTATCTGTGGCTCACTAATATGATTAAGATATTTCTAGAATAATGATCTGAGAACATCTTATTATATATAAAACAATGCAAATGTTTATTATAATAAAAACATAAGCATATATATTTAATCTTAGAATAAATCTTAGTTTGATTATAATAAAACAATTATAGTAAAGAAACATGAAAACTTTTTTATTGTATTTAAACTTAAAAATTTCTTCACACACCAAAAATTTAATGTAAACACTATGGGTTTCAAAAGAACGTGACCTTTCCTCTTCAGGTGCAAATAACACGTGCTACTGCCTTGGAGGCAAAAGCACCTTTTGAAACTGGTAGTGCTTACATTAATTTTATAATGCTTAAAGAAGTTTTTAAGATTAAATATTTATTATAAACCAGTTATTTAATTTACTTTTTTATTGCTTTCATATTACAGGCATGAGAGTGCAGAAAATTAAAAAAAGAGGAAACACGCGTGTTCATAAAATTAATTTCAAATGAAAAATGACGCGTGCGGGGAAAACTATACAAATGTGTTCATAAAATTTATTTCAAATGAAAAAATAAATGTTCACAGGAAAAAACTATACAAAATATTTTAAAGGTTAAACTAAAAGAATAACATATCAGCACAATAAAACATGTGTTAAAAAAAAAAAAAAAAAAAAAAAAAAAAAGCTAGTAATCAACATTTAATAACATTCAACAGGTGGTGGAAAATGGGGGGGGGGGGGTTAAAAAGTAGTTCATGAATGAAAAATATTAAACACAATTCTTCTTCTTTATGGGTTCTAGAATATTATAAAGTAAGTTTAAAATTAATATTGACATTTTTGTTGTGGATGCATAAATATTCAAAAATACCACAGAATGTTTGATTGGCGATGATTAGAGATGAAAAAACAGGGTTCGCACTAAGGAAAAAAAATGAGTGGGATTCTCCCACTCTAACAAAAAATTTAAGTGGGATTTTGAAAATTTAAGTGAGATTTTTGAAATTTAAGTCAGTAATTACATTTTACAGAAAAAAAAGTATTTTCAAGAAATATGCAAATTACAGACATGTGATTGCTGAAATTAGAAATTAGCTGAAAAGTTTTTGCAAATATGATTGATTGGATGATTAGTTGAATATTGATAACGTCACTTTCATAAACTGATGACAAACATTTATATTATATAGTTTTTATCTACATTAAGCATTTTCAGGATTTTTTCATTAGCTTAAAAAAAATTCTTCAATATACCTGCAATAACTTTTATATCCACATAGAATTTTATTAAAATTTCACACCAAGTGTAAAACAGATTTTTCAAACAAATATAGAATATGATTTTTATGTATGTACATTAATCATTCATATAAAAGTAGCAGTAGCTAATTATTAGTTTCAAACATGCATAAAACAGACTGAGTATTAATTTTCTTAAATTGGTTTAGAAAAAATTTTCTTATCTGAAAAATCTATTCTTCATTTTCCCCATGTTTACAAATTTGGTATAGATATGACACCCCATAAAGATTTAATTTAATTGAGAAAAAATAAATAGATTCATTAAGTTCAGCACTAAAGGTCTAAAAATAATTACATATGTCAGAAATATTGAGCACTTCTATTGCTTTATTGTTTCTAGAATTGATCATTGACCACAATCCATATTCCAGAGATTGGAAAGAGGGGGGGGGGGGATTAAAAAAATAATTACAGAGTAAGAAATATTAAACTCTTTCAATTCTACTTCTAGAATCTAATAAAGCAAGTTTAAAATGAATATTATAAAAATATAATTTATGTTGCAGATGGGTAAAGATTGAGAAACAAGACTTCTGCAGAACATTTGATTGCTGATCGCCAGATGGAGATAAATAAAGGGGGAGGTGGGCAAAAAATAATTACAAGAGCAAGAAATATTTAACAGTTGTATCTATTTACAGGTTCTAGAATCTCATAAAGCAACTTTGAAATGGATATTGACATTTATGTTGTGGATGGAGAAAGATTAGGAATCAGAAGCTTTAGTAGAACATTTTATCGCCGATTGTTCCATTTTTATTTATTTATTTTTTAACGAACGATATCCGCGATTTTTTTTAAACGGAAAAAATAAATTCGCGGAGTTCAATGAATTAGATTAAAAAAAAAAAAAAAAAAAAAAAAAAAAAAATCGCGGAAAAATAAGTGCGGGAAAAGCGCGCATATGAAAATTTTTTAAGTGGGATTTTTTTCAATATTGCGCGATTCCCGCACTCCAGCGCGAACCCTGAAAAAGGAGGGGAGGGGGGAAAAATTACATGAATGAGAAATATTGAATAATTCTGTTCTGTTATATGTTATAGAATATGATAAAGCATGTTTAAAATGAATATTGACATTTATATTTTGGATTGAAAAAGATTGAGAATCATAGTTTTTCATGGAGCGTTTGAACACTGATCGTTATATAAGTTTGATTTTAACAAAATAAAAAATCGCGAAATTAACGAAAATCACAAAAAAGCGGATCCGCGGAAAATTCTCATGCCTGATATTATAAGACATTTGGGTGAAACATTTAACTAAAGTGATAAATTTCTATTTCAATATATAAAACTATAGAATAAATCTGGTAATATGCACATTGTGAGATCTAACTGAAAATTCTGAAATCTAACGGAGATTATATACAAGTTTAATGAATATTCCATCTATCTTCTCCCTCACCTAGAAAATTCTGAAGACAAATTTTAAAATTCAGAAAATCCTAAGATTAAAATTAACAGAAATGTAACTTTTAATAAAAACATTTTAAAAATGCAAATAATGTCATGATTTTTCTGTGGATCACTAAATTTTTTCGTGAACCACTAATGGCCCATGGAACTCTAGTTGGAGTTGGAGATATCTGGTCTAGATTGTATAATAAATTAGAAAGATAAAGGAACTACCTACGCTACCTAATTATATTACAATGAAATAGTGTGACAATATTTCTAAGAATCATATTATATACATATATTAAATTTAAATAGTCCTTATATTAAAATAGACGATATCTCTATTGTGTACAATGTTATATAAATATACATGTAATTCCCAGTACCTTTTTTTTTTTTTTTTTTTTTACAAAAATTGAGTAAAAATGATTACTTGATACAAAAAAATATATACATTTACAATATCTTATAAACAGTAAAGCAGCAAGTATAAAAAAATATATATTTAAAGATACACAATAATTATAAATGACGAAGAGTGCATAATTTTTTTGCTAATTTTGATTTGATTTGCAAGTTAGCAAAGACAATATATCACTTTTATCAAGGTTAATTACACTGTATAAAAGAGGCATGAATTTACTTTTATAACTTTCATGATAAGCCACTAAATTATTTTCAAAATATATTGCCAAACTAGAGAAACCCTATAATGAATTTATTAATGAATTAAAATAAATAAGAATTTAGGGGAGACTGGGGGTGGGAAGACTTGATCCCTTCTTTCAGTTTTTTATTTTTATCCTGATAAAATTTAAGAAATGATTTTGATCAGTATAAAAGGCACAAATGTATTCTTTAATATAACATTGATTTTATTTTTATAAATAAATTCCTAAATTTAATATGTATATACATATTTTTTTTTTTTTTCAACAATGGAGGAAAATAAATGTGCCACTGAATTACGTAAATGCTTGATCCTCTATCAGGGGAGACTGAATCATGAAAACAAATATATTTAAACAATTCAAAGGAAAGAGATATATAATTTTTGAATTTCATGTCAATTGAAATATTTGAAAAAGTACTATTTACTACAAAGAAAAATATACAAAAAAAAAAAAAAAGAAAGAAAGAAAAAGTGAATATTTTCAAAACATGAAAAAAGTCAAATATAACTGTCAAAATGGTTGCTGTTCGGAGCAGAGCTTAAAAATTATATTGCCCGACATGCCCGGGGCATGTATATTTTTCTTCTTGCATGCCCAATGCAAATA
The DNA here is from genome assembly GCA_963930645.1 of Salticus scenicus. NCBI lineage: Eukaryota > Metazoa > Arthropoda > Arachnida > Araneae > Salticidae > Salticus > Salticus scenicus. The sequence continues at coordinate 108,084,967 of OZ005656.1, read as the reverse complement.
TCAAAAGAACTTTTCCAAAAATAAAGTATTTTAAAATATAATGTCTTAACTTGGACACTGACTTAAATTAAAATGAAATAATGCCATTATAGGTATAATGTAATTAAATTCTTTTCGCTAGGTATGTAGATGGTTTTTATTAATATGCATTTGAATAAGATATTTGAGCATGTAAAAGTTTAATACAGGCATGTATCTTCCAGATTAATGTACCTAACAGGGCATGTAAATATTTTTTGATTTTTCAAGCCCTGGTTCGGAGTGTTTCACCTAACATAGTAGGTTTTTGCAACTTTTTAACACAATCCTCTTTATCATCAATGCTTTTGTAAGATTTTTCAGGCTATATAAACTTATCAACACTTGACAGTTTTCCCCAAAAAATTCATTTAAAATTCGTAAATAAAAATTTCTTTTGTGACTTTTCCAACAAAGTAATTTTTTCCTCCTGGAAATTTTACAATAACAAAATCATTTTTTATTAAAAGATATACATTTTGGGTGTCTTCATTTTCATCAGAAAATTCTTGAAGTGATTCTGCTTCTTTTAAATTGTATAAAAATTTAGTGCTATTATCCAGCTATATTCATGTGTCCTGGTGAAAACCTCATTAATCATTCTCTTTCGTCAATTCACAGTAAGAAATATCATAATTGATGATATATGATTGCCAGTTCCATTTATTTCAGACACTAGGGTACTTGATCCCAAAATCATCTCTCCCCATATGATGGGGATCAATGTATCCAGAATGTACACGTGTCATGAAAATATTGTTTAAAATAAATAAAAATATTGCACATAAATAGTACTTATAAGAGAAGAAAGGGCAATACGAAATAACATTATATATAATTTGTTAATTATAATTAGCTAAAAAGTTTAAATAACTTACCATAAAAAAAGTTCATATTCAGTAAAACAATCTCTTTTCATAGTTAAAAACAAATGTGATTGAAAGAAATTCTATGGTCAAATTTGTAGACAAAGAATAACTATACAAGTGTTCCAATGCCAGTTTACAAGACTTAATTCTTTATTAGGGTAGATTTTAACACCAGGGACCAAGTCTCCTTGGTATCAAATGCTCCCAGACTCTCCTAGATATAAATATTTAAAAAATAATAATATGAATCACAATTGAATTAAATGGAAGGGGTGAGAAAAAGCAGAAAGATGGAAAATAAGTAAGTACTAAAAATAGTAAATAATAATAATGAATTAAAGCACTTTCTACTTGCACCTTATTGTTTTTATAATAAACATGGTGTACGTTAAAATAGGAAGTACTATTATAAGGCACAGCTTTAGTATAGGACCTCTTATTTGGCAACTTTTGGATTTTTGTCACCATTTTATTAATGAATTTTTTTCTTATAATTTCACATTAAAAAAAAAAAAAAAGTACCTGTTTCGATTAATACTTTTTTATCAATAGCAATATTTCATATTCTATATATATTTTGAAAATACAGATAAGTTTACAATGTCACTTCAGAAATAAATATGTAGTTTTTTTAATGCATTTGTTCTATAAAATAATCTAGTAAGACACATAAAAAAACAATAATTTTTATGATTATTGCTTCATTATTATTATTATTTAACAGCATATATGCATGTATTTTTAAATCTGCCACTAGGATTAAAATGGCTATCACTGAAGTAACGTCATTCGTATAAAACGCCTGAGCTACTTACATGCTAAATTAAAAAAATCTCTAAAGAGGTTTTACACTATAGCTATTCCCTTTCTAATTCCAGCATTAAAAAATATTATACCACTGAGCTATTCATCGTCAACTAAATTCATAATATCTGATCTATCCATTTTATTTATTTTCTTTATATGATATTTCCACAACCAAGATACAAGAGGAACCAAAACACATAGGGTGATCAATAATAGACCTAACAGTATGAAAACTAATCCAGTAGGAAATATTGGATCTTGAATGATTTCTTTTCTTATACAGTTATCAAAATCAATAAAACTAGTCTCTAAATTTGAAACTTCACTTATGAATTTTATATTTTGAAATCTTGGATTGGCAAATCCAATTCTTTTACTTTCTCTATCAAATATGACATAAAATCCCCTTAGAATTGATGATCCTATCATAACTCCATAATTAGATATGCCAATAGCTAGCATTGCACAAGAAATATTTAATATGGGTAACAAATACAATTCTGGTGATATGTGGAGATTAAAAAACTTGTTATGTGAATGATAGAGTGATAATGTCAGTGTAGGAAACAAAGCTGTATTAAGCGAATTGTTTTTCATACATATCACTGTTTCATTTAACCAGAAATTACTTGAAATAAAATCAGCAACATGATTTTTTATTTTCATAACTACCCACTGGTATATATTTAAAGGTACATTTAGATTTGTTGTACCACTGTCCACAATTGATTTATTTTGATTAAATTCATCACATTTAACAGGCACTGAATGTTTATTTACTTTAATGTCCACAACCGTTACTTCATAAAACCATTCTTTAATTATTGGTGTGTACATAATATCACCTGTAACGAGATTTTGATAGTAATGTCCAACATGCAACTTTCCACAAGAAGAGGATTGCTTTTTACTGCTGTAAAAAGGACCACAAAGGTACAGAGAAAAAACATTTGTAACATTTCTTTCTTCCAAAAATACATCCAGAAATGGACGAACTAATGAATTTGGTTGTGCGATTGAAGAGTATGCCAATCCCATAATGCCATGATATTTAGAATTATTATCAAAAATACCCTCCATAGATGACATGCAACTAATATTGCAAATTACAGCACAATCTTGCTCCAGACATAGATTAAATACGTCTAAACCTAAGAAACCAGTCCAGTATCCTTGTACATACCGCAATTTTACAAATGTGTTAGTTGGGCAAAAAGTCAATGAATCATTATAAGCAAAATAATGTGATTTAAAATTCTGGTTCACAATAGTAACTGCCAAATTGCTGCTTCCAGTATCAACTAATAAATTGATACGTTGTGGAGGAGTTCCGATGTTCGATGTAATATAATATCCATCGAGAGCATTTCCACTTACATCGAAATCATATGCCGAAACTTCACAGCTACATTTCAAAATCTGATAAACTGCGATGATAAGAATTTTGAATAACATAATGTTACTTTTAAAGTATAGACACAACTGGTGATTATGTCAATCATGTATTAAATTTTAAATAAAACGCTTCTAGTTTACAGGAAAGGAATATTCATAACACAGAATAGCGAAGAAATAAAAAAATATATTGATCCATTTTTATGAAATCTTAATTGCTTATTTGATGCTTGCACTGTAATGCTGCACAAATCACATAAATCCAAAAAGTAAGATAAATAACTTTCAGCAACAAAAAAAAAAAAAAAATTGAATGTAAACATAAATAATAAACAAGTGAGTAAAGTTGAGAGTATTACTCATACAGTATGGGCAAGCACTACTACCATCATAAATTAAAACTGTTTTATACTTTATTCATATACAAGAGTATTATAGTTTTCTCAATTATATAGTGCCTTTAATGGTATAAAACAGTAATTGTTTATTTATTTAAAAAAGTTAACATTTATAACAATAATTTTAATGATCGCGCCGTTTCCGCTGTATGCCAACCTGAATTGAATCGTTTATTCATACTTCTGATTAATCGATAAAAATTTATTTATCGAATTCGAAGCTGCGTTTTTTTCGTTTTCGCGGTTGTCGGCGGCACGTATCGGCGTTTCTCTACTCTCTTCTCAAATAAAAATTAAAACTAGGATTATCTTTTGAGTGAAGGTAAGGATAAAAAATCTAATGCAATCGATTTAAACCTATATTTTCTGGCAACTCTCACTATAATTAACTATAAAAGCCCCTGTGATGTTTATGTTTATTAGTTTATTTATGTTCGTTATGTAATGCGCCATTTATAAGTGAATTTCGCCATTTCTTATTAATAATTTTTCTGTATATTTATGCTTATATTATAGTATTTGATCGAAGTAACTGCATTTGTATATTTTGCAAACTCTACTTACGACTGAAGTACGATTAATTTTAAATTTATTTTATTTTATTTATTTTTTTCCAATTCTATTATATCTGGCATTTAATTGCATAACAGTAAGTGATTGATTTTATAACAAAATGATAGGTAGCTTTCTTATTATAATAAGAGACATTAGAAGAAAAACCAAAACTTGCTGGTAAAGAATTTAAAATAGAAGTCTGAAGAGGCTCATTTATTAAATTTTGTGAAGGGGCCTTTTTATGATGTGGAATTTTGTAAAGGGGCAGCAAAAGGGGACCCAATTTTTGCTTGGAACCACCCCTGTAGCTTTCTTTACTTTTGCTTGTTGCTGATGTATATAAACAAGTATTGATGGTCATATACAGTAGTTTATGTTTAGACGGAAAGTTGTTTAAAGAGTTATTTATTAACTCTGCTTTTAGATCTAAGTTTTACAAAGCAAAGACTTTAATTACATTTACTTATTAACAATTTAATTCAATCAAATTAGATAATTTTGATGTTTTAAAAAAGATTTAAAATTTAAATCAGTTGTTTAAATATATAATATCATTATGTAGCCCTGCAGAAAATAATAAATTTTGAGCTTATGAGAAATGAAAACATTAATATGATCAAACAGATGTTTCTCATCTCTTTAGATAAAGGTCAAAACTGATAATTTCATTAATGGTCAGTAGGAGCAAATTTTTTATACAAGAACAAGCCTCTTATTTTTATTTAGAAATAATACGTTTTAAAAGCTTCTGTATACGTTAGTAGCAACATAAAATTCAAACAGTCTGACTAATAAAAGAAAGTACTTTAAAAGAATTTAATAAAATATTTTTAAAGAAAATAAGTTTTAAGTAATTTTCTCCCCCCCCCCCCCACAATTATTAAAAACTTGTACACACACACTTGTCTCAGTTCCAATTTTTAAATTTCTAGATTTTTTTTTTAATTAAATAATTAGAAAACATTACAGCTTTTGTATTTTGACATTCTTTTTCAAAATATTTTTAGATTTTACAAAATGACTGAAAATGAAGCTGAACTTCTTGATTATGAAGATGAAGACGAACAAGAGCAAACTGCTCCTGATCCAGCTCTAGAGACTAAGAAACCTGCAGGAGGTTATGTCTCAATTCACAGCTCTGGTTTTAGAGATTTTCTGCTCAAACCGGAATTGTTAAGAGCAATTGTTGACTGTGGTTTTGAACATCCATCAGAAGGTAATTTATTATAAATTTATATTATGGCAGTGTTTCTGCTACAGTAGCATTTTTAGCAAAATACTAAAAGACTTATCCAAAATGCGAAAAGGAAATAACATGTTTTCGCTTTTTTGTTAAAGCAAATTGAAAAAAAAAAAATCTTCGGTGAAAATATATTATAACGCATAAGAATCGCATACAGGAAATCAATTTGTAATAATGTGTCTAATGTGAAAGAAAGAAAAATTATAAACCAAAAAGCTTTGAATATTAATAAACAAATTTCACTTATATTACTTTCTTTTTTTATTTTATTTTTGTAAGTTTTTTTTTTTTTTTTTTTTTTTGCTTTCAGATACAGTATAAGCTTAATGTTGTTGTACATGCTATAGTGATAATTATATCTCCAGAAAAAGAATATAAATTGAATCTAAGACGTTCATATTGCTTTAAAAAAATTTACAATATAAAGTAATAATCTAAAAAGTTTAATATTTTTCATGTTTGTCAATAAATGTGTTAAAATATGCTTGTACTATATTCAAATTGATCTGGTTACAGTGGTATTAATTAATTACTTTTTTGCTTTTAATTACAAATTTTAAAAAAATTTACCCTCTGTGTATCTCTTTAAAGACCTGATTAAAAACTTAGTTTAATTTACAAATAAAAATCACACATATCGAGGTGTTTTTAATAATGTGTAAACTGATATTCATCTTTTTCTACTGTTTCTGGCATTTTAGCATTTTGCTAAAAGCTAAAGCCTTTTTTCTGATTTTAGTTTTTTTGCTAAAGAAAATTTTTACTCAGCTTAACCCTTTAAGCGTGTAGCGTTTGCTCCCGTGCGTGCACTGCAGTGGGGAGTGTTTCTTGCGATAGTAGGAAGGAGTAAGTCTAAGGAATTATCAATCTAAGGAAAAAATCTAGGGAATTATCAATATCGTGTACCTGAAAATTTATTCCAGGCTTTCCATGAATATGAAAACGTGGTGGAGCTGGAGTTGCACTTGAAACTTTACATCATTCTCGCACCGAATCCAAATTATATATTTCCTCATCTGACTCTAACTACAAATACTTGTATCGGAATCAGACCCACTTTCAAAGTCTGAATGATCCAAAATGTCATCTTCTGAATCACTGGAATCGTTCGATAATAACGGTCTTTTCTCACAAAAGCACGTAAAAACACCTCTACAGCTCGCCATTTTTACCAGAATGCGAAAATCAAACACACCAAAGTTTTCCCAAGAAATTATATTTCACTTTACGGAACTACTATTGCCATTTAGTAGCAAAATTTGAAAACAAAGTGTTTTTCTATAAGAATATAAGGATATGACGAGATATTTCCGTCAAACACGTTGAAATGCTTACTTTAAAATTAGATGACGAGTAGGACTCGTCAAACCCGGGTATAACGTAACATTCCGATGACGAGGTGAGTTCGTCAAGCACGCTTAAAGGGTTAAACCCTCTATTATGGTTAGTTTCTGTATCATGAGAGCCTAGTAGCAGAGGTAGTGCAGCATGGCAGCGAGCACTGCAGATTGTTTAAAATTCTACAGATTAATATCCCAGTAGCAGAAACAGTGGCGCATAGCAGCGAGCGCTGCAGATTTTTTGAAGCTCTGCAGATTAATTTAACATCTCAAAAATATATATAATAAAGCTAAAAAATAAAAATGTAACTTACATATTACACATCTGGATTACAGTAATTGTTGTATATTCTTAATTTTCTTTGTCAATGCAAATTTTCCATATTTTATGAATTGTTAATACTTTTTGTGATACAGGACTTCGCCTGGCATTCACAGATCGCAGGCAAATTTTGTTTTGCTGCAGAAAGATACAGAAAATTCTGCTTTTGGGATTAATATTACATACTGAAAAAAAATGCAGGGCTTAAAAATGCAAATGTAATTCACAATATGCCTCTAGATTGCTGTAATTGTTGTATCTTAATTTATTTTTTTTTTGGTAAATGCAATTTTTACATATTTTATTAATTGTTAAGATTTCTTGTGATACTAGACTTGGTCTGGTATTGGCATCCCTTAATCACAGACACTTTTTATTTTAATGCAGACAAATACTGAAAATTCTGCTACTAGGTATGAGAGTTATAAAATAGTCTTTAAATAAACAAATATAAAATGTAATTTTATTTTTAAATTTTTTATTAAATATATTAAATATTTTTATTAAATTCTAGCAAAAATATAAAATGCTTAATCCTTACTTTAGATTTTTCAAAATGACATTTATAATCTGTTATTTTAACAGCTAATTGTAATCATATTTTTAATGGAAAGAATAAAATTTTGAGTAAAAAGTGACCAGACTTCGGATTAATCGAAAGTAGATCTGTGGCATGATGTCTGTTTTGGGGAAATGAGTAAAATTTAGCCTTGTTTGCATTTTACATTTGAAAATTTCTTGTCTACTTTTTTTATTTTAGAATGCTTATACCATAAAAATCCCTTATGTAGCCCTTATTTAAAAAAAAAAAAAAAAGTCATTTTTTCTTGGTTATGGTCAACAGGGTTCCCACGGTCCTTGAAAGTCCTTAAGAAGTACTTGAATTTCATTTTCTTTTTCAAGGGCCCTTGAAAGTACTTGAATTCCGTGCAAAGTCCTTGAAAATCCTTGAATTTTCCACTCCAATAGACGGCTTAGTGCGAATTCTGTTAGGGCTAAACTATCTCCATCTCCACATACACGCGCCATTGTCTAATACAGTGATTCTCAACCACTGTACTGCGGCACTTTTGTGTGCCGCCAAATTTTAGAAATGTATATAGTAAAAATTAGAATACTTTTTTTATTACGAGTAAAGTTTGTTTAAATTAAAGAAAAGTACACTGTAAAAGAAAACTAATTATTTTACAGTTAAATACCATATTTTAAACTGTTTTTATCTTCGATAGCTATGACCTTTAATAAAGTAAAATGTTGTCCCAAGTGAAATGTGTGCCGCCAAATTTTGAAATCGTTAAAAGTGTGCCGCGACAAAGAAAAGGTTGAGAATCACTGGTCTAATATAATGATTTTGTCTTAAAATTCTTATTTCATTGTCTTGCTTTTGCATATAGTTTCAACTTATTTGTTTTTTTTTTTTCCCCAGTCTTATACCTGTTTGATGGATTGGTCATTAATTTTCAGCAGAAGGTGACTAGACCAAGACTCAAACCTAAAAACTTTGGAATAATCGTAATGATTCTAAATCTTGAACTAATCGTTTTTTGACTCTTGTAAAAGTTAATTTGGTCAGTCCATCAAAAATGTATTGTGAAAACAGGAAAAGTTATTCTAATTATAAAAAAATTTTACTAATGAAAGTAGTTACTGCAGTTTTGTGTATATGCTTAGCGTTCTGCGATTTTCCCCTAGTCCTTGAAAATTTTCAAATAGGCCTTGAAAAGTACTTGAAAAGTCCTTGAATTTTTTTCTTTTTTAAGAGTGGGAACCCTAAGTCGTATTCTACAACTCTCAAAATGTGTAAATCAGGGTTGGTTTTTTGACATCAAAAACTGGTTTAAACCGTCAAAAACTGTTGAAAACCATATGTGAAAAATCTAAACTATAATGTTAAATGATTTTATGCATATTTTTAAGTTGCAATGTACTAAGCACATAAATTAACATTCATTATATGTATATATATATAATATTTTTCTAGAAAAAAAAAAAAAAAAAAAATTAGGAAACACATCAATGCATCATCTTAAGGAAAGAGGGAACATTATAAATATTTTTTGTAAATTGTCTTAAAGCTATAAAAATTTGCATATATAGGGGATAAATTATAATAATACAATTAAGTATATTAAAAATTCTTTAAAACTAATTGAATAAAAAAATAATTAAAAATTGGTTAAAATTTTTAAATTTTTCCTGCTAATTATTATTAATTTTGCCACTTTGCTTTAGCATTATTATGGTTTAAAAAAAGATATTAAATGTATTATTAGGTTATTACTTTGTGAATTCAATGGTAGGTTAATTTTTAAAATTATATTAAGCGCTGAAATTTCAATGAATTTTTAGCATTCAAACATAATATTTAAAAAGCAAAAAATAATGCTGACTCTAGAGTAAAAGAGCCTCCAGGGGAAATTCAATAAAAAAGGCAAACTATTTTCAAAAAGGGTATTATTTGCATAATTTGCAGTCTTCTATGTTGTGATTTTTGCATGTGACAAGAGTAAATTACTAATTTTACATGAATATATGTAGGCTATATGCATTTGTTCTTCCATCCAGGAATGCTGTAAAACTATTGCTAGAAGGTTACATGTCAGGAAGAAAAGTATTTAAAGGCTTGTAACATTTAAAATATTAGAAAGATCATTTGGTACTAATATGTTTTTAAAAGGGCCGCTGGGTGCTAAAAACGGTGGAAAAAAGGCCACTGGGTGCTAAAATGTGTTTGAAAGAGCCACTAGGTGCAGCACCCAGCCAAATTAGCCTAGAGTTAGCACTAAAAAATCTGGAGTGACTTCACTCGAAATTTTAATGTATTTAATATTATATTTCGATGCATATAAATGCAGATTTTCATACCTTTAAGGCAGTAATTTACGAAAGAGATCTGTCCACCATTCCTTTTATTAAAAATTACTAATTTAAAAGTTTCATTATGTAATTCATATTAAAATTTATTTCAACTAGTCATGCAATACAATACCTCAAATTTTTAATCATGCAACATTATAACTCAAAATGAAAGAACATGATGCAATATTTAATAGCACAATAATTTCATTCATTGGAGTAAAATACTTATGCCACCTTTTGATTATCAGTCATCATATATTTAGTAGGGCTTATTTTTTAAAAAACAAGACTGTAAAATTTTTATAACTTAAAACGCAATAAGTAGTTTACCTTAGAATATACAAATTCCTATGTTCGAATTTTTGTTTTTTGTAAAGATATAAATATAAATTTTTTGTACTTAAATAGAAATCATTAGCATTCATAAGAAACATATAATACACTTCTATGAATTATTTTTAACCATGAGAGACATAAATTAAACACTCTTTTGTAAAATTACAATTTTTTATTTCTCTAACTATGACTACTTCATTGCTAAAATATACCAAGAAGTGTAAAATGTGAGGTTTTTGACATGAGAGTTTAAACTGTCATGCGTCAAAAACCTGCCAACCTTGGTGTAAATCCATCAAAAACCCGAGGTCGAAATTTTTACGAATCCAATACTTTCTTCTAGAGATGTAAAATTTCCGGAAATTTTGAGGCGGTGGAAAAAAACCATTTTTTTTCTAGAAAAAATGGGAAACATTGAATGTTTACAGATAAAAATAGGGTTTCTTAACAGTTATAATATCTTAGAAAATATAAAGTGTTAAATATTTACGAATACTTGCAATCCATATTCTTCTTTTCTTAACAGAAACATACAAAGCTTTTACTGATAAAAAATGAGCCTTTCTGTTTCGTAAATACCTTTCCTTGTACAAAACACCAAAAACTAGTCAAATCATCATTCAAACATTAATTTTGCATAGAGTGTGCATTCCTATGGAATGTTCTTCTCCTGGCAGCATTAATATAATAAATTTAGATTAGAATCAAACCGACATTTTTATTTTATTATTATTATTATTTTTTTTATAAACCTGAACTTGATTTCTTTATATCCGAAACCTGAAAATAAAATAAAATTTAATGATTCATATGAAAATAATGCAAAACTTTTTAAAGTTATAAAATAAAATCAATTTTCATTGTCACAGAGTTAGTAAATAATTAAAAAAAAAAATTAAAATAGATTTACTGATACACTAAGTTAAAATTTAAAAAATATGAAAAAGAGATTAATAATTTTTAACCATTTATGTGTGTTGTGTTCTTCAAGAGTACAAAAATATGCTTTTAAGTTTTTAGTATATATACTAGTGCTGCACCGAGTAGCACTTTGGCCGAGTAACCGAGTACTCAGCCTTTTACTACTCGGCCGAGTAGCGAGTAGTTGTAAGACAGAATAATTGAAATTGACGTATATATGAATAATTTTGCACATCTTGAAATTTAAAAAAGGCTTTTTGAACACAAAATTAAGTTAAATGGCAAACAGCATGTTTACATGAAACGTTTCAGAACTTTTGTAGTGTATATACACAATTAGGTTCATTGTTATATTTGATACCTCCAGCTTAGTGGATTATTAAAATCATAATAACTGATAACTTCATTCTTTATTATATAGTCTTTCTCAGATGCGAATCATTCTCAGATAATTCTTAGAGAATATAAAAGTTCTTTATACACTCAGGCTTAATTTAAGATGCATGAAATTTACATATGAAATGAGAACATTAAAATAAATATTTTATCATCATTTCAAACATGATAGACTTCATTAATCTTCAAATTCTAGAAGAGTAAAAAGGTAGGTGGTTTCGGGCCATAATTTGCAGAACAACAAATTTGATACTATATTTTTAATAACATTTTAGTGTATTTACCTTTTTCATAATTATTATTTTTTAAATTAAAAATGAATCTTTTTTTTTTTTACAGTTTATAAGTGTCTTACTTTTATTTGCACAAATATGTAACTAAAGTTTTATCTACTATAGTAGTATTACATAAGGGGTTATTTTTTCTAAAATATTTTATTTTTGTCTGTTTTACAGATACAATTTTATGTACAAAGTTTTTGTAAAAATAAAATTGCATATTACATACATACAAGATGGTTATACTTAAATTCTTGTAACTAAAATGGACAAGCTCAAATCATGAATCGTCACTATATCGAGTTTAGTGGCAATCTACTTGCCCGTTTTAACTGCAGAAAGCTGTTTGCACAAACGTTTAATGACTATGTTTATATTTTCATACTTTTTTAGTTTAGTTATTAATAAACAACTCTTATGAATACATTTCTTTCAATAATACATAAAAATAATGAAATTCTTACAACTACTCGGTAGGGCTGGACGATGTCAGGAATTTAATATCATGATATATCGTCATCCTCATATCATGATATTCTGATATATCGATATCACGACAAATTCAAATAAAATATGGTTATTTAATCATTATAGTAATTATTAAATAAGCTATTAAATAATTATAGTTAATAAATAAGCAAAATTCTGCAAATTGACATATTTATTAAAATATAGGCTGAAAAATACAGAAAATATTTTAACACGTTGACTGTCAAGCTACGAAATAACTCATAGTTAAACCACGAGTAAACTCATAGCTTGGTAAACAATGTAATACAATTTTCTATTGAAAAATTGTTTAATGCAAAGATCGTTTAGTATACCAAATATAAATACACTACTTTCTACAGGTGAACCTATCAAAATCATTAATTTTACTGTATGTATGTATAACAATACGGAGTCAATAGCTTCTTTGAAGTGTACTCATTAAATTTTAATGGATGGTGCACTTTCAAATGAGAAAGTAAATTTGTTGTACTCCCTCCTTTTGCACTTACAGATTTTGGCAGAGTTTACAAATTCCCACATCAGTGTTGATAACAGTACCATGCTCATTGGCAGGTATCATAAAAGTAGACCAAACCTGACTTTTAGTCTTTGATTTAGTTACCAAATGATGATATTCCAAAGAATCAATAATATGCCTCATTGTCATTTTAAAAATTGAAGATTTTGAAATAATAAATACCAAAAAAATAAGTATATATTTAAATATTGCTAATTTTAAAAGAATTTCAACAAAATAGATCATAAATACTGATTGGTTTGAAGAAATTTTTGATTGTTCATCTAGTTTTAATATATTCATTTATGATTCAATCATTAATTAGCATCATGAATTATGTATATCACTAAAAAAAATTTTTTTAAATAATTATACAGAACAAAGAATTCTGTTTATAAATTACATTTATAAAATAAATTTAGACAAGATTAATTAATTAACATAAAAAATATACCATTAATTAAATTATATACATGTAAACTTTTTTTTTTTTTTTTAAATATTTTTAGAAGAAAAAAGTAAAAAAAAAAACTATTGCAGATACAAAATGATATAGATTTTTATTTTTATTAATTTACTTTCTTTAACCTTTCTTTAAGATTCATTGTAGCTCAATACTTATTATTCATTAATATTGAAAAATCGGCAATCTTCCCACCAATTCTAATAATCAAATTAAACAATAAAAATTTAACATGCTTGTTCCCCGCTGTCCCGTAATATTCAATCACGATCTCCGACGATCGTCATCGTCAGTAACATGAGTAAACAAAAAAGAGTGCTTTCCCTTCTTGAGTGTTTATCGGCGATTCTGCGCAAGCGTGATGTTTCTGATTATATTCATGAATGTTTCTGATTATATTCATGAATATTGTCTGCGCCGCTGTGAGTGAGTGAATGTGAGTATGAGTTTATTCGAAAAAGGAATCAGAAATCAAGTATATGTATATGATTATGATGATAAAGCGTATTGCCATTGCCAACTCGTTTCACTCATGAGTAGCGGGGATGATTGTGCACAGATATTACGATTTCATTTATGAATGCGATATGGACATGATGTTGAGTTTTTAGTGAATATTGTGAAATAAATCTTGAATAATTGAAAAAAGCAAGTTTTTTTTTTTTTTTGCTATTTTAGGAAAGAGATTTGCTATAGGCTTACTTTATTAGAACAAATAAAAATATTTTAACCCTCAATCGTATTTTTTCTTCAAAATATCAACAACAAAGTAAATTTGGATAATATAAAATCCCACAAATCTTCTCTTTACTAGTGCTCAGAGCTTTCTTAAGTCGTTTTTTACTTTCTTCTATACTAATACAAGAAAGTATTGGATTCATATAAATTTTTAATTATGGTTTTCGATGGATTTACACGTTTTGAGAGGTCCAGAACACAATTTGACCATTTTTAGAAAATTGGTGTGACAAGAATTTTTTGGTGAATATATCTACAGAACTACTGCACCGAATTGAATATAAATTTATGATGTAAATGCACCTGAACATAAATTAGTGTTTATATACTTTTGGTACCGATTGGTCAACAGGTGGCGCTGCTATACAGCGATTTCCGCTGTTTCAGGAATTATAGCATGGAATTGCATATAAATTTATATGTAGATGCACCTTGATATATGTTAGTTCCTGTCAACTTTTGGTGTCAACCGCCCAACAGGTGGTGCTGCTACATGGCGATTTCCGTAATTTCAGGGGAAGCTATATCTCAGTAATTACAGCACAGAATTGCATATAAATTTATATGCAGATGCACCTTGACATTTATTAGTTTGTCAACTTTTAATGCCAATCGCTCTAAAGATGACGCTGCTATACAGCGATTTCGGCAATATAAGTGAAGGCTGTATCTCAGATTCTATCGCATATAATCGAACTTAATATATGAAAAGGCCATTATGATGATACAATTTGGGTGCATATCCACCGATAGGGGGGCGCTGCTGTACAGCAATATTCTACGAAAACGAGAAGGTTGTCATTCTAATAGCCACAACATAGTAGCTTTTTTTTTTTTTTTTTTTTTAATCTGGTTTCTAAAAAAGTCCATTTAAGTTAGAATTGAAATTTCCCCCCAAAGTAATATATCTTTATTAAGGGCAATTTTAGCAGCAGGGTAATAAAAAAATTAATTGCTTCTAAAACAGTGATATATGATAACATATAAAATCATTATCATTGCACAACAAACCTAAATATTTTAACAATGAATTAAAATACATGTAGTAAGTTCTAATAAATGGACATCAAGATTTTTTTTTTCCCTCTTTTTAGCATTCCATAAATTGAAAAATGTCTAACATAAATTAATAAGAAGTTAATTCTACTTTTTTAGAACATTATTAATTTTCTGTCAGTTTTAATTTTTTCATAAAACATCCAAATTTACAAAAATTGGATAAAAACAGCAGCAATAAGCCCTCCACTCCCCTTGAAAAAAAAAAAAAAAACTGTTCCCCTCCCCATGAAATTAATGCATAAAAAACTTCTTTTCATGTTTCATGCATGCAATTTCTATTTTCAATCATCCCTATTGTTAGGTAAAAGATGAAAATAAGAAATTATATTGTCTATACATAGCCAATATATCGTGACATTTGGTTGATCGATATCGATTATCATGATCTGTGGTAGATATCGATATTTGACGATATATCGATATATCATCCAGCCCTACTACTCGGTATTGGCCGAATACTTAGTCCATATTTGGCCGAGTAGGCCGAGTACCGAGTATATAACAAGTACTCGGTACAGCTCTAATATATACATATATATATATATATGATTTCTCTTTGTTTATTGCCTTTCTGCAATATGTATGTAATAATTTGTGTACATGTATAATTTAATCATGGGAATATATAGCATGTTTATAATTATAACAAACAAATTCCTGTTTATTATGATAAAATTTTTTGAAAGATGTTCTTAAGTCGACCCGACTCATTGAAAACGTAACCATACCAGCAGGAAAAAATTCAGTTAACTTAATCCAAACCCAATCCACAAGAAAAATAAATCAGTCAACCCAGCCCCCAAGAAAAAAATTCAGCCACCCTAACCCATAAGAAAAATTAATCAGTTAATCTGAACCGAACCTAACATGCAAGAGAAAAAATTTAATCAACCAGACCCAAACCTGATTGCAGGTCAAGCTCGGGTAAAATCTGTCTACTGGACCTGCTTAAAATGAAATCAATCGCAAAGGTAAAATAAAAGTTTAATTTAAAGTTAATTGAACTTCAGAAATTTAAAACAACATTTTATTATTGATTTATTATTATTATTATATAAAGGATGGCTAACATTAGAAATTTTCCTAATTCACGGACTTTTTAAAGACTATTTTTCAGCATGTCTCCTGACTTATGCTGTTTATTTCACAAAATTAACAAACAAATTAGCAATTTAGAGGTTTCAAATATGGCTTATTTCCACAAAATTTGTTAAAATCCCCTGACTAGTAGCCATCCTGTCATAATGTAAAACTTATTGACTCAGATGTAAAGGACATAAATCAAGTAGATTTTTCCACATATAATTTTTATAAATTGTGAAACACATTTTTTAACAAAAAGTAGTTGCTTAGTTTTTTTTGTTACATGCATTTATGTATATATGTGTGTGTGTATAATATATATATCCACCAGGGTTGGAAAAAATCATGATTTAAAAAAAAAAAAAAAAAAAAATCAATTTTTTTTTTATTTAAATCGGATTTATTTGATTTTTTAAAAATTCTATTTTTAATTATTGTGTTTTTATGTTTTTACAATACAGGGAGCAGTTTTTTATAATAATTAACTAAAAAAGAATAAATAATATTTATAATTCATAAAAAATAATATAAGAAATAATTATATAGTTAAGAAAATACTTATATTCTAGTTACTGATTGGTACTAAAAATTAAACATCTAGGCTTTAATCTAAAGCCATTCTATTATTTTGTAATTGAATTGTGCACACTAAATAAGAAATAAACTTAAATATGTTGTAAATGAATAGAAAATGGTAAAAATTAAAAAACAAATTAAATAGTATTCATTTAATGCAAGCTATTTATTAAGGGATAAAAATCACAATTAAATCAATATTTTTTAAGCAAATAAATCAGGTATTTAATTGTTTGAACAAAAACACTAAATTAGAAGCTTTGTCTACTCCTAATTCATTACAAAGGCTTGAATGAACTAGTCCAAAAGAAGAAAATTGTCTTTCTACTCCAATAGATGAAGCCACGGCTGTTGTTATTTGGTAAATAAATTCAATTTCAATTTCGCTGATTCTCTTTACCTCCCATTACATAAAAGGACTTCACCAATCATAATCTGTCATAATATCTGAAACTTTTTTCTCAAGCAATGCAATGGTAATTTTTGGAATGGGCCATTTTTGGCTTGAAAATGTGCTACAGTGGTGAGAAGATTTGGACAATTTTCTTTAATGAATGCTAAACCTTAATTATTTTCCGCTACACTAAGTGAAATTTCATTTTGATTTAAAACAGAGGGACTTAATAAAACTCCAGAAAAATGACAGCCATTAATAGCTTTTTCATATCTTGCTTTAAATTTTGTAACTCTATGTTTATCTAATATATTTTCTAACTTTTTACCCAAAATTTTCCATTGATATGTGCATTCGGCAAGGGAACAATCCTCTTTTTGGATTGTATCTAGGGCACAAGCAATGGGTTTCAAAACTTCAATCATATGCTCTGCATTTCTTAAGTCCATTGCTGATTTCTTGATATCAGAACTTATATTTTCTCGATGCTCTTCACATAATTTTACTATTTTTGACCAATTTTTTATGTATGATTGAAAGCAGTCAACATAAGAATTCCACCTTACACCTACTGGAATGAGTAATGCAGTGCCGCCTTCACTATTGTACCAAGCTTTAGGGAGATGAGTATTTCGGAAATATTTCACTATTTCTCTGCTGACTATTTTCCAACATTTAAAAAAAAAAATTAAATCAAATGATTTTTTTTTAAAAAAATCAGCTGATTTAAATCAGTTGATTTAAATCATGCCAACCCTGATATCCACACACATTAAAATAATAGATAAGTCAAAGGATATATATTCAAGAAAAAAGACTGAAGTATAAAGGAACTTGAAAAGAATATAAGTAATTTCAAATGAATGTGATGGGGGAGGGTGTCATTATAATGCTTAAATATTTCAGGATTACTATTTGATTACATACATGGTTAAAACTATTTTTGAAATATAAACATTAAAAAAAAATCAATGTTTTCATGTAAGAGGCTGAACATGAAAAAATATTTCAAGAAAAGAGCATCGGAATAATTTATAAATATGTTATTTAAATAAAATTAAATTTCAAAATTTTCAATTTTTCCGGGTGGAAATGAACCCCTTCGAGGAAAAAAAACCGAAAAAAACTTTTTTTTTTTCCCAAAGTTTTTTTTTTTTTTTTTTTCGGACCATTCCCATCTCTACTTTCTTCTATTGAATATAGAAGAAAGTAAAAAAGAGAGAATTTGATAAAGTTCGAATTATGGATATTTCCGAACTATAGAAGTCTGAATTAAAAATGAAGTGACAGTAGGAAGCCAGAAATCCACCGAAGTAAGAAATCTGCACAGCTTGTCAGATACAAACAATGAAATTCACAAGGTAAAAAACTGCAAATCAAAATTTTTGAAAAAGATCTTGAATTCAGATTTTGTGCTTGTATTTTATGATTACAAAAAAGAAAACAAAATAATAATAATATGAAAGACTGCAAGAATCAAGTTGCTGAATATCAAAAGAAAATAATGATTATTATATTGATCAGGTAAACAATAACAATGATATCAATCAGGTAAACAATAACAAACTATACTGCTGTTTGTAAAAAATGCAACACCAAGAAGGAATGAGAATATCATAATAATATTTATTGGGCACATACACTATAGTAAGAAGAACAATTGATTAAAATTTCAGAAAATTTGGAGTGACATGTACTGAGCAATAACAGCACTTATTTGTCTAGGCATTGAATCAAACTGCGATTGGATGACATGTACGGGTAAAGCACTTCATGAAGCTTCAACACGGTGCCACAATTCATCGATCGTAGTTACTGGTGAGTGGTGGGGTGCCAGTCGCTTTTCAATGATTAAGCAGTCATTTTCATTGGTGCGAGATCAGGAGAATGCGCTGACCAGAGCAATGGTTGAACACATTATGTATTAAGGAAGGTCCAGACTATACTGACAACTTGCGGTCGTGCATTATCCTGCTTAAATGCGGCGCTGCGGAGGCCTTGAATATAGAGGAGGTGCGGGTATTAACTCACCAGAAATTTAATGACTGCATTTCAGAGTGCCGGGAGTGTGAACAAGAAGTAATCGAGACATGTATCCAATGGGACCCCATACCATCACTGCATGTGGTGAACAGTGTGACGATGTTGAATCCCAACTGGCATTGTGCATGATTGAAAATGCCGTTAAATACGGATAAGGCAATCTTTATGCTGTAAACAGGATTGTGATTTGTCTGAAAGGCGACTTCATGCCATCCCTGCATCCAGGTTCGTCATTAATCACTCATTAAAGGCGCCCATGTCAGTGATGCAGTTTTGAGGGTAATCAAAATTTTGGTAGCTGCATACTGGGTCACCACCTGGAGTGATGGTATGTTGTACCATTGGATACATGTCTCGATCACCTCTTGTTTTGATTCCTGCCGCTCTGAATACCTGCCATTACATTTTTGACAAGTTAAGGCCCTTCACTGTGGCCTAAATTCAAGGCCTATGAAACACAATACTTAAGCAGGACAATGCACGACCGCAAGTTGTAAATATTGTCCGGATCATCCTTGATGCAGGATATGTTCGACTTTTGCTCTGGCCAGTGCATTTTCCTGATCTTGCACCAATGAAAATGACTGTTTAATCGTTAAAAAGCGATTGGGCCCCCACCATTCATCAGTAACTACGATCGATGAATCATGGCATCGTGTTGAAACTTCATGAAGTGCTTTACCCGTACATGTCATCCAATCGCTATTTGATTCAATGCCTAGGCAGATAAATGGAGTTATTGCTCACAGAGGTCGCTGCTTTATATACTGTTTTCTCAGTACATATTACTCCAAATTTCATGAAATTTTAACCAATTGTTCTGCTTATTAAAGTGTATGAGCCCAATAAATATTATGATATTCGCATTCCTTCACTGTGTTGCATTTTTTACAAACAGCAGTTTAATTTTTTTTAATGCTATCTGATGAAGGCATTTTGCTTCCAATTTGTAAGGAAGAAGTCAGTAAAATTATTAGAAAAATAAATTTGTTACTACTATTTACAATAAATAAATCATGTAGGTCCAAGTGTAGTTTAAACTGAACTACATGTGAACAGATTTTATCTAAATTTGAAGAGTATTTTTTTCATTTTTATTTATTGTTTTCATTATATATATATATATATATTAATGTTCTTTATTATTCTTATGACCCTAGTAATTTAATATTCAGTGTTGTTATTCACTAGTATGTGTTTAGTTTGAATAATATTCTGCTTTTATTTATCAAAGTGAAAATAATTCATTATGGGCCCCAAAATCCACACAACCTCTGGTCCCGAGCTGTGCGGATTTTTGACTCTCTACTGTATAATGTATATATATAATATAATAGTTTTCAAACCTATATAATTTATGTAGTGCGTCATGAGACCCACTTTCATAAATAGCACCCCTAAAAACTAACAAGTAAGCCCAGATGTATTGGCTGCTGGTTGTAACTTAATCTTCAGGTTTGTAATTGAGACTTTTCTTCTATTTATTTTTTAGTTCAACATGAGTGTATCCCTCAAGCAATTCTTGGAATGGACATACTTTGCCAAGCTAAATCTGGTATGGGAAAAACAGCCGTGTTTGTACTTGCAACTTTACAACAGTTAGATCCTGTAGATGGCCAGGTCAGTACATATTTAAAGCTTAATGATATATATGTATATAATTTTTTGACATGCAAAATTTCAGTGTCTCTCAATATTTTTTATCTTCAACTGTTTAAATGATGCATTTACATTAAATTGTTATTTAGATTCCTCATAAAGATTATCTAAAATTAATAGTATTTTCTAAATGTAAGTATCTATTTTAGTGGTGTGCTCTAGATTTTCATGTGCCTTGCCGAAAAATGTATGTAAAAATATAAAATTTATAGTTATATTGTTTGCTATGAATGTACTAAGTCAGGGAATTTGAATGTTTTAGCCAGAATCTGTAAAAGGCGGGTAATTTCATACAATAAAAAAAAAAAAAAATTTTTTTTTTCACCATTGTATGGTGATTTTTTTTTTTTTTTTTTTAACATCCCTACCGTTCTATTCTGCTTGTGAAAGAAATTTCTTATCTCACTTAAATGCTACAGATGCTATCACTATATGTAACTTTTGTGCTTTCAAGTGATACTGTAACATAGCAGCCAAGTGTTCTGTTTTTTAGTTTTGTTCTGAAAATCTTATTTTACCCGAAAATGTGCAGACTTTTCAGCATCATAACTTTTATAAAGAAATAAAATGCTTTGCAGAAGCTTTGTTAATTTCAATCTTTTTAATCTCAGTATAAATGTTAATGTTCATTTTAAACTTGCTTTGTTAGATTCTGGAATCTATAAAGAGTTAGGATTGTTCTATATTTCTCACTCATGTCATTGATTTTTTTTGCCTTGCCCTCCCCCACCTGCTAACGACTGGCAATGAAACATCTCATAGAATCCTTGCAATTACCAATCATTTTCTATCCACAACATAAATGTGAATGCTCTTTTTGAACTGTCTTTATTAGATTGTAGAACCTACAAAGAAGTAGAATTGTTGAATATCTCACTTACATAATTTTTTACCCCTTTCTTCTCCTGCTATTGATTGGTGATCAAATGCCCATATAAAGCCTTGTGATTTTCAATCTTTCTTTATCCAGAAATTTTAAACTTGCTTTTATTAGATCCTAGAATCAATAAAGAGGTATAATTCTTAAATATCTCTCATTCATATAATTTTTGCTGTGGCACCTCCCCCTTGCCTGTTTAAGGAATGTTTAAAAACTGTTTAATGAACAATTTGTAAAGTTGAAATAAAATTATATTGAATAATAGGATTTTATTATAATTATTACGTGTATTGAATATTTTAAGTGTTGATAAACCTGTGCATACATATATACAATAATGTGTAAATATGGCAAAAAAGATTCTGAATTCGTCCCTCGTGCAAAGCAGGGGTGCAGAAAATGTTCAGACCTCGGAAATTTCCCTCAATAATGCAAAAATCTACTTTGCTATACAAAGTCATTTGTTCTATGTGATAAATCTTTAAGAGAATAAGTATACAGTGTAACATAAAAATATTGCTGTTAGTGTATATTATAAGAACTTCAAAGCAGCAAATTATTATTTTTTTATTTACATTTTTTTCTCTTGAAAAAAATATTCAGAATTTCCCCAGTTAGTTTAAATTTCCGCTGAACCTCGTTCGGACGTTCAGACATATTCTGCACCCTTGGTGCAAAGTGTTCCTATTTTTGTTCCTGGTGGGTTGGCAGCTATGCCATAATTATTTTGCCCTCAACATAGCAAATTTTCAATATATGGTTAGACTGGAAGTTTCTTATAATAATCTTGAAAAATCTGGAAAAATTAGGGAATTTCATTATCCAGTTTGAGTGGCAACCCTGTTTTAAAAGCTTTGGGAATTACAAGCATATTATTTGTTTTCAGTTAAATATGCCTAAATGAAAGACAAGATTTTTTTTTTAAAAAAAAGGGGGGGGGGTGGGTTCAATTTTTGGGAATAAAGTAAAGTTAAATGCTGTTAAGCAGCCTATTCAGAAATTTGAGATATTTTTCTCTCAAATTTCTGTGAGATAAAAATTTTTCTGTGTATTGACATTTTTTTTTTAATTCAAAGAATCAGCTATTGCAAGAATAAAAATGAAATTTTGTTTATTTTTTTAATTACTGCCTTAGATTTATAAAGATTTGTATATACAGTAGAGCACCGATTATCCACGAGTGAGAGAGCCTCGAAAAACAATTTGAATTACTAACCTCCAAAAAAACCCAAATTTAAATTCAAGCTAACAACAAGGAAAATGCAATAAGGTTCTACAGTGCGAAGGTTGAAAATTACAGACATGTTTACTGTGCATTGTAATAAATTCTATAGGCCTATTTGGAATTTTTTTTGACGGTTTTAGGAGGAAATGGATTGAGTTAATTTATTCAATTAAGGCTCTCTATCAGCAAGCATCAAGGGCACTCAACCCCATGTTAACTTATGGTTTGTTTTGCCTGATCATTCACTATTTGGTAATGGATTCCAATTTACCTTTTTAGACCCAATCCTTTTCCTGACACTCCGGGGTAGGCAACAAACCTAAAAAAAAAAACCTCCAGAGGACATTTCACTCATAGGCCTAGGACCCTAACACAATCATCAACCTTACCCCCCTCCCCCCCTCCCCCCCCCCACACACAAACACACACACAGAATTAACCAGCCTGATACTCCAATGTTTTGATACTCTTTCACTATAGCTGTTTGTGGACATATCACAAATACACAGTTTAAAATTTAAATAACTGTTTAAGTATGAAAGGCTATAAAATAATGCTTTATTAAAATTTATTAGAAAATGTTCAAAATTGAGGATGGCTTTATAGGAACTCTTAGAACTTTTTGAAAAATTAAAATATTTTACATTAATTTAAAAAAAAGTACAAATTTAAAATGCTATTTAACTAAACACAGGAAAAATCTTCAGTGTCTTGATCACCAAAGACAAAAAGGGAATAGCAGATATCTGTTTCGGTGGCATTTAGCATACTGCTATATCTCATAATCATCATCTTTTGTATCTGTAGTAGGTTTCATTGAAATGTTGTGACAAAAAATATTTTTTTTAATTTTAGACTTTTTTTTTTTTAGTGTAATGACAATGTTGGTATGGTATCATGAATTAAGAAAAAAACCCTGAAAAATCCAGGGGCGTTTGTGTTCAGGGTTTACCCCTGATTTCAGGGCTTTTACTCAACCCATCTATTTTTATATTTCCTTATTTCCTATAAAGTTATTTTTTGTTTTCATTGGTTATTCATTTGTTATCCAGTTGATATGTGAATGAAATGTAAAAGGATTGAGGGCTTCTGGCTTAAACAGTTTGAGTATAATGTGATATTTTGGGGTTTTTACTTTCTTCTATATGTAATATAGAGAAAGTATTGGATTCGCGAAAATTTTCGACCTCCGTTTTTTGACGGATCTACACGTTTTGGGATGTCCTGAACACGAATTGATAGTTTTTAGAAAATGTCTGTCTGTGTGTCTGTCTGTCTGTCTGTATCATTTTTTTGTGGACGCTGTATCTCACGAACATATGAATGAAATTTAACCAAACTTGGTGTTTAGTTGCACCCTGACATGAACTGGTGCCCATTAGATTTGGGGATCAATAGCTCAACAGGTGGCGCTGTAATCGCATTTTATGCAAATTTTTAACATGGCAGCATAGGACAAAATTCCGTATAAATGGGCATAATGAGAGTTATTTTAAACTTGTGATTGTAAAATGAATTTGAATTATTGATGATAGTAGTAGTTAACTAGGAAAAAAAAATTGTGCATGGGGGGGCATCGGTTCCCCCCCTGGGGGGGAAGTACCCCCCCGGAGGGGTTAAATTTTGAAGATGGGTATCATTCGAAAGATCTCGTCAATACCTTTAAAACGAATGGTTGAACCATAAATCTGTGATAATTTAAAACAAAGTTATCGATTTTTTTTACTTTTAACAAAAAAAAAAACTTAGAAAAATAATCGTATTTTTTTTTTTTTAACGAAATTTTACCAAACTTGGTATTTAGTTGGTCCCCGACATAAACTGTTGCTGATTATATTTGGGGATCAATAGCTCAACAGGTGGCGCTGTGATAGCATTTTATCTAAATTTTTAACATGGCAGCATAGGACAAAAATTCGTATAAATGTGCATAATAAGAGTTATTTTACACTTGTGTTTGTAAAATTAATATGAATTATTGATAATAGTAGTACGTAACTAGGAAAAAAATTTTGTGCATGGGGGGGGCATCGCTTCCCCCCCTGGGGGGTACATTTAAAACGAATGGTTGAACTATAAATCTGTGATAATTTAAAACAAAGTTATCGATTTTTTTTACTTTTAACCAAAAAAAAAAAGGAAAAAAATTCTATTTTTTTTTTTTTTTTTTTTTTTTTTTAAATATTGTTAGTGATTGAATATGTATTAATTTTCACAAAAAAAAAAAAAAAAAAAAAAAAGGAAAAAAAAATCTTTTTTTTTTTTAAATATTGTTACTGATTGAATATGTATAGGAAAATATAGAAGAAAGTCTTGTGGTGGCCACAACATACTAGTTTTAATTTGTGGCTCTAATTTTCAGGGTTTTTACCTTTGAGTCACAATCACCCCTAAAAATCTTATAAAAACAGCGAAAACTGAGGGAATCTCAAAATTTATTCCAAAAGCAGAGAAAATTGAAGGAATTGAAAGATTTTCTGTGTAAAATCTTCATAATTTTAATTTCAGTTTGTAATTTGAAATTATCTAATTTAATACTTGTTTTATAATAACAAGTCAGGATTTCCTGCAAACTATATTGAAGTTTATAAAATATAACTTAGATATGTTCAATTGGCTCATAAGCATGCTAAATTCTAATTCTGCATGATTTTACTTTTAAAACAGACAAAAATCTCCGGTAATTTCTTTTTCTAGATTTTGTAGCAATCCTGCATAAATATTTTGCATTTTAAGACTATATAATATTTCTGTAACGTTGACCAGTTCCAATTTTTGTCAAAACAATACGGTAGTGGTGAAATTAATAAAATACACGAGGATAAAAAATATTTATAAATGGACAATATTTCAGCACGTCAATTCAGCTCAATGATCTAATAAGAAAATATTTTATGGAAAAATTGTATTTTTAAAAGTGGCTTCTTCAGAATCTTTGCCAGCGTCATTTTAATGCTAGCAATACATTAAAGATATATACAGAATGAATTATCATCATAAATTGACTAAAAAATGCAATCATAAAAACTATAATCAAAATGGGATTTTTTTTTCTTTTTTAAACAAAACAGTAAAGCCAAAATCAATAAAACGTCATCATCGCCAATATACAAAATTTAAAAGGTGTCATGGGGATCTTATACTAAAACTGTACTGCCTGCGGAAGTATGAAAACTGGGTCGTCAACCATGAATTTTATTTTGAAACTTTTCTTTGGATGATTTTGGTTTCATTGGTTTGGTTCTATTGCACAATATTAACTTAATTCTGGTAATAATTTGGCTTCTGAGTAGTTAAAAATTTAATTAGGTGGTAAAATTGGTATATTTTTCAGCTTCAAATTTTACAGGTAAATAAGAAAAAAAGTGCGAAAATTTCTCTTGGGTTTGCAAGTAATAAATAATTGTTGATTTAATGAAAGTGTTATAATTATTGACAATTTATTTTTCTCTTTTTAGGTGTCAGTCTTAGTAATGTGTCACACCAGAGAATTAGCTTTCCAGATTTCTAAAGAATATGAAAGATTTTCGAAGTATATGCCTACTATTAAAGTCAGTGTGTTTTTCGGTGGAATGACCATTACAAATGATGAAAAAGTTTTGAAATCGAACTGTCCACATATTGTAGTTGGTACACCTGGCAGGATTTTAGCATTGGTTAAGTCAAAGAAACTCAATTTGCGACACATAAAGCATTTTGTTCTTGATGAATGTGATAAAATGTTGGAAGCATTAGGTAAGCTCTTTATAATTTTTTTATGCTTTTTGCCCCCTCTAAGTTCTTTTATATATCAGGGATTAATTCAGCTTTTTAAAAATATTACCCCATTTCGGAATTTATAAAATAATTTGTGAAAACATCAAGTAAGTATGTGAAAATTAATAATGCTTCAGAACAACAATTAACTAAAATACGCAAAGCAGTTTTTTTTTTTTTTTTTTTTTTTTGTAAAGTCAACTTATTTCTTATATGTAAGGTAAGATAAGGTGTTTACTTAGATATTTACCATTGTCTACAGTAAATATTCAAATTGAGGGTATTTTTATGTGTTTGATGCAATAAAGCTTATAAAAATTTTTAGTGTGCAGCTATTTCGCTAAAAGTTGAATTTGTGAAGGTACCTCATTGTCAATTTGTGAAAGTGCCTCAATGTGACACTAAATTTGTTCTGAATTAACCTCTGTATATGCAAAGTGGTGGGAAATTTTTACCAGCTAAGATTTTTTTTTTTTTTTTTTTTTTTTTACCAGCCAGCGGTGTATGATGTATAGTTAATAATCTTTACAATAAAATTTACACAATTATAAGGTTTATTGTATATTATAATTCTTGAAGTATTTAGTAGAATTCTTTCAAGTTCCCAAAGCATCATTTCATAAAATACAGTTTTATAACAGATTGAACGGTAATAAAATCTAAAATAGTTGCTTATTTGAACACTGTTTATGCTCTTGGGATGAAATTTTTGGCTGTTTTACTACAGTGAATGTTGATAGCAAAACTGAATGACATAAAATCCACTCGCCATGTCCTAAAACTTACTTGCCTGTGACGAATAAATAGAGCATTTTCTCCACCTTTGTACATGCATGTACAGGTCTCCTGTAATTCAAAAAATAACTGGTAGCCAGTAAAAAATATTTCCCTGCCTTTTTTTAATTTTTTAAATTTACTTGAACATAGAATTTAAAATTCTATACATAAAAACCAAATATTTCACAGGAACATAATTACTTCGGGAAACACCCATTTAGATTTAACATCATGAAACCAGTTTTATTATTTTTCATTAAACCGATACACCATCAAAATTGATAAATCATTACACCTACACTGGCACAATGATTTAGCACCAGGTTGCAAAGCATGCACAAACAGAAGCAGTGTAAACAAATTTCCATTTCCTGGAACGGTGCTTAATTCAAGAGTTGTGAAATATGCATGGAGATAAGTGGTGTAAATCCCCTAATAATCGTGTATTGTACAGTGTCTCAAAGCATGGTGAGAGGAGTGGGAATTGAAATGGGAGAGTTAGCCTATAAAGTGGAATTGGAATCTGATTCTGTATGAGAGTTACCCCGTGGCAGAATTTATGTGACATAGCAAACTGTTGCAGAAAAGAAATTGATTTTCACAGAAAGATTTGTTCATAAAAATTAAATATATTCCTAAATTTCAGTAGAAAATAGAAACATATCTTATAATTCTACAGTCTTTTTAATAATATTGATATCTTTATAATTATATATACATATGTGTAAATTAGGAAATATGTTATGAATAACATCATTTTGCAGAAAAGATTTGCTTGAACAAGGCTTGTCGCAGAAGAAAGCATAAAAATATTTTCTCATGGGGGCAGGAATAATACATATCCTGAAAACAATATCAACAAAAAATCCTTAAATAATATAAGATGTCCTAATTTTCCAAAAATTTTATGCTGTATGTTGACTTTTTTTTAACTTTTCTAATTAGGCTATCAAATCTCATACTGTATAATATTTTACCATGATCATTAGTTTGTTATAATTACGTAAATTAAAAAATTTAAATTATGTGCTTTTATTCTGAAATGTACTAAAACTTTGAATCAGCAAAGTTCACTCAAGAAAAAAAAAAAAAACGTTGAGTAGGATTTTTTAAACTTAAATGAGAAATTACACAGTTTACACTTTGATGATTTTTTTCCCCTCAAGAATCCAAATATCCATATCAAGATATTAAAAAAAAAAAAAAAAAAAAAAACAAGTAAATCAAGTACATGTAAAATTGGAAGTTTAATAACTTTTATTTTATTTATTTTTTCTTTTCTCTGTTTTGCCCGTTTGTGGTTGAGAACCAATGCTACTTCAAGATCAAAATATTAAGAATATAAAGACCCCCTATTATATATTTTTCAGTGGGATTCTTGGAATTACACCCTCTTGTGACCCTCTGTTCAGCAGAAAAAGTTATTGCAAGGTTTTGACACAGGCAGACAAAGTAAAGTCAGTTCAGCAGGATAGCATTAAAAATTAATCGCAAGATTTCTTGCAGGTAGATTTTTGCCCTTGGTTCTGTAGAAAGGATTGCATAGTGTATTGTCATAGACTATGAAGGTATGTACAAATTTTGAGCAAAATTGGTTTGGCAGAAATGGATTCGGATTTGCTTGTAAGATTGCCCTGACAACAATAAAGTTGAATAAAAGTGTGTTTAACAAAAAAAAAAAAAAACGGATAATCAAGTGCTATAAACAGGTTTACTGGTCTGAAGTCCCCTAAAAGTAACTAAATTAAAATAATCGCCTCAAAAAAATTGAACTCTCCACATAAGGCACACAAAATTAACTTTTCTTTTTGAAATTTGTATGGATTAGAATTAGACTCTCTGGGACGCTTAACAACTTATTATATCACCCATCTAGTTGTGTAATTTGTTGCTAATATTTTCTTTAAAATGATGGAATATTCATAACTTAAAAAATAAGTAAAATACCTTACAGCAAAATCCTTTCATATTTGTGCATATATATTTCGGTACACTAAAGTGTCCATCCTCAGTGCACACTGGAGGTTTTCATCCTTTCCTTTCACTTGTTCTTTTCTCTTCACTTAGTCTTCATTAGGACAGGTTGCCACTCAGATGGCAGCCTGTCCTGTCCAAAATTTAATCCTTTACTTTAATAAATAAATCATGGAATATTCTTTTTTTTTTTTTTTTTTTTTAATTATAATGAATGTTTGAGTATAACATTGTTTATTGCTTTTTCAATTAATAACTGTTTTTAAAATTACATTTTCTTGCATCAGTTCATTTACTTTTTATCATTGGGATTATCATGTATCTAAAGATCTGTTTCTTAAAGTGTATTTTTCTTTGTTTTTTCAGATATGCGAAGAGATGTTCAAGAAATTTTCCGTAGCACACCTCATGAGAAACAAGTCATGATGTTCAGTGCAACATTGAGTAAAGAGATTCGCCCAGTGTGCAAGAAATTTATGCAAGATGTAAATACAGTTTCTGATACATTTAAATTTGTTTGTGCAGTTTTTTTGCCCATTGCTGTTAATAGTTTAATGGTTTTTTTTACATTAATATATCTGTTAAAGATGATGATCCAAAAAATTGTAGCTTTGTCAATGATTGTTGTTTGTGGAATTGTTCATAATTTAACTATAAGGTGGTTAAAAAAAAAAGCTTTAATGAATGGTAAATTTATCAATATTGTCATTAAAGTGAAAATGTTTGGTCTAATTATGAGGTGAGGTGAAATGTAAATTATTTTATCAATATTTGTGATAACAAGAATTTGAAGTCTTAAGAGCGGTGAATATTTCTGGAAAATCTATTCTATTAGTGTGATTATAGTGGGAGCCTGTCTTATACAAGTTTATAATATCTGGAAGTTTGATCTTTATTGTGGTTAAGGCGGAAGTTCGTTGTTTAATGAGAGTTATAATATATCTGGAAGTTCTATTAGCATTGTGGTTACAGTTGGAAGTCTGTTGTTTAATGAGGGCTAAAATATATCTGGAAGTTCAATCAGTGTTCTGGTTATTGCGGAAATCTGTTGTCTAATGAAAGCTAAAATATATCTGGTAGTTCTGTCAGTGTTGTGGTTACAAGGGAAGTGTTGTCTAATGTAAGTTGTCTGGAAGTTGTTCAGTTGTAAGTTGTCTATCAATGTTGTGGTTATACTTTAAGTTTGTGGTCTAATGAGAGTCAAAAATACCTGAAAGGTTTAATGTTGGGTTTTATTCTATTGTCTGTTGTCACATTTAATAATTTATTGGTGATTTCTTATCAGTCTGACTGTACTCTTTAACTACATTTCTTGCGACCATGGAAGCCTCTGCGCAATTGCGGATTCAATGAGTCCACTAGTAAAATAGGGAAGACAAGCTTTTCGTTGAGAGAAAATAAGCGATAAGGGAATACCGAATGACTCGATGTTTACTAAATTCAAACCTGTTGGTCAACTCGGAAACCCTCCAAGATTTTCGACTCGTCTTCGCTGCTAGGCGTAGGAAACGTGGTTACACTATACTTGAAATTTGGCAATGTTGTCCAATTTTATTTGTTAGTGAAAACAAATTTGTTCTCTTAAAATTTGGTAAAAATGAACTAATTATTGGATTGATTGCATATAAATGACTTAATCTGGTTACATAGAACTTGTTTGGAGAGCATCTAGTTATGTTTCTAATAAAAATATGAAGAAGTTGTTGTTAAAGGGTGTTATTTTTTATGGGACATAAAGCTTTTCTTATCAGTTACTTGGTTGGTATACATTGACTCACTTGGTTGTAAAAGTTGCATCCCATATTTATACTTAGTAATTATGTTAGTGCCCACTTCCTTTCCTTAAATAAAAAATAAAATCTCAGCTTGGATAGATGCTTTAAAAAAAAAAAAAATAATAATGATAAAAAGAATTATTCAGAAGAGATAGTTTTTATGTGAGCATTAATAAATGTTATAAGTTATACAACCATATATATATAATGTAGTAAATATAATATTCATTTAAATGTGTTACCACATTAATCTTGTCTTATCTGTAAAATAATGTGAATGCTTCAATGCATATGTATCAAAATATTTTATGAATGTAACTGTGAATGTCAAACAGCTGAAAAAAAATGTGATCACGTGTATGTAGATAAGTGATCTTATATTTTGTGCTGTCTTATGATGTTATATGAACAAAGTAATGTGAAAAATCTGTTCACATTATTAAATTTTGAAATCCATGGCTATCAAAATGGATATGAGTTCTCTGACGATATAAAATAGAGAACCTAAATAATGTAAAACATTTTAAATGCTATTATTAAATAGCATTTAAAATTATGCTATTATTAAATAACTAACTAAATATAAAGCAAGACCAGCTTTTATTTTATTTTTTTTTCTTCGAAATTTGATTTAAATTTTTTAGGGCACATATGATAGATTAAATCAGTTGTCATTCTTACACAGGGTTGCTACACTACTTGAAGAACACAGAACATTCCTAAAACATTTAAAAATCTGATAACTGGGTAAATAAGAATTTTTCAATTTTTTACCTTTTTCTGTCAGAAATATTCTTTAATCTGTATGAGACAAGGAGAAAAAAAAAGTTGAAAATTTTATTATTCAATTAAATTTTACAAATAAATTAATACCAAAAGTACTAACTTTTTTCTTTTTTTGGGGGTGAGGGAGTGTATGTATGTATGTATGCTTTTTATACATAAAATTATTAATGATCACTATCCTTTTTATGTGTTGTTTTTTTCCTTCTGAATTTAACATTTTTTTAACATCTAAGTTTGTGTAGCAACCCCGTAACGTTACAGCTAAAAAAAAAAACAGTATGATTTTTAAGTAATATTAATTGAACTCTTCATTTGAAAAATGATTCATTTTCGTACATCCTTTAGAAATTTTTTGTAGCTTAAAAGAAGGAAAAAAAAAAAAAAAAAAAAAAAAAAAAAATTCACTCACTTTTTTTTTTCTTCTTATAAACATTAAGTACACATTTCTTGAATTCATAGGGAGGAAAATGATGTAATAAATAATTCCTTTCTATAATCATCCTCTATTCAGGTGTTGACATCAACAGAGTTTTTAAATATTGGTCTTAAACAATTTTACACTCATATTTTAAGTTTTTTGGAGATGTCCAAACAAAGTTGAGAGTTGACAGATTACGGAGGTTCATTTGCCTTAGAGAAAATCCTCAGTACTCAAGAAATTAGGATTTTCTTTTTTCTCTCTCTTTTGATCTCATAGAAAATGGAAATTTTTCATTTAAATTCTGGGGGGAGGGGGGGGGGGATATAATTGTTAAATGTGGAAACATGAAAAATTTCACTCAATTCAAAGGAAATTGTGAAAACATGCTTCAATGTATTCTATGCTGTGGGAGCAACGGTATACCACCCACTCTCGCATTTTAAAAACTGAGTTGTTTGTAGATGCTTAACAAACTGCTTGTTTGGTTGATTATGGTACCTTAAAACTTTACAAAGTTATTGAATTTTATATCATCATATGTGCCCTAACTTTAAAGTAAAAACAAATCTTAAATCTTAAGCTGCAGAAATTTTATACTTTTTTTTTTCTTTATGAACTACAAAGCTTTTCCAAAAATTAGTTTGAATAGTGAGTTTTATCTTGTCATTTTTGTGTCTTTATAAAATAAGTCTTTTTAAAATTAGACATTTTAATTAGTTTTTTTTTTTTTTTAACTGGAAAACTCTTCCAAGTGCTAATTTTTAATATGAAAAATTACAGAAATTAGTTTACATTGCAACTAATTCACTGGCAAATATTTAGGTGCTGAGTTGCAACAGAAAAACCATTTAAAAAAATTGCTTCAATTATTTAGTTTTTAAGGACAAGTACCAAAAAATGATAGCAAAATTACATTTTAATCCTCAGTTATTAATGCCAAGGACTATGTTAAACAGCTTTAATTTTTACAATGTGATATATCCTTATATTTTTGAAAAAAAAAAAAAAAAGTCATCTATGAAATTTTTACATAATTTTGTAATTTACTAGACATTTACATTAGTTTGCACATGATAAAAAAGCAATGAAATCATATTAAGATATTTGATTAACTAAAATTAACATTGTTGATAAATAAATAGCAAACTCCTTCACTGTGAATGAAAATCTTAACAATATAATCACCAGATAGAGTTCTAGTTGAAGATATAGCAGGCATGGTGTCATTTATTTTATATATATATATATACATCTTTCTGCTGCAACTCTGTATCTAATATTTCTGAAAAATATTCTTAATTTAATCTTAGGGAATGATTTTGTCCAGAAAAGCATCGTTTAGCACTCACTTTTAAGAGAGAATATTCAATATTAAGTTGAAAGTAATTAATTTTCAGATATGTTCATTTCAAATTCATTAATTTTTTGTGCTCAGAAATGGATAGCTTAACATAATTAAAATCCATTTTAATCAGGGGTGGAAGTTTAGTCCTGTGATGACACTGTGACAATTTTTCTGTGGATTTATTTTTATTTTTTTATTAAAATTGCTTGGCAGCCTTATTGGCAATGTTTGATGAGACAGGGTTCGTACTCATCAGGAAAATCCTGGAATACTCAGGAATTTGGATTTTATTTAAAAAAAAATCAGTAAAAATTCAAAGAAAATAAAAATTTCATTGAAGTTCTGGAAAATTTGATTATAAAACCTGGACAAACAAATATTTCTTTTCTCTCAAATCATATTTTTCTTGATTAGCTTCATATTGAGATTCAAATGATTAAGTATCGTGAAAATACATATGTAAACAATGTTTTCTACATGAATTTTCGTTATCTACAGCAATAACGTGCATCACACAGTGAAAGTAAAAGTATTTCAGAGATGAGATTTTTCAGCTGATTTCAGCTTTTTTGTAAATTTGCTTTTCAGGTTTTTTTTTTTTTTTTTTTTTTCCAAGTTTTCTCAACTTTTTTTTTTGTGATTTTGATGTGCATTTGTTACATCAGTTAATCTAATGACACTTGAATGAATAATAAATGAAGATTTAAAAACATGTTTATAGATTTTGTCATAAAGGTTTTAGGTATTTCATATCCTTTGCTCACAGTTTCAGCTTTTTGTCTTTTTGCTAATCTCATCCCTGTTTCTGGAGAACTGTTGTATGTCGCTAATATTTTCTTGAGTATTGCCTGGGAAAACTCAGGGAATTTCTCCCCCCCCCCCCCCTCATATTTGAGTATGAACCCTGTGAGAGAATTGAAGGTAACAAAAAAACTCCCATGTTCCAAAATTGGTTGACATTGAGTTTGAAATAAGTACCTTTTTTTTTTTAAAAAAAATAAGCTTTTTTTCTGCAGCTAAAAAAAAAAAAAAAAAAAAAAAAAAAACAGGAGAGACATGAAATAAAACAATTAGAGGAGATAATAAGCATGGAGTATAGCTTTTGCTTATTTACTTATTGTAATTTAAATCTGGTGAAGTTATTGTGCCATTATTATTTTTACGTGAAACATAGTCCTGT
Source organism: Salticus scenicus (assembly GCA_963930645.1). NCBI lineage: Eukaryota > Metazoa > Arthropoda > Arachnida > Araneae > Salticidae > Salticus > Salticus scenicus. The sequence goes on along the minus strand of OZ005656.1, from coordinate 108,050,087 downwards.
GATTTTTTTATTTTTAAATTATTTACATTTGAGACTTGCAAATCTTAAAACAAAAATTTATGGATTTTGATTGCTTTGAACTTTTAATGAATTTTTTTTTACTCTCAACTCGGCTTTAAAGTGATTAAGATATTGTGGGTATCGTGTTTGGTTAATTTCCATTGGAGGTTTGTGATGTCTGTATTATTTTAATAAAAGCAGAATTTGTAATGCTAATAACTTGTTGAAGCTTTGTAGTTTTTCTTAAACAATTTCAAAATTTAAATAATTCAGGCATGCCAATAATAATTAAGGTGCCTCTTATTAATACTTTCGTTTTACTTTAGCATTTAAGTACTTAGTTTTAAGCTGTATTTTAGATTTGTAATGTTGCTTATTGTATTACTGTAGTAATTTTAAAATTAACTTTATCCTTTCATAAACTTTATGAGGGTAACTCAGAAATTTTTGGGACAAGGGCAGGTGATAGGTGCTAAAATTAAATTTTTAGTTAAATATGTAAATTTGATATCATTTTATGGCCACAGATGATAATTTGTGACAGTTTGCAGTTTAACTGTTTTAGGATAAATTTTAAAAGAAAAGAAAGTAGAGTTCATATGAGAGTATTATCATGCTATCATTTTCTGTAATTTTAATGTGAGGTCAAATCAAGAAGAATGCCTGTAATGTCTACAATTAGCCTATGGAAATGAAGCTCCATCTCGTGCCACTGTTTTCAGGTGTTTTACAAAATGTTGTCGAATTTGAAGTTTTCTCCTGCTTGAAGACTGGAAGACCTTTATCAGCTGTAGTTCCAAAAAATGTCAGCCATATGAAAAATGTTAATCGACGACAATGATTGCTTTTACTAAGTGATATAGAAGGAACTTAAATTGGATCTGCAGCTATACATAGTTTTTATTGAAGAACTGCATTTGAAAAAAATTAGTTTATCAATGGTCCCTGTACTTTAACAAAACACAAAAAATAGAGTATATCAGAATCTGTAAAATAAACCCCTAAAATTACTTAATGATGGACACTGCCTTTTTTCCCCAGAGTCATAACTGGTGATGAAACGTACATACTGTCTTTGGACAATCCAATACATCAAAAAAGTAATGTATGGGTCTAAAGATGACTCAAAACCAACTATGTTGAAAAGACAACAAGCAATGAAAAAAGTAAATGTATATTGTTTTCTTCAGAAGTACAGGACTGGTCAAAGCCATCAAGCTGGTAGAACCAAAGTCAGTTACAACCAACCCTTATACCACTATGTCTTCAAGAAGTGAATGCAAGGGAACTCATCTGTCACCTTGATAATGCATCTTCTTATATAACAAGATTGACTATGGAATTTCTTGAACGACAAAGTCGCATTAAAGTGATAAAAAAAAATCCACCTTATTTCCCTGATCTTGTTGTGTATCTTTTGGCTATTTTATAATCTAAAGGAAGATTTATGTGGGCTTCATTTTGATTTCTATAATGAGATTGATAAGGCTTTTTTTTTTTTATTTATTTATTTATTTTTTTTTTATTTGTGTGTAGCAATTTCAAGAAAGGGACGTCTTTAATCCTCTTAAGATTCAGTAAGTTTATTTTGTACCATTTAGCTAATCTCAAAAATTTTAGAGTAACCCTCATACTACTAAACTCAGGCTTTTAAGTATCAACAGATGTCTTTTTTTTTTTTTTTTTTTTTTTAAGTTCTTTACGCAAATTTATTTGTTTCTAATCATTGATTTATTTTCAAATAAATATATAAATAAAAGTAATTAATAAAATATAAAAGAACAGTAATACATGTATATTGCATTTTTTTTTTTTTTTTTTTTTTTAGGTTTCATTTGTTGGCATGTCTGAGTTGTAAAGTCTTTAAAATTTTGTCTTCATGTAAAATGTAATTTATATTTAAATTTTTTTTTTTAAATATTACCTTAAAATATTAATTAAATTTATTGCATTATTAATAGCTTAATATTCTCTTCCTGATCAACTTAATAATTGTGCATAATTACCAGTTTTATATTGATATATTTCTTCTTTAATCATAATAAAAGTAAAAAGAATCTATGTATTGCTGTTTTTGTTATAGTTAAAACAGTATTTGGATGTTCTTTACTTTCAAAATTGGCTTAAAATCAAGTCTGATATGATCAAATTTCTAAGACTATTTTTTATTCTTAAACTGGTGTTAATTTATAGTATATATAAAATCATATGAAACAGACCTGCCTAGTAATTATGGCTGTATATCATTTTACAGGAAATCTGCTTTTGGAACATTTTCTTATACATAATCTAGTTATTTGCCTGATTTTAATAAAATAAGAAAAATTAAAATTACTAGTCAGTTATATATAAGATTTGTTGTTAGTTCTCAATAGTTTATTATGGAGAAATAGATGTTATGTCTACCTGCATTTAACTCTAAATCACGCTTCTTTCTATTTAAAAAAAAAAAAAAATCCTTATTAGAAGTTTTTGAACTATTCCAATTTATTGCCATTTTCCCTAAGATATTAATCTAATAGTCAATTAAAGTTGGGACAACATAGTATTTTTCATGTTAATGATGATTAACGAATTGCAAAACTACATGTCATTGACTAGTTTTGGTTTTGTTTGGTATGTAAAATGTGTATTATGCTTGTTTTTATATAGAAATGAAGCAGTTTTATCAAATCTTAGAAATAGGGAGGCTTTTTTTGCTTATAAACAAAGGGTAGCTGGCTTTCAGAAACTATAGAATCTTGTGAATTTATTGCCATTCTAAAAATGTATCATGAATGGCAAATGGGCACTATTAAAAGAACAGTTGTGGAATTAGTAATGTTTCAAGAGCTATAGTTGAACATAAAGTGTGTTGTATTTAATTGAATCATCAGCTGGAGTGGAATAACTTACTCTCCCAAATGATCCAGGTGTTTACTGCAAGTGTGTACAAGGTGACTAAAGAAAATTCATAAATACTTAATGGATATCTGCAGATTAGGGAAAATCTTCAAAGTTATGTGTTGGGTAGAGGAATATTATCTTGTACAGTGAGAAAAGGAAATACAGTTTAATCATTTGTAGATGTGTCTCCAAACACCACAATTAATATTTTTTCTTTTGCGTTCTTTGGGATATTTATAATTGTGAATGGCAATGTAGAATTATTTTCGTGTGCATCAATTTTGGTTACTACTTGCAGATTGTTATTCCAGGCTCTGGTGTCATTTACTATTACATTAATGTAAAGTGTCACGAGTGATTAGAAAAAAAAAAAAAAAAAAAAATCATGCCTTAAATTTTTTGCAGATTCGTAGACGTTTGATGTTTATTTCAATCATATTCATTTCATAGATTCCCTTGAATCAAATAATAGCTGTCAAATAGCATTTTACATGTGCGATATATCAGTGAAAATGTTATAGAACTTCGCTGGATGTCTTCCAACTCATCTAGCCATTTATGTGCTGCTCATGGTAGTTATTCCGTGTGGTACATTTATGATCACTGATGTTTTAATTACTTTGCATGTCAGGAAGGGGGCTCTAAATTCAGACTATTTGTGGATAAGTTGCCTTGCAATTTTTAGTAAATTTATATGTGTACATACATATCATACATTAAGTGTTTATTTCAAAATTAAAATGTTTTATTAATATTGGCAGGCAGGTCTGTTTTCCATTTTACAGAATCCAGTGTTTTGCATTTTCCTCCTTACTGATATTTTTAATTTATCATTTCTTAGAAATAATGTTAATATTAAATCTGTTTACTTAACCATAATAAATTTTTCATACATGTAATTGTATATATAAATGTGTAATTATTAATCATTTTGCTTGCTAGTTATTGCATTAACTTATCAGTTTTACTGCAAAGGGGGCCTAAGAAAATTTTACATAATAGATATACATAATTTTCTCTCTTAATCCTGATGTTTCTTCTTAGAAATGCTTGCCATAACTTGTGGCAAAATTTCATAATGTAAATTAATAATATAACATAATGTAAATTTATATTTTTCAAACATGAAAGTTTTAAAACTTTTTGTTGGTTATTTTAGCTTTTTCTGCAATCACTACAAACAGGGTTCCCACAGGTCAGGGAAAACCTGGAAAAGTCAACTAATTTGAAATTTTGAAAAAAGTGGGAAATATCAGGGAAAATTGTAAATATTCCTTAAAAACCTGGAAAAATAATTATATAAACCTGGAACATGCTCTTTGAGCATTCAATTTATATTATAGCAAGTCACATTACTATGTTGTCTTTTATGTTGTGAGCTATGTTCTGTTTTATACTGTAAGCTGTTTTTTTTTTTTTTTTGTGAACCAAATTTTCAAATTTTGTGACTGGACTTTTCTAAAAATAGACCTGGAAAAAGTCAGGGAATTTTATTTTTGAAATTGAGTGGGAGCCCTGTACACATTTGACAGGAGAAATCATGACTGAAATTGTAGAACCTTGCAAAACTAACCCTTTAACGTTCATTGGTTTGGTAGTAAAACCAAATATTTGACATTTTCCCATTCAACAATTTTTCAATATTTTATTTTTTAATCAAATTTTAAACTTTTGTTCCTTTGATTGATTTCCGAAATACAGGATCATTTCCCTTCTGAGGCATGAAAAGAAAAAAAAAAAGTTGCAAATACATTTTTTACTGCTAGTTAACAAAATACACTTTTGCCACTAATAAACAAATTTAGCATTAATGAGCTGTAAATGAGTTTCAGTACAGACCAGTTTCACTGTAAAATTTTATTAGTTAATGTTGAGATAATCTTGTGGTTCGGTGATTGGTTTAAAAAATGGAAATTATAAATTAGTAGGGAGAGGTTAAAATAAATGCGTAATTTTATCTTACATTCAGCTCATAATGAAGTAGGATAAACCCTCTATAAAATGTGAATTTTATTGAAGTCTATTTATTTTGGGGAAATTGATCTGTATCATACATTTTTTAAAATTTGCTTCATAATTAATTAAATTTTGCTGAAAATTAATTTTTGTTAGCTGAAAGCTGTAAGGTCTCTTACACATAAATTTGCTTCATAATTAATTAAATTTTGCTGAAAATTAATTTTTGTTAGCTGAAAGCTGTAAGGTCTCTTACACATCATTTTACATATTTACTTGAATGGAGAAAATTAATACTTTTCTGATGTGTACAATTCAATTATTAATATATGATCAGTGTTTATTTAAATTGTATTGAATTTTTAGAACCACACGTTTTCTTGGTCCCCTTTGTAGAACTTTGTTGCTAAATATTGTAGACTATCAAGTATTATCAGTTTAAAATGATAAAAATATAATTGAAATTGTTTTATATTCATTTGAATATTAAAACTTTAATTTGCAAGAAGGTATGTAAAGTTAAGTATAAATAAAAAATTACTATTTACATATGATTTGTATATAATGTAGAATTCTTGCAGTATCTTTGTTTTGGAATTCTATGATGACTATTTAAATTATATTTTAATCAAGATATAACTTAACGGTTTAAAAAAAAAAAAAAAAAAAAAAAACTGCTTTTATTTGCAATGGTGATATTTTAGCTTCTTTCTTTACACCTGTTTTAGCAATATCATAAGCTTTATAATATTTTTGAACTGTGATTAAAAGTAATTACATTAATCTTTTTTGTTTTAAAATTATTAATTTTAAATTCATTCTGTCTCTCCTTTTCAAGTATTTTGCATTCAAAAGGTTAAGAATCACTGCTGTTACTGGATTCTGTAATTCAAATATATTTTCTTTTGATTGACCATTAATGTCTTAATTACACTTTAAAATCATTCTATGAGATTTTCAATTGCATTTGTATAAAAGTGAAGTTTCTTTTTTAAGTTACAGAAGAATTTGTTATAAAACAAATATGAGAATGCTTATTTTCAAACCCTCTGAAAATAAATTTGAAAGTTATCTTTATACTTGTATGCTTTAACAAACTATTGCAGTTTTTTGACTAGGTTGTTATTCCCCCTCCCTGTTTTTTTATTTCCAAATTTTTAAGGATTTTTTTTTTTTTTTTTTTCCACCTTTCCCTTGTCACAAAATTAACATTAAATTTTTAAAAGAAATTATTAAATGACGGCTTTTTTTTTTTTTTTTTAAATAAGTTATATATATTTTTTTCATTGAAAGTGTTTTATTAATTAACTCTTCTCAATATTTAGTATAATTTAAAATATTTAAAAATTGCTCTGTAAATGAATGTTTTTTTTTTTCCATTTTGTCATCCCTTAAGCATTCTCCTAGGCTTTAAGTTTTAAAAGTTTCCTTCCCTAACTTTTTAAATGACTAGTAAAGTAATTTGGCTAATACTTTCTATTTATTTGCTTTTAAGTAAAGCTTTAAATGTGGCATTTCTAAAAAAAAAAAAAAAAAAGTTAATATTACTTTCAGAATATTTTTGCTAGTCTTTAACATTTGAGCCTTTGTTTATATAACTATTCTTAATAATTTTAGGCTACTAAAGAGGATAATTTTGTGTGTGTATGTGTATATATATATATATATATATATATATATACACACACACACACACATACTTGGTAAATTTTGAACAAATTGCTTGATACATAGTGTACTTATATCCTTATTTTTTATTTTTTGTTGCTAAGGCTGCACGTCAGATTCACCCTTTCTACTCAACATAATCCTATGTTTTTTTATTTCCTCGCTTCGTTTTGTAAAGATATATGTCAGCGTGAGGAAAATCAGGGAATTTTGGGAAAATACCCAAAATCGTGGAACTTTCCATTTTTGCCTTTCAAACATGACTGAAAGATCGCCAAAACAGGCACAATCTTAGCCATGATGTCACAGGATTGACTGCTTTCTAGATAAATCTTGCTGAGATAACATTTTTTATTTATGTTCTGATGTTAACATAATGTGCAGTTAAAACAGTTGATATCTTTATATTTTGTTAGTCTCTCGCAGATTTTGAACTTTTTTGTCTTCTTGTATCTAATAACAAGGTCAACAAAGATGGAGATAGTTTTGCCCATTAGTGTGTAGAATGTTTGTTATAAGTAACAAAAATCATGAAAATCTGTGAAAAATAGTCAGAGAAATTGAGGAAAATTTTCTTTAAATTTCTGTGGCCATCTTAATCTTATCGAAAAATAGTTTTAGTTCCTCTCTTGAATGTGCCATCTTTTTATCTTAGTGAACAACTTGAAATTTTAATGTTTTATTTCATTAAAGAAACTCAAGATCAATCTTTCTTCCTTATATATATTTATATATATATATATATATATAAAAAAGTTACAAAGAAAAAAAGATGATGCGTTCATTAGAGTTAAAAAAAAAATAAAATAATAAAAAAAAAAAAACTTTGAAAAAAGATGTCTTTTAAAGTACAAAGCAACAAAAATCTATAGGATTATATAAGAAGGGAGAAAGAGTAAATCTAATTATGTGCAGTCTTAAGTGTTTTACTACCTATAAATAATTTACTAACATCACTCTTTGATTTGAGAAATATTTTGATAAGGTTGATTTTTGAAATTGATTAATATATTGTGTATTTTGGCAGATAAAAGAAACCCATTGAGAAAATTCAAAATTTCATTTAATATTTTTTGTTTTTAACTGTATATCTCTTGCAATTTAGTCCCTCCATTTTTGTGCAGGGTAATGATTATTATCTGAAAATTTTATGTAAAGCTTTATAAAGGTGCTATCAGACAGAAGACGATATATTCTAAAATATAAGCTATTGCCGCTCAAAAGTGACCAAACAACATCAGTAGGGTTGTTTTTAAAGCATAAACGGAAGAACGAAATCCAAAATGTAAACAACGGACCCAACATTTGGCTATTATTCTCTCCCCAAGGATGTTTAAAAGGGAAATGAGTAGAGGGTGTTCTGTAATCGCGATTCTCTGATTGGAGGATTTCGTTCCAAAGACTACCGTATGTGATTTAAACAGTCGAAAATGCATGATTGACGAACGTACGTTCAGCAATTTGTATCAAACGGCATATTTGGATCGTTTCCCACATTGAGGTATTTTGTGCTAAAAACTATCGTATGGTTCTTCGTTTGATAGCGGCTTTACTCAGTAATTTCACACATTCTTAGATTTCTTTCCTTTAGGTCTGCCAGGTTGACTAAACTGAATAAAATCTTGCATTACTCATAGAACTGTGAAATGCTTCCCATATTTGTTTGTAGGAAAAAGATTCGGATTAAACTGTTAAAAATCTAAGAGACAGATTTTGGCTTTCAATAGCTTTCATTTTTATACTTGGTAGTAATATGCAAGTACCAAATTTTCAAAATATCTACCACTAGGCAGACAATGAGCTTCTTTTAATATTTTCTAAGCGAAGATAACATTTTTACGGTGAACTTAAGTGAAAGAAAAACCTTCTCTCTCCAAAAATAAGATAGTGAACATGTTGAAGAAGAAAATCTTCAAGCGATCTTATTTATGTCTACTGTACAGAAATGAATAATAAATCGGCTAGTTTACTAATCCTGTAAAACAGTAGGGTTTTCCTTTAATTTAAACTCTTCCTTAATAGCAATTAAAAGAGAAATCATCCTTATATAATTCTAAAGAAAAAAAATAAATAAATAAAGCTTTTTTTTTTTTTTTTTTTTTTTCTCTGAAGTGAAATTTTAAACTGTGAAATTAAGAATTTACTTGTTATATAAACGGAAGATTTTAACAATAGAATATAATGGAATGACTTAGAATCAAAGTAAAAAAAAAAAAAAAAAAAAAAAAATAATAATGAAAGTCATATAAAAGATGCTCCACTGTATTTTATTAATCTCTTCTAAAAGATTTTTAAGTCTCATAAATATGTCTCTTGGTAAGTTTGCTCTAAGCCTATGTTAATGAATAACTTGTGCTTTTATTATCTAATACATATTTCTTTATTTTTTATTTTTAGATATGATAAAAGTTCTGTCAATCCTGTACAGTATTTTTAGCTTATAGAATGCACAGGGCTCAGTTATAAATAACTATTATCTTTATTTTTATCTTACAGACATAAAATTTTTAGCATTCGTTGTATGAGACAGCGTGATATTAATTTTTTATTTTAGAGTAGGAGCATATATGTCTGATATTTAACTTTTTTGTCGTCTCTTTTCTGAGATTAAATATCATACCTGCCAACTTTTCTCTTTTTCGATGGAGACTCCTATATTTCAGGACTGTGTTCCATACCCCTGTATCCTCATGCATTTCTCTAGTTGAGCATTTTAAAATTATACCTTTAATTTAATAAAATTAAACACATATGTTTCATTAATATATTTTTATACCTATAATTTATCAAAAACTTTAACAAATATTCAAAATTTAAAGATTTCTACTTTATACAGAAAATTCCTCATACGCATATGGTAAATAAAGTATTTTAAAATACTCGGCATATTTTTTTTTTTGGTGGTGGGGGGGGGGTATATTTATACGTTTTGAGGTTTCCTGAATACTGAAGTTAAGTTTTTAACGTTTAATCTTTGTATATGTCTCTTATCAGCGTAACTTAAAAAACAAATAATTTCAGACAGTTCAAAAAGTATAAGTTTTAAGTAATCAGGGGTTAATACAGGTAAATTTTACTACCGTTTCTGGGTACCTTCACAAAAATTGACCTGGCAAAAATGGCACCTTCACAAAATTCATACAAACAGCTGAAATGTGTACTTTCCACAAAAATCATAATCATCCCAGCAAAATCTGACATTTAAATGAACACATTTTCAAAAAATGTAATTTGTGCATTTCTATTGATACAATTCACAAACAAGAATCATACAGAATATTGGTTTCAATCTACACACAAGCGTTTGCTATGAGCGAGAAACGGTGTAGCATAAGTAAACAAAGCGATCCTCGTGTGTACAGACACACTCTGGAGTTGTGGCGACAGTGTATTGTTTGTTGATTTGTCGGGTGGTTTGACGTTTTGATGACAGTATGTAAAGGGCAAAATTAACGGTCGCCACCGGCCACATGGCGACTAAATATAAAAAGATGGCGATTAAAAATTATGCATCGATCGCCACTAAAGTCGCCACTTTTTGTGATCATTAAAAGATTTTAAAAATCGAGTGACGATAGGCAATCGAAGCTTTGTGATTTCCAATCTTTTTCCATCCATGGCATAAATGTCAATGTTCATTTTAAACTTGCTTTATTGTATTCTGCAACCTATAAAGAAGTAGAATTCTTTAATATATCTTACTCATATAATTTTTTGGACACCCCCCCCCCCTCCCAACGATCTTATAGAAAGCTTTATAATTTCTAATCATTCTCCATCTGCCACAAAAATATAAATATCTATTTTAAACTTGCCTTATTAGATTATAGAATCTGTAAAGAAGTAGAATTGTTTAATATATCTTACTCATAATTCTTGTGATCTCCCCCCCCCCCCCTCCTCCTCCTCCAATGATTGGCAATCACATGCTCCACTGAAGCCTTGTGATTTACAATCTTTCTCCCTCCATAATATAAATGTAAATATTCCTTTTAAACTTTCTTATTGGATTCTAGAACCTATAAAGAAGTATATAGATCCCCCCCCCCCTCACACATGTGCACTCCATTTCAACTAGCAGTTAATGATCAAATGTCCCGCAAAGCACATTCTTTTTCCGTTATTATCTCCATAGTATTTAGTGTATATTTAACCCATTTAAGATATTTGACAAATGTGTGTATCAAAATTTGATTTGGCTTAAATGTGTATTTTTCAAAAATTTTTGTATTTGCTTTCTTTGGAGTAGAAATCTTCCTTTTCCCTTCCCATTTTAAAGTAGAAATCTTCCTATTTTTAAAGCTACAAGTTTGGCAGCTGAGTAAATTATTTTTAATGAAGCAGCTAAGTTTCCATATCTAATACTTTTTAAGAGAAAATATTTTAACTCTATTGAAATAAAATCATTTAAAAAAGTGTTTCTTTAGAAATAAGAAAAAATAATAAAACTGCTAACTGTATTTACACATGACCATGTAAAAGGTTGTGATGATGAATCAGCTGATTCATTTACTAGAAAATATAAATGTGAACTGTGAATGATAAGAGTTTATTTCACTTAAATAAATTGAAAAAAAAAAAAAAATATATATATACTACTGAATTATCTGAAAGATAAAAACTTTTGCTATTATTATTATAGCCCTAAGCAGATTTTAATATAGGATGTTCAATTTAGTATTTTTAAAAAGAGCATAATTGCAAATTACAATTTTATTCTCCATGTGTTAATTTTATTATTATATGCATTTCTTATTTTTCTTGTGGTGATTATACCACAAAATGGTGACAATGCTTTTTACAGTCTGAAAGAAATAGTCTTTTGTGAAAAGTGGCTACTAACTTAAAAATTTGGCTACTAATGAAACTGACAGTACCGGCCACTGGCCACTAATGAATTTTCCCAGTTTTGCCCTTTAACAGTATGGTGATGGGTCTATCCTCCCTGGTTCAATTCATGTATAGTGCAGTGATACTAGCACAAATAAAAACAGCTTCTACTTACTCTCTCTACTGAACTGTTTACTTCAAAAATAAGTGAGTTTTGGTTTCTGTTCTGCTATAAGTCTCACACTAACGGCTGAGCATTATTTTTTATTTTACTTAAATTGAAAGCTTCCCCCCCCCCCCCCACACACACACAGAGAGAGAGAGAGAGAAAGAGTGTGCTACAATTTTTCAATAAATAAATATATATATATATAGTTAAAAATTGTCACAAAAATAGGTATGAAATTTGAAATCCTGGATTGGCCCCTCGTAATGATGCAGGTGAAGTTATCTGAATAATTTGGAATGAATTTTGAATGTTAATAATAGCTATTGAATTCTAAATAGGTGTAAGTACAGCATACAAACGGAGGAATAAGGAGCCCTCACACAGAATTATTTGTCAAATAAAGCTGTTCCAAAGTCTAGTTTGAACTGTTCTTAATGTGGGTTAATATAACAGTACTCATTATCTTACCCATTAATCTCCAATCTGTCTTTATAGTATCGAATTTCAGGGTAAGTACGACACAAGATTATTTTATTAATAATGAATTTTTACTTAAATTTGACTTATGCGTATAGGTTTTTGACAATTTTAGCCATGCATTAAACTCAAAAACCTCAATATTGTCTAAGCTTTAAATGCTGCTTTTAGGATTTCCTCCCTTATTTTGTTCTGTTAATGTTGGCAGGTGTGATGTACCATAAGACTTGTAAGATGATTATTTACTTCTGGTGCTAGACACGAATTTTTAAAATAAAAGTTTGATTTAAAAATTTTAAAAGCTAAACTCTTTTTTTTTTTTTAAATTTTTTAAAAACAGTCAAATTAAGATAAATAATATCAATTAAAAACATGAAAAGATATATTTTTTGTGCAGAAAATTAAAACACAAGATAAAGATCTTCTGTACAAATAAAACGATTTTATTTTTTTTAAAGTTTTTTTTTAAATAACTATTTCTGTCTTCGTCACACATTCTGGAAGATAGAAACAAGACAGCTGTTGCACTTCTTAACCTTCTATTTTATTTGTGCAGCAAATTTATAGCTCTTTATTCTTGTGTGTTTTAATAAATACTGTGATAAAAACTGCACTCTTAAAAATGACTTTCCATCGAAACAAAATGTTTTTATGCAGATCCTGCAATAAACAATGAAATTTTGCTGTAATTTTTTTTTTGTTAATATTTAATTATTGCAGCCTATGGAAGTTTATGTTGATGATGAAGCTAAATTAACTTTACATGGACTGCAGCAGTATTACGTTAAGTTGAAGGATAATGAGAAGAACAGGAAACTTTTTGAACTTCTTGACTTGCTTGAATTTAATCAGGTAAAGTATATTAAAGTACATTAGGTATAAATATTTGAATAACTAATGGTTAATTTTTTTAGTATACAGATTTTTCTGCCTGAAGCAAAGTTTAGGGTGCTCCTATTTTTAATATTAACTTCAACCATGGAGGTGAATATCTAGTACTTTTAGCAGCCTGGAGTTTTCTTGCCGTCATTTCTTCGAAATACACACGTAGTTTGCGTTACAGCATTGAACAGCATAAAAGAACAGTATATGGCACCCCACTGGCAGAAAGTTTTGTAGCTATCTGCGACAGGCTTTTAAAATTTCATAATCTGTCTGTGAAATTTGTGTGTAATCAGGGGTGAAAATGGCTTACACTCAAAAAGCCTGAAAGCTGATAGCAGCAATCTTGGGGGGGGGGGGGGGGAGGAAGCTTAACAACAGTGGTGATCTCGTGCAACAATACACAATTACAATTTTACCACAGAGCAATATAGTATAAACAATTATAAAATAATAAGTTGAACTCATTCAATTAAATATAATATTTATAGCAATGTTTGACACAACACAATATAAATAATAAAAGTATTAGTTTTAGTTTTGAAACAGAAATTTTTATAAGTGAATTTTGAAATGGAGGAAAAGTTTTGGGGCAGTTTTAAATGAAATTAGTACTTTTCTACATTCCTGTAGAATCTCAGTAACAGGTCAGGTAACGTAAGAAAAGATTACACGAATAACGCTGCCTATCAAGGGAAATCTAGGCTCCCTAGGTTGCTGTTAAGCACTGTTTTGTGTGCTCCTATCAAGGCACCTATATGTGGGCTCTAGAGTCCCTACCAGAGAGCGTCTAAGACATCATACATCAGTAGCGCATTTTCACAGGCAAAAAATGTCCGTAAATTACAATTGACTGCTGACAAAGACTGTCTGAAAGTTATGGGCAATTTTTTTTATTAGTACAGACAAAAACTGTCTGCAAGCATTTTTTCTGTGTCCGCGACTATGTCGCTGTGTCGCATTGTTTCTGCCACTGGGTATGGCACTAATATAACTTTTGTTCATATGTAATATTGATGAATACCTAAATCTTATTTTCAAAATCTATGTTGATTGTAACTAAATGTTGAGTTCCCCCTCCCCATTGGCAATAAATAAAAAATTTATGGTATGCTGTATTAGATAATTTTTTGCCATTAATTCCTGAAATATGTGATTATTTCACAATTGTTTGCCAAAAGTTGAATTGTTTCACTACTGCTTCAAAAAAATTGCACCTATGAATGTTAAAGTTTTTTTTTTTTTTTTTTTTTTTTTTTTTAAATAGAAAATCTCAAAATACTTATTTTGCGGATAACACAAAGGGCATTATTATCAAAGCTGATTAACAAATGCAGGATTATTTTTTTGAAAAGTTAACAAAATTTTTTTTTTTTTTTTCAAGTTTATTTTACTAAAAATTGGCAAAATTCCTATATTTTTCTTATGTCTGATAGCTGAAATATATAGTATTTAATATGCTGAAATAAGGAGTTTTTAATGCCAATGATTCCAGAACGTAATTTTGCCACTAATTCGCAAAATTCCTGCCAATTTCAACACTAATTCTCAAAATATACAATTAGTATTTATGCCTTATCAGAATTTCTGATTTTTTTTTTTTTTTTTTTTTTTTTTTTTGTGTGGCAGATTGACAAATTCACAGTTTTTGGTGAAATGCATGTTGACGATTCCTAAAAAGCATTATTTAGCTGCTAATTGGCCAAATTCACTCTTATTTTTAAAGCTGGTTTGTGAAATATGCTATTTTGCTGTAAATCGACAAAATTTCTTTTATTTTAGGCCTAATTTTTGAAATACATAATATTTTTCTGAACATTCTTACATATTTTGCTGAAATACTGGCTAATTTTAATGCCTTAAAAATAATTTATATACAACTGCTTAGATAAGTTGTATTTTTGAGGGGTTTTAGAAAAGCACGATTATCAGGGTTGCTACGGTACCTGAAAAACTCAGGAAATTTGAAAATCTATTGAAAAACAGGGAAAACTCAGGGAATTTCAAAATTTATTGCAAAAACAGGGAAAATTCTGAGAATTTTGAAATTTTTCGGGAAAACATTGGAAAATTTTCATGATCAAATATTTAAAAAAATTTTAGTGCTTTATAATGAATCATTTATGGGGTTTTTTTCTCCAACAATAGTAAGTTAATAAAATTAATAAACCCTAAATTGACAATTGACTTGTGACTATGTTAAATTCTAATGCTGCATGATTGTGTCATCTATTTTACTTCTAAAAGAGTCAGGGAATTTTTTCTCCTGATTTGTGTAGCAACCCTGATTTTTTTTAAATTAATGTAATTCCTGATAGGTTCATTTTTGTCATAAAAAATAAATCAGGGTGGCTAGCAGTCAGGGAAAATGAAAGTATCAGGGAAAAGTCAGGGAATTTTGAAAATCTGGAAAAGTCAGGAAATAGTCAGGGAATTTCCTTTAAAGTCAGGGAATTTTAACAAATTTTGTGAAAATAAGCTATATTAATCATTAAATTATTAATGATATTTTAAATCACTAAATTTTTTGCTAGTGTCGTGACATTTTCATCGAAAATAAACGTGAGAGTCAGGGAAAAGTGGATGAAAATCTTGAAAAAATAGTCAGGGAATTTGAAAAGTTGTAAATGTTAGCCACCCTGTAAATGTACTGGGAGTCTCGCAATTCTATAGACATTTTAAAAATTCATTAAAAAAGTTGAAGGAATTGGTAGAATTGAATGTGGATTGTAAAACAGTTATTCTTGTGAAGGGAGATTTTTTTTGTGTGTGTGTGTAAAGAAAATAATTTTTTTTTTTTTTTTGCCGATAAAGGGCACTGCATGGATGAAAAGTGAGAAATATGCAAAATCAGAGTCCTGTAAATTGCACGGTTTTATGATTAACAGAGCTTATTTCTTACTATGCTTCCTACTTTGTGCATACATGAAATTTTAATTGATTGCGATACTGATTTGGTGGATAATGCATTATCGGTGAAATTGTTTTTCCTGAGCTTAGAACCGCTGACTGTGTTGTAACTCGTTTGCAGACTAATTTGTGGTGATGGCGAACTTATAGAGTAGGATATGTATAGGCACATAAACATTTGCATGAAAATATAGTTTTTCATGGAAATTTGTGATTTGCTCACGTACAGCGAATTCTGTCCACAAAAATTTTTAATTTTTTTTTTTTTTTTTTTTTAACTTTTTTGCAAACCGTAATCAAATCTACCAATTCCTTGAATATTTATGAATTTTTAAAATATTTACAGACTTATGGAACACTCGGTATTGGTATTATAACTTACGCTTTTATATACAACTTAAATATGTTACAAACACAAATTATGTTGCTGTTATTTTATTGTGCACAAGTTTGGCGTTTTTTTGGCCAATTTGCAGTTTCATGCCTATTTTAGCAGTTGTTAGTAAGAACTTATCAGTTACATGTAAAAATGTTTGTTCCTCTAATAAGTCCCTGGGGAAAAAAGTGTAAGTTTACTAAATACATAAATGCTGTTTGCAGAAAGATTTTTCAAATTTAAATGAACATTTTCTTGTAGTTCTCATTTTACTTAAAGATGTAATACTTTGACTGAATTAGCAGATAAGTAAAAATTTAATTTTTTCTACTGTTTTGTTTTAAGTTTTTAATTTTTTGTACATATGAATGCATTCATGTTTTAACTTTTGTATTTATTATTTAAGTAAATAAAAATAAATTAAGTTTTATCCTATTATAATACATCCCCACTCCCTCAAGAAAAAAAAAAAAAAAAAAAAAAATGAAAATTACACCTAAATTGACCTTTTTAACAACTAAGAAAAAATAATTAGGTGCCATTGACACTGATTTTCACATTCTTATTTCTAATCCTGGTAATGTATCATTAGCAGCAAATGCTTCCCATACCATTACCACCTATATATTGTTGGTTGAAAAAGTAAGGTTTTATTATCACACCAGTATTTTAAAAGCCATCTGACCTATCTTTTTTTTTTTTTTTTTTTTTTTTTCCCTCATCCGAAGAAAAAAATCTTTCCCTTTCCCTCCAAATAAGTTTTTTTTTTTTTTTTTCCGTCAATGGTAGTCGAGGTTGTCATTTTACGAACTGTGCCTTCAGATTGGAACTTAAAACATTGCAGTCAGTTTGGCTGGTACCTGGTAGACTTAACGCACAAACTATTTCAGGAGAAGACTTTTTTTTTTTCTGACTCATATACATTGAAAAATGGTCGATTTTTGGTTCTTTGAAAGTACATTTGGTTTTCCTAGGCGCTTGCATTTACCATACTTTAAATGATTTTTTTTAAAAATTGACTATTTTACATCTACTGATAGAGATGAAAATAGCTGCACCACTCATTCTACTCACTTTTATTTCATTCCTAGGATTTTTCCATGTTCTACCTTGGACAATCGTTTCTACCTCGGTATCATTGTCAGTAGTACAGAAAAAGTCCTGTGACCGAATATTTTTATGCTTTCTGCAACTGGCCTTGTTCATATACAAAACTTTTATGCAAGACAATATTGACATTTTTTCTAATTTACACATATGTACATATAATTACAAAAAATTAATATTATTAGTAGACTGTTGAAGAATTCTTAAATATAAGACATGAGTTTTTATTTTCTGCGGAAATTCAGGAATTTTTTTATTTTTTTATAAGCAAATCTTTCTGCGACAATGTCGCTGTGTCGTCTAAATTTTACCACAGGGATTAAAGTAACATTGAATGCGTTGTTAGGTTGCCTTTTATATTTCGTGCTTTTACAGACTACAGAAAATTTGCATAACCTCCCAAAAAATTGGACCTTATACATTTTCCTTCCATCAGCAAATATTTAATATGGTAATTAGTTTGATTCATTTAAATTAGATTTTAATTAATGTGCATTATAATTTAACAAATCATTTGCATACTTTGTTTTTTAATTGCTTTCCCATCCGACAAATTTGCATCAATTCTAGCTTAACTGGTTATTTTTTCGACCTTATAAATTTTTTCAGGGCTTTAAAATAATTTAATGTAATATTATACTTTTATTGTGGTAGAATTATGCCTAATTTTATTAATTTCATGTTTGAATATTAGGTGGTTATATTTGTACGAACAGTGCCGAGATGTATGGCCTTGGCGCAATTATTGGTGGAGCAAAACTTTCCAGCCATTGCTATACATAGGGCTATGACCCAAGAAGACAGGTATTAAGCATTTTGTATTTTAAATCCTTTATAAAAATTTATTCTTTATTTCTTTAAAAATGTAAGAATTCTTATGAGATTGTATCTATATAAAGTTTTGTCTCACAAGTAAAGAATGCAATGGATTAAGTAGTTGATTTTTTGTTTCTTGAATCATAATACAGTTTATTGAAACCAGTCAGGCTGGTGAAGCTTGCTGAATATTAGGATGATAAACAAACAGCATTGATTTTACTACCAATCACAGGATAAAGTTTGACTTGTTTATTTTAGCAATAACTAACTCTGAGCAAAAAAGTACAGATTTTAGTGTGCAGCCTCTTAAGAAGTTCAAATTTTGGCTTGAACTCATAGATATAGTAATATATATAGATCTATCATCCCATTGTTAACGTGCAAAGATTTTTGATGCCGAAAAAGTTTTTGGCATCAGCTATGATGAGAGAGTATAAAACTCGAAAACAATAATGGAATAGAATGTTGATATCATAGATATAGTAATAAGACATGGTTGATATATATTGGAAATGCGTGGCTTTTAATTGTAGAAATAAATTTATGAAAGGAAGTGGAATAAGTTTTCATAAGTAAGTTAAATTTAACTAATATATGAAAAATGATTCTTTATAATCAGTTGCTTTGTTATTATGGTTTAAATACTGTTTTGATTTTTATTAAAATACATTTTTTAATATTTTTTTAAGTTTTTATATTAGTAAGTAATATCGAATTTTCAAAATTCTTTTAAATGTAGTTAGCAGTGGCAGAGGTAAAACCTGCTTGTTTTAATATATTATAACTAGTATTACCACAATACTTTCTTCTCTATATAATCCTATACAAATTTATGCAATACAAATTATTTATTAAGTTATAATTTATTAAAGATATTTTCCATGATGAATGCAGACGATTTTTTTCTTAAAGTTGTATAATAATAAATGCTGAAAAAAATCATTTTTGTGCAGACATGAAAAGATATGCAGTCGAATCTTGTTGACGTGAATATCAAGGGGGATCAAAAATCTGTTCATGTTATCAGTAGTTCATGCTATCAGTAACTGATCGTCATATAACTAAAGTAATCTTCATTTTGACGGGGATTGTGGTAACATTTCATGTTAAAAGTAACTCACGTTAACGAGGTTCGACTGTATATATATATATATATATATATATATATATATATATATAATAAAGATATATATATATATATATGTCTATACTACATATATATAGGGGCCGTCCATAAATGATGTCACGCTTGGAGGGGGGGGGGGGGGGTTCATGAAATTGTGACAAGGGAGGGGGGTAACAAAAAGTGTGACATCACATATTTCAGTTAAAATACAAATATTTATATTCAGCAGATGAAATTTTGAAGTTATTTTAAAATTATCAAATATTAAAGATAATTTTTTAATTCGGGTAAAAGTAGCTTTATCCCAAACTTTTATAAAAATCGTTATATCCATTTCCGAGTAAACCTAATTTCTATTATATATTGCGACTGGCAGCTATAGAGTTAATGCAAATTTTTCTGAAGATGAGGATATGTCCAAACGTTTTAGTTCTTAAAAAAAAAAAAAAAAAAAAAAAAGACACTTAACTCCAAACTTTAAACAAAATCGTTATATCCATTTCTGATTAAACTCAATTTCTACTACATGTTGCGATTGGCAGTTAAAGGGTTAACACTAATTTTCTTGATGCTAAGGATGTTCCAATTGTTTTAGGTCTCTAAAAAGCATCCCAAACTTTTATTAATATCTTTATAACCATTTCCGAGTAAACATAAATTTCTACTCTATACAGTCGGTAACAAAAGTGTCTGACTGCATTGCGATTGGCAATTAAAGGGTTAACTCTAATATCTCAAAAGATGAGGATAAGTCCAGTAGTTTTTTCGACCATAAAAACTTCTAACCAGACAGAAATGGTAGACAGAAACGATAAATTTCTTTAAATGTCGTTATTCCATACAAAAAAAAAAAAAAAAAAAAAAAGAAAAGAAGAAGAAAAGAGAGAAAGAATAACAAGTATCTGGAGTTTTTTCATTCATCTTTAGTACATAAATTATTCATAAATTTTATTTGCTAAATTATCTGTGTGTATTCCCGTGTATATTCAGTCTGGGCAAGACATCCACAAGAGAGTAAAATGGCTGTCTTTAACCGAAAAAAAAAGGCCACTTTTTCGGCCTCGCTGATTAATCTATGTCTTATTACTATATTTATGCTTGAACTGCCAGAGGGCTTTATCTCCTCCTATACTTTTTTATTGTTATTAAATTTGAGTGATAGTTCATTGAGGTTCCAGAAATCCAAGATTAATGAAAATGCAATTACCTAACCAAAAACATAGTAGCCAGTTAATTTTGCTCTTAAAGTTGTACAGTTTCTTGACTTTTGCAAGTGTTTTACAGTGAGAGACACTTTACAGAGGAACTTCAGAATTATTTTCAAGTTATCAATTTTGAATGAGATTTTCTTTAGATTATCCAGGGTTGCTACGGTACCTGGAAAACAGGGAAACCCGGAAAACTCAGGGAATTTTGAAAATCTATTAAAAAACAGGGAAAACTCGGGGAATTTGAAAATTTATTGCAAAAACAGGGGATTTTGAAATTTTTCTGGAAAAACTTTGGAAATTTTTTCATAATCGAATATTTTTTTTAATTTTAGTGCTTTATAATGAATCAATTATGATTTTTTCCCCAACTGTAGTAAGCTAATAAAATTAATATACCCTAAATATGTTCAATTGACTTGTAAACATGTTAGATTCTAATGCTGCATGATTGCGTGTCATCGATTTTACTTCTAAAAGAGACAGGGAAAACTCGAGGAAATTTTTCTCCTGATTTGTGTAGCAACCCTGTTATCATACAATCTTACTTTAAAATAATAAAATAATTTTAACTCTATCCTTTCATATCCTTCTCTTCTCCCCACCCCTTTCTTTATGGCAAGGTCTCTCATAGCCTAATGACTTAACAAAGGGAAAAGTTACAAATTTATTTATTTTATTTTATTTTATAGCTATGTAAGAATGTTAGCCACCCACAATGATGAACAATTCAGAATGATTAATTATTTATGATTAGCATAAAGATTATAAGAAATAAGTGTTTTAAATTACCTTCTTGACATCATAAGAAAATAATTTTGCATTCTGCAAATCTGGCTAATCATCCTTCGAATCTTTCATCTGGCTAATCTATCCTTTCGAATGATACTACTTATGTTTTAAGCCTGTCCTCCCATAATTAATATGTATGACAAAGTTCATGTTTGCCTATTAATGTATGGATGAATGGTGAGGACAAAATTTGAGAATAGATTATAAGTATCTAATTACAAAAATAAATCTTGTATATGACTAAAAGGAAAGAATAGATAGATTTTCATGAGTTATACGGCAAAAGATGAGGATCCATAAGAAGGTGTTTTGGCCCTGAAGAATTTCAAGTTACAATTTTATTCTTAAGAAATATTGTTGCATAGAGATTGGAAAAGAAATGTCATAAATATCACAGATTCTGCTCTTTGGACTGGGAGTGTTAATATCAGGGTTGCCACGCTACCTGGAAAACCTGGAATAGTCAGGCAATTTAAAAATTGACCATGAAAGTCGAGGGATTTGAATATTTTAGCCAGAATCTTGAAATATCAGGAAATTTCATACAGTGATTGCCAAAAAAAAAAAAAAAAAAAAAAAAATCCTCCAACGTAGAGTCATTTTTCTTTTTTTCTGCATTTTTTAAAAAACAAGACCTTAGAAAGACCCTGCATGGAGGGCAATCTGTCCTTAGGTCAAAGTAGTGTGTAACTGTTGTATTTTCAAGTGGTACCATAATTATTTTGCCCTCAATACAACTAATGCACAATATATTGCTAGACTGGAATTTTCTTAGAACACGTCTGGAAAAGTCAGGGAATTTCATTCTGCTATTTGAGTGGCAACCCTGTAACATTTTTAAACCTTTTATAAGGTCGTGAGAAGTATATTTCCTAACAAAATCCATAAATTTTTAAATGGCGAAGGCATGGCCTATTACTATGCCTGCTGTTTTCACACTATTAAAATACATGAAAGAACAAAGTGTCATTCTCTGTGTTGATTATTATTTAAAGGAAATTCTCTTTCTATGGCTGTGATAACAGGGTGGCTAGCAGTCAGGGAAAATCAAAGAATCAGGGAAAAGTCAGGGAATTTTAACAAATTTTGTGAAAATACGCTATATTAATCATTAAATTATTAATGATATTTTAAATCACTAAATTTTTTGCTAGTGTCATGAAATTTTCATCGAAAATAAACGTGAGAGTCAGAGAAAAATGGAGAAAATCTCGAAAAATAGTCAGGGAATTTGAAAAGGTTTAAATGCTAGCCACCCTGGATAAGTAATTTTGCAATAGAAATAGGTGCTTACAATAAAAATAGTAGGCATGGAAACACAGCTTCCCAGGCCGTTCTCCTTTAAAATTGTGTAATATACTTCTTATAGCTGTATAAATAATTAAAATCAAATTATTTTTATAAAATAAGCTTAATTGACAGCTTTTTTTAAATAAATCCATCCTAAAAACCTAACCAAGCCTAAAATTAGAAATTTGGTTTGACTGATTATACTCACAAAATTGCTTTTAGAGCAATTTATTACAGTGATAGGCTAAAGATGGTAATACCAGACATATTCTCAGACAGCAAACTTTTAACAAAATCAGGAAATTTTTTGTGAAATTTCCTAAAAAAAAAAAAAAAAAAGTTATCTGAATACTTAGTAGACACCTTGTTTTTGTAATCATACTTGATATTTCCTGATTTTATAATTCATTATATTTCTTGTTTCTTATCAAATTTATTTTTAACCCTCATGTAGATTGTCTAGATATCAACAATTCAAAGATTTCCATAAACGTATATTAGTTGCAACAAATCTGTTTGGTAGAGGAATGGATATTGAAAGAGTCAATATTGTTTTTAACTATGACATGCCTGAGGATTCTGATACATATTTGCACAGAGTAAGTATGGATCATAATGATCTGGTAATAAATTATAAAATTTATTCTTTGCTTCTGTTGAAAAAAAGAAAAAATTACTCTGGTAAAAAATGTTTGTCCTTTACTTAGAGGCTTCAGAAAAAATTACAATCTAAGCTTGTGTAAAAAAAAAAAAAAAAAAAAAAATCTGCAAATAACTATAATAATGATGAATATCAATTTAGAAACATATAGAATAATAAAGATAAAACTATTTCTAAAAATAAATTATTCATTAATTTAAAATATTCATGAATATTTACTGAGAATTAAATATGCATGAATTTTATGTTGTCAAACTTCCATGACATCATTAAAAAAAAAAAAAAAAAAAAAAAAAAGCCAGCCATTATTTTTGCATTGTTTCATTTTAGCATAGCTGCAAAGTGTTCTTGCTTCCTGCCATAAAATAAAATCTTCCTAGTTTTCAGATTTTTTATGTATTTCATTTTTTCCCATAAAAAAAAAAAAAAAAAAAAAAATCTAAATATATTTGTAAAATATACACAAAAATATTATTTATATTCTTAAATTTTCATTTTTAGTTTTAGTCAAAGGATTGAGATTTGTTTTAAAATGTTAATCATATCTTGCAGTGTCTTTTGCAAAGCCAATTCCTGATAAAACTAGGAGTGTACAAATCTGACAAGTAAACCTTCTCTCCTTTGATACCGGTTTTCCGGAAACCTATATATTTTCTGAAAGCTTATGCCACAAGTAGAAAAACTGTGAAATCTTAGGGGCAGAGGGATAAGCGTTTAGGAGTTATAGGACATAAAATGTTGGAAAGATGACACCAAAAGTCACTAAAATGTTCGTTTCACGTATTTATATGAACTAATAATATGGTAAGAAGGTGGAGGTATCATTATAAAGGAAGAAACAACTCGTTGAAAAGAAACAGTATACGTTGGGATACTTGCTACTGACTTCAAACGAAGTCCATTACAAGAGACAATCAATGTACAATTCACCAAATAAACAGTGAGACGGGCAGAAAGACAGTTTACAATGGGCACATTTTACAAAAGCGATAGCCGCACATTTGCAAACTCATCATTTGTCAATGAATTGAAGCAGTAATCCATTGGCGCAATCCACATTCCAGGTTTGTCATCCAAGTATCCGCTTTTATAAAAAAGCATACTTAATCAAGTTCTTGAAACGAGGAGCATTGAACTGATATAGGCAAAAAAGACTGCCGGGCCAGAAAACTTTCGCGGTGCCAGATATGCTCATGTGTCTCGATAATAATTGTTTCCATTATGTAAAGACCAAAAGATTTCTAATGTCTGAAAAAATGAATATCCAGAGGCTAAATCTTTCCTGTACATCCTTCAGGTACCAATTCTTTTTGTAGGACTTTACCATCAAGTACTTCGGAAGCAGACAATGCATGATCTTTGTTAGAACACCATGAATCCACTAAAAGCAGAATTTTCTTCATGTCATTAGCCATACTTGACCAAAATATGTCATGACAGAAGTGGAGACTGTGACTGTTGCGACGAACATTGCTGTTCCTTATAGACATCATCATCTTCGAAGTCCATATCCTCGTCCGTTTTTCTCCATCGCCTCTAGCAAATCCTAATGTCCGGATCCCTTCCACAATATCCATATCATTTTCCAGGAGAATAATTATGTGTTTTATCATCTCCGATTCCTGGATGTTCGGAGACCGATTACTTGTTCCGAATCGGGAGACCAAGGCCACCACAACGACTATAGTATCCATATAATAAGAAGCAATGTAAGAAG
Organism: Salticus scenicus; assembly: GCA_963930645.1. Lineage (NCBI taxonomy): Eukaryota > Metazoa > Arthropoda > Arachnida > Araneae > Salticidae > Salticus > Salticus scenicus. The sequence goes on along the minus strand of OZ005656.1, from coordinate 108,025,213 downwards.
AAGACATACAATACGTTAGTACCTGACAGCAATATACGGGAACATACAAGGAATAGAGACGTTTTTATGGAAATATGTCCCTCTATACACACTTTACTGATACTTTGTGGGCCCTGTATCTCCTAAACGCTTGTCCCTCTGCCCCTAAGATTTCACAGTTTTTATACTTGTGACATAAGCTTTCAGAAAATATATGGGTTTCCGGAAAACCGGTATCAAAGGAGAGAAGGTTTACTTGTGAGACTATTCTCCTACGTCTGCATTGTTGTTGTGTCATATTCATATGTATACTTATGAGAACAAACTTATTTCGAATTGTATGCTTTCTATACTCTATAAAATATTAATATATTTTTATTTAACTTAGTTGAAAAAATGAGTACTGCTAAGAAGAAACAATGTAAGTAGATATACTTAAAAATATAATTAAAACTTCCTAAATTATACTTTTAAATTTAATTCAAAAGGCCTACAATTTTTACAAAAACTTATTTGGTACGGGCCTGTACCATCTTCAGGCTTCATTCCAGGTATCTGCTGTTCAGCACTTAAAATAATATTAAAATAGATTTCGATAACATAAAAAAACTAGCAAATTACGTAAATTACTGTTATGCTGTGAATCGTGAAGCAATGCACACAGTTGCAACCAGAACGAACCATCAGTGGACATTGACAGGTGGAGACATCTAATTGAAAAGAAAAGGAATGAATGACGTTAACTGAAGTGCTGAATAGCAGACACCTGAAATGAAGCCTGAAGATGGTACGGGCCTATACCAAAAAAGTTTCTGCAGAAATTTTTAAGTATGCCTTTTGAATTAAATTTACTAGTGTAAGTAGATATTCTGTAATGCATACATGATAGAATTTACTTTCCTAAAAGTCAAACAAAAATTACCATACCTTAGGTTTTAAATGTTTAAAACTAAGCTTATTGGCTTATTTTAGAATCAGTGCCTAAAATTTTAATTAATTATTTCTGCTATGCCCATACTATAGAGAAGATCTTGATTGTAATAAAATCTTCCCGTCTTTTGAGCTCAATCTTCTTGATTCATCCAACAAAAGGTTGGCAGGGTATGTTTTAGCATAGCCTTGTTAACCGATTTGTCACATATTTATTTGGTAGTGATCCGTTGACTGGAAATCATTTCATGATGAGGAGTTTTCTTATGGATCGGTCTGCTTTTACTGTTATTAAAACAAGCTGTGTAGGTGCTACCCCTGATTTTGTAATCGTCTATATTTTCATAATGTTTTCGTTGGTTGTTAATTTGTCATCCAGGCGATATGTGAACAAGTTGTATATTTCTATCGATTTGCTGATACAAGATACATAAGTCAATTCTAGTATACAATAAATATTTAAACTTTAAAACTTCTTACACACCTTGAAGAAAAGTAAGAATTGCTTTTGCCTCTAAGCTTAGTAACACATAATTTTTGCACCTGATGAAGAAAGGCTACATCCTTTCAAAACTGGTAGTGCTTATATTAATGTGTGTGTGTGGAAAAAGTTTTTAAGTTTTAATATATTATATAGCTCTATTTATGCTTAAAATACTGAACATTAAAGTTTCTTTGTAATGCAATCTGTTTTTTATACATATTCATATAATATTTATAGATATTTGTATATAACTAGGTAGCACGAGCTGGTCGATTTGGAACCAAAGGTCTGGCAGTTACCTTTGTATCAGATGAGGCAGATGCCAAAACATTAAACGAAGTACAAGAAAGATTTGATGTAAACATTTCTGAGTTACCAGAAGAAATTGACATTTCTTCATATAGTGAGTATTTAATCATTTTTTGTTAATTGTATTTGAAATTTAGTTATAAACTTAAGGTTTATGACCTTAAGTTCCAAAAGAAACTTATTCTTGAGAAACAACTCTAGATTTCAATAAATTTTTCTGGTTTTGGCTTACTGTTGTTGTATTTTTTTTTAGTCCTTGTTCAGACCACACAAAATATTTCAAATTAATTTCCCTGGCAAAAAACTTTTAATGTTAAAAAAAAAGAAAAAAAAAAATTACTATTTTCTGATAGATATAGCAGGATTTTGTGTCTGAATTTTGTATTCCTAAGCACATGTAAATTTCAGTTATCTAATTCTTATGTTTTATTTAATGTTACAAATTTTTTAAAGTAAATATTTACTTATTTACATAAGCAAAAACAAATGTGCTGATATTTGAAAAATTTGTGGTGCTTTTGCCATGCCCTACTATGCTTTTGCCATGCCCTACTGGTGCTTTTGCCATGCCCACTGGGTGTATTATTATGCAGATACTTGAATAATAATAAATAAAAAACTCTATGCTTGAAATTTCATTGAAATGTTTTGTGATTATTATTTATATGAATAATTGATTTATTAGTGTGACGTCAAACTGTTTATACGTCACCAGGGTTCCCATTTGAGCCTTTGAGAAGGGCGTCGCACCCTGCCTGCCCTTTAAATTTTTATAAGCGCCCTAACTGCCCTTTAAAGTACAAAAATGCGCCCTTCTTGCCCAAAAAACGCGCCCTTTATGCCTGAAAATCGCGCCCTTCTTGCTCCCAAATTTAACCACCACGACCCAAAATAGGGCATTTTCAACCCCTTTTTAAATATTCTTAGTGCTTTATTAATACAAATTTTCTTTCTAAAAGCTTTTTCACTTTTTTGTGTGGTCTACTTATTGCAAAAGCGAGTTGACACTTAGCAGGTGTGTAAACTATTTATCAGCGTAAACATAGTTGCCGCGGAACTTCTTCAAATGACCCTGCTGCCTGCTGGCTTAGGGTGGGGTGGGGAACAGACAAAATGCCTCCTCGTTGTTAGCAGAAAGAGAAGGGGAAAATGTGGAAGATTTTGCTCTTTTCTTTTCCAATAATACTTTTGCAACCTCGTTTTTCCCCCTTACCCCCTCCGATTTTCCAGAAATTAAAAAAAAAACTGGCAGTGTCCAATCTCTTTTTTTTCGCGCTGTATTTTTATTTCTTTAGCACAGACAAGGATATCTTTATCTGTGTTATTTAGTAAATAGTAAGGACATTTATTTAGTAAATAGTAAGGACATTTATTTAGTAAATAGTAAGGACGTTAAGTATTCGGAGGAAGCGCAAAAAAGAAAAGAAAAAAAAAAGCATACTTTTTTACAAATTTCGGGTAAGATTTCAATTTCGTACTTTGTATTTAATAAGTAGGACTTGATAAATTTTAAAATACTTGGTAGCCAGGAAAAAATTTAATATAAAAAAAAATCAATTTTAACTGTATTCTTTACTAAAGATGACTTGTTAGATTGTGTCAATTTGTGAACGAAATTAATAAAATTTAAGTATTCATAATTAACTTTAAAATAGATACTTTTTTTTTTTTTCCTTTAACGATTTAAAAAAAAATACGCGTAGTTTTTAAGGGCATTAACAACAGTTTGAAAAGTAGTTATTCTTACACGATGAATTTTTAAGAATTTTGAATAGAATTCTGACTTAAACAATAGCTCCCCCCCCCCCCAAAAAAAAAAAAAAAAAAAAAAAAAAAAAAGACTATTTTTGGACAATAAGAAAAAAATATTATGAAATGAAAACATCAGCAATGAGTAAAAAGTTGCAGAGTCCGCATAGCTCCTACTTTTACAAACACACACACAGCCTATTTTTCAGAAACTCTTAATCTATTTCTTATTTTTTCACACATCTGAACAGAGATTGCGGCATAATCCAATCTTTTTCTTTATAAATTTTCGATCTTGCCTTTAACTAACCAACAGCTGCTTCATAAATCATGATTTTTTTTTTTTTTTTTTTAAATCTTTGAAATCACGTTAACAAAAATAACAAAATCTACTCACTTTTATGATCTGGCTGAAGAATCACAAAAATCATCGTTAAGTTCAATCTCATAAAAACAAAAAACAAAACTCTCAAAAAAAAAAAAACATTGACTCAGGAAAGAGAAGTGTTTGTTTACATTAGATGAAAAACCGCAATCAATTAGAATCAAAAGCTGAAAGAAGGGCGAATGAAAAGGAAATTTAGATTGTGCAGTGCTTTGATTTTTTTTACACGATAATCAGACGAGGATATTCTATTTATTTGTGACAATAGCAAAAGTTCAGTTATTTTAATGATAAAAATTATAAATAAATAAAATAAAAACTTCCTGACGTAAAATAATTATTTGATAATGGATTTAAAGCTAATAAACTTCTAACGGTGATGTTGTGGTATACAGGTTTAAGGCTGGTCGACTGCGCGAAAGTCCTAGACCTGTTAGATATGCCTTTCGTTAGAGACTTTTTAAGTTGTTTTAATCCGTATTCGCGCATTTCGGAGTCAAAGACGGAAACTCCGACGTTTCATAGGCGGAGTGTCTACCATTGTAGAAAGAAAAAGAATATTTTTTATGATTTTTATTGGGATAATTGAATATATGATAACTCAGTTTTTACAGTGTGGGGCCATTCTAAGAAAATTACAAATATGAAACGGATATTTCACCAAGAATTGGCACAAAAATTTCACTTAAAAGCTGACTCTTCACGAAAATCATACGAATTAATTGCACATTTAGAGATGAGCTAAATCAAAACATTTAATTTTAAAGAAATCAGGCACCAAAAATCAAAGACTTCTGAATTAAGATTATATATTTTAGAAAAAAAAAAAATACAACGATTAACGTAAAATTAAAGCCTATCTTAGCTGTTGCTATTAAACATAAATTTTGAAAATTAACGGCAAAATGATTAACATACTTCCGCTATCGGCTAATAAAAATATTGTGAATTTAGAAAGTCAGCTTTTTATAAAAGTGCGGATTTTATTAACATCGGAATAATAAAGTATTTCATAAATAGTTGCAATTAAACGTAAATTTTCGAAAGTTAGCGGTGGAATCGAAATGAACCTGTATTTCCGAAATCGGCTGCAAAATTACTGCATATTTTGGGATTAAACTATGAAAACAACTCAAATTTTATCAATTAATGACGGAATAGATAATTATTTGGAAATTCAGCTTTGAAAACAACGTGATTTTAATCTTAGCATCAAAATAATAGAGTATTTTTATTCTTACAGTTTCCTTTTTATTTTCTTCTATATTTAATAGAAGAAAGTACTGGATTCTTAAAAATTTTCGACTTCCGGTTTTCGGCGGATTTACACGTTTTGAGAGGTCTAGAACACAATTTGACCATTTTTAGACAATGTCTGTCTGTGTGTGTATATGTAATAAAAATTTTGTGGCAACTGTATCTCCGGAACTACAGCTCAGAATTGTACATAAATTTATATGTGGATACACCTTGACCTAAATTAGTGCCTATCAACTTTTGGTGAAAATCGCTCAACAGGTGGCACTGCTATACACGATTTCCGCAATTTAATGAAGGCTATATCTCAGGTTCTGTTGCATCTAATCGAACAAAACTTGATTGTATAAGGTCATTATGAGACATTATGCTAATTCAATGTAAATGCTTATCGGCCAACAGGTTGTGCTGCTATACAGCGATTTCTGCAATTTATGGGAAGACTGTATCTCAGGAACTACTGCACAAAATTGCATATAAATTTATATGTAAATGCACCTTGATATAAATTAGTATCTATCAACTTTTAGTGTCAACCACTCAACAGGTGGCGCTGCTGCAGTGTTTTCTGCAATTTAAGGAAAGTCTATATCTCAGGTTCTATTGCGTATAATCAAACAAAACTTGATATGTGCGAAGGCCATTATCAGATATTATGCTAATTCAAATTGGATGCTAATAGACCAATAGCTGGCGCTGCTATACTGGAAATTTCCTCGATAATGGGAAGGCTATATCTCAGTCTCACTTTGTATGGCACATAACTGTACGAAATATGATATGTGGAATAACTATTATAAAAGCATATTTTTAAGATGTTATTTATAGACAATAAAGCTCTTTCTTTGGATATTTAGTGTTAGATTTCTCTAAGATGAAAATCATTTGCATTCATCCTGTTAGATAATTTTAATAAATAATAGTTTTAATAAATTATTTGTCCTTAGTGAATTTGTATAGGAAAATACAGAAGAAAGTCTTGTGGTGGCCACAACATACTATTTTTTTTTTCCACGAAATAAATATATTAACCTGTGATAATCTTTGATGGGTAGATAATGCAGTGTTCAAAATTATTAGGAGCGACCTCTGATTTTCATTTTATTTATTAGTTATTTTGTTTTTATAGAAATTTCTCATTTTGGGTGATGAATTTGCCTTATATGTATTAAGAACTGTATAAATATCAGTACAAAAACCCTTAACGGGTTAAAAGTTTGTGACGCAGCTACTTCATCGCTATAAGAATTTGAAGTATGGGTCTTAAAAATAATGATATCAAATTTTAAGTGACGCTTTACTATTAGTTAAAATATACATAGATTTTCTTATTTGATCATTTGCTTTTTTCTTTTATTTATATTTACAATGCAAACATAATATTTTTAACTTCAAGATAAGACAAATATATAAAATATACTCACTGATGATTTTCATTTGCACTTCAATTTCAAAATAACAGTTTCAAAAGGAATGATATAAAAATTCCAGTGACACCTCGGTGTCATTTTAAACGATTTGTCTTTAGATTCCATTAAAATTACCTTTGCTTTGTCTAATAAAGTATATTTACAGATTGAAACAGTGCTTTTAATTTTCAAATATACTGTCAAATAATCACACTTTCACTGAGTTTGCATTATAAATTGAAATTATTTATTTCAATAAATTGATTTGTCTTTTGCGTCACGCTATCCAAAACTGCAAGTGAAATTTGTACAAATGTTTTCTTTGCATCACACTATCTCTTTGCCCAAATTTTCACTTAGTTGGATACTATGATAGAAAGTAACATTTACATAATTTTTACTTGCAGTTTTGGATAGCGTGACGCAAAAGACAAATCAATTTATTGAAATAAATAATTTCAATTTATAATGCAAACTCAGTGAAAGTGTGATTATTTGACAGTATATTTGAAAATTAAAAGCACTGTTTCAATCTGTAAATATACTTTATTAGACAAAGCAAAGGTAATTTTAATGGAATCTAAAGACAAATCGTTTAAAATGACACCGAGGTGTCACTGGAATTTTTATATCATTCCTTTTGAAACTGTTATTTTGAAATTGAAGTGCAAATGAAAATCATCAGTGAGTATATTTTATATATTTGTCTTATCTTGAAGTTAAAAATATTATGTTTGCATTGTAAATATAAATAAAAGAAAAAAGCAAATGATCAAATAAGAAAATCTATGTATATTTTAACTAATAGTAAAGCGTCACTTAAAATTTGATATCATTATTTTTAAGACCCATACTTCAAATTCTTATAGCGATGAAGTAGCTGCGTCACAAACTTTTAACCCGTTAAGGGTTTTTGTACTGATATCATTACTTTTTAGAGGTTATTGATCAAAAAATTAAAACAAGTCCTTCCGGCTCATAGGAAGGTTAGGTTGATTTATCTTTTCTTATGAAGTCGCCACCATTTTTTTCAAAATGGCAGCTACATTTTATTAATCAATTTCGTGGATTTATTGAGGGCTATGTATGTATGGAGTTTTAAGCAAATCGGTTCAAAAGTTATTGTGATAATTTTCAAGTGGTCACCATTTAGAAACAAAAGGACAGAGTGACTGAAATGCCCAGTGAACTTATCAAAGATACTTGAATGATATGTCAACTGTGCAAATATGATTCAAACTGATTCAGTATTAGAAAAGTTATTGTAATAAAAAAAAATTTAAGTGGCCGCCACTTGGAAACAAAATGGTGGAGCAAGTTGCCTAGCAAACTTATCCAAGATATTTGAATTGTAAGTTCACTTCCCAACTTTGATTTGAACCAGTTTAGTATTCTAAAAGTTATTGTGGTGGCACATTTTCATATACCAGCCTGATTTCAAGTGGCTGCAACTTGGAAACAATGTTGGAACAAAATTCATCCAAGATATTTGTGTGATAAGTTCAATGTCCAACTTGAACTGATTCAGTATTTCAAAAGTTATTCTGATGATAAATTTACAAGTGGTATCCTGATTTGAAATGGCCATACTTAAGATATTGGTCATTTTGTTAAAAATGACAGATAAAATTCATTAATAAATACTTGATTGAGACTTTTAATGTGGTCAATGTAAACATCAAAATTCAAGCAAATTATAGTCTTAACTAAGCTTTTTCAATGTAGATTTGAAATTTTCATGTAGCTGCCACTTGAAAACAAACAGCAGAGCAACTTAGTTAACGAACTCATCAAAGATATTTGTAAGATAAGTTAGCTGTAAAACTTTGGTTCAATTCAATTTTGAGTATTATGTCGAGAGTTATCGTAATCACAAAATTTCCATTATATATACAAAAAAATCCAATTTATACATCTTTTAAATTTATACGTGCTTTTAGTGAAGTCCTGATTCATTCCTATTCATAAAAATATCTTTGTTTATAAGTTACACAATATTAGTTATGTCTTTTCACTTTTCTAATACTTACAAAATTTCTTGACCGGTCATTCTTATAACCATTCTAAATATAAATTTTGATGAGTATGTGAACTTTGATATTAATATCATGACTTCGGAGCTATTCACAATCTATTAACTAATTAAAAACAAATTGTTTAATGCTAATTTAAGTGATAATGATGTGGGATGTGAAGAAGTTATTCTTAAGAGAGGACAATACCTAATCTTGGCAACAGCTATGGCCTATGTTATGGGAAGATTTATTTTCATAATTACTCAGTACCAAATGTATTTTTTAAATTCCGTTTCCACTTTCAGAAAATTCACAACCATTAAATTGGTACTCATTTTCGAAGATATTGGTTTTTTAAAAAATGTATATATTTTTTTAGTTCAAAAATGCGAATTTTCACACAAATTGCTTTTTTTAACCACAAAATGAAATACTAAAAATTTAAAAAATCAATTTTTGGAAAATGGGTACTAATTTAACGATTTTGAATTTTCTGAATATGAAAATGGTTTTTAAAAAATGTGCTTGCTAACGATAATCTGTTTTAAAATTTATTTTCAATTTCATTTTGAGCACTGAAAGAGTGCTTGACAGAAGTGTAGTAACTGGAATAAACTAAATTTAATAAATAATATCAGGGTTGGCAGGTTTTTGACGGTTTAAACCACAGTTTAAACTGCCACATCAAAAACCTTAAATTTGACACTTTTTGGTATATTTTAACAATGAAGTAGTCATATTTATAGAAATAAAAAACTAATAAAAAAGTGCTTAGTTTATATGCCTCCCATGGTTAAAAATAATTCTTAGAAGTGTATTATCTGTTTCTTATGAGTGCTAATGATTTCTATTTAAGTATAAAAAACAGATATTTATTATCTTTACAAAACACAAAAATTCAAATATAGGAATTTGTATATTCTAAGGTGAACCACTTATTGCCTTTTAAGTTATAAAAATTTTATAAAGTCTTATTAATAAAAAAAAAAAAAAGTTCTATTAAATTATATACTGATTGATAATTAAAAGATACCGTAAGTATTTTACCTCAATGAATGAAATTACTGTGCTATTAAATAATGCATTATGTTCTTTCATTTTGGGTTATAGTCAATAGCATGTTTTAATGTTGTACGATTAAAACTTAGAGGTATTGCATGACTTGTTGAACTAAATTTTAATATGAATTACATAATGCAATTCTATTTTTAATTAAAGAGATGATGGACAGTATATATCTCTTTTAAATTACTGCCATAAAGGTATGAAAATTTGCATTTATATGCATTGAAATTTAATATTATATTAAAATTTCAAGTGGAGTTACTCCAGTTTTTTTTTTTTCTTTTAATATTGCTAAAAATTTCATTGAAATTTCAGCATTTAACATAATTTTAAAAATAATTATAAGATAGAAAAAAAACTTTTTTATATGTAGTGATGTGGGTTGGAAAATTTTCTTTTTTGGAAAATTTTCTACCATGTTTTTCCGGAAAATTTTCCAACCAAAAAAACAATTTTTTTAGTAAATCTTTTGCATGATATATTTAAATTTTCTTTTATTAGTCATAGTAATGCTATATACAGTGTGAAAAACAAAAGTTTCTGATTAAAGTCATCATTTTGAAAGTTACCAGATATATGTTTTGAGCAACTTGAATGAGAAATAGGTTATTTATTATAATACAAGAGATCTATGGTTGCTAATCAGAATTTTAAATGTCTATTCAATAAGTTTGTAAGAACATAATTATAAAGCATTTGGCAACGTAACAAAAAAAGAATATATTGATAAATTAATGCACTACTATACTGCTGAGCATGTGTATCTATTTTTCAAAATATTCATTTGGTAAATGATGATACGACGATGTTTTTCAAACTCAGGCAGCAATTCTCTTAAGTCACCTTATTTATGGTCTCTGATTCTGAGAGTGACTCAGAAAGTTATGACATTGTCATAATCTTCGTTAAAAATTCAATAATAATATAATAATAAAAAAAAAAAATTGCTTTAATTACAAAATTGGCATTGTTGAAATTTTAGAGAAAAATCTTATATAAAAACATATATTTTAAAATACCTTTTTAAAACTAATTTCTGATGTAGAAAAAAAAAATGTTTTTTTATGCAAGCAACAGGAAATACAATTAATTGCCTAAATATAAACAGCAATATTTTGATTAAAATTTAAGGAAATCAAATAGATAAAATGAATCACATCATATCTTGTAATTGGAGGTTTAGTTGAAATAACTCAATATTTCTTTATTTGCTTAAAATATCCAAAATTGAATTGTACTTGAAAAATCTCATAAAGGTGTTACATTTAAAGTTAAATAATAACAACAATAATAATAATAATAAAATCTCAAACTTCCAGATTAATTTTTTTGAATAGAGGATTACATCCATTATCCAATACCACCAACTATTAAAAAATATGATTTCGTATTCGCAAACTGTGCTTAAAAATAGAAGAAATCGAAAAAAGTAAAAATCAAAAGAATTTTGATGAAATGAACCCTTTCATGGTCTGAGCCATACCTTATTAATTACCTTGTACAGTCGGCAGCAAAATTATTGATGCGCTAGCAATAATTTCTATTTAAAAGATGTACACCTAATACAATTTTGTTAAGTAAATATTTATCGAGTCATGATCTTAGTCTTATACTGTTTATAAAAAAATTAAGTTCATGATAAAAATTAGCGATCAAACTAAAGAAAAAGAAAAATATGAATGTGTGTTTCAATAATTTTGCTGCTACTAGCAGCCAAACCTCACATTATTCTAAAAAGAAATTCGTTATGATAATTACCTCTTTTTTTTTTTAAATTCTGTTTAGTTTTAGAATATTCACAATTAGTGCTGCACCGAGTAGCACTTTGGCCGAGTACCGAGCACTCGGCCTTTTACTACTCGACTGAGTACCGAAGAAAGAATAATTGATGTATATATGAAGAATTTTTCACATGTTGAAATTGAAAATACGCCTTTTGAACACAAAATTAAGTTAAATGGCAAACAGCATGTTTTCATGAAATGTTCCAGAACTTTTGTAGTGTATAGTATACAAAATTAGGTTCAATGTTATATTTGATACGTCCAGCTTAGTGGATTATTAAAACCATAATAATTGATAATTTCATTCTTTATTATATAGTCTTTCTCAGATGCGAATCATTCTTAGATAATTCTTAGAGAATATAAGTTCCTATATACTCAGGCATATTTAAGATGTATGAAATGAGAATATTAAAATAAATATTTTATCATTTCAAACATGATAGACTTCATTAATCTTCAAATTCTAGAAGAGTAAAAAAAATAGGTGTTTTGGGCCATAATTTGCAAAACAACAAATTTGATTATTAAAATATATTTTTAATAATATTTCAGGGTATTTATATTTTTCATAATTATTTTTTAAATTAAAAATCAATCTTTTCTTACAGTTTTAAAAGCGTCTTACTTTTATTTGCACAAATATGTAACTAATGTTTTATCTACTATTTTAGTATTTATTATATAAGGGTTCTTTCTTCTAAAATATTTTATTTTTGTCTATTTTATAAATACAATTTTATGCATTTATACTTAAAATAATAATAATAATAAATTAATCAAAAAATAAAAACTTACTTAAAACAGAACAAACAGTAGAAAAAAGTTTTTAATTATCTGCTGGCAAACTGATTTTTGAAATAAGTCAAATACCATGTAACTAACAATGTAAGATTTTTTTTAAGATGATAAAAACTAGCATTTTGTAAATCATAAATAAAATGTTTATTATGACAAAATAGATTTTTTAAAATCTGATCAAAAGTTAGGAATAAAAAATGATGCCTGAAGGTGACTTCATGCTATTTTAGGAAGCTTACGGTTTCCATTTTCATATAACCAGTGTTCGATTTTATATAATACAAGTCAATGTTTATATAGGTATACAAAGGTGAATAAATAATGTTAAACTATCACTTATTCGGATACAGCCTATCGCTGTTTATCTGGTATTTTAAGAACAAACAAAATGTGAAAAGCAGAAAGGGGGAGGGGGGGGGAATTAAATAGAGTAAAGGCACCATGGGTGAAAGTCTTCCGTCTACAGGACGGAATTCAGTCTTTCAAAAATACCCCAGGACGGAGGCGAGACGGAAAAATCGGACGACTTTCCATACTATCTTTGCATGCAGCCTACCTAAAATATGCAAGATCCTCGCATTTTAGTGCAAACCTCAAGGAAGGTAAATTGAAAAAAATTTTCAGTCTTGGCTACATCTTACAACTTGAAGCCATGAAAGGCACTTTTACGATATATATATATATATATATATATATATATATATATATATATATATATATACACACAGTGAAACCCCAATCTATCGTTCACGCATCCATCGTTTTCTGCATTGATTGTTTTATTAATTCCTTTTCTTAAGAATGAAAGTTTATGAGAAATAGCATTGAATTTTGAGAAATCATAAGGGTGGTGAAGGAATACACGAGCGCAGCGCTCATATATATGCATTCGTTTGCACGCATTGTGCACGGGTCCACGCTGCTGAAGGCAGTGGGGACCCGATGTGACATTTTTCTTGATTAGAATTTTTTTTTCTCTTTTTTTATCACATGATAAAAATTAATGCAATTTTGAGAATTCATTAATTATAGTGATTCATTTAAAAATAGTGACCAGCAAAGCGGGCGTAGCCTGCTAGTGTATAATAAAATATTTTTAAAAAGCAACATACATGAAGATGCACATTCAATTTGGCAGATATGTGATCAATTTACTGCTTTTGTAAGAGTGACAAATAATTAATACTGATAATAATAAAACAAAAATTCAATATTTGGTAAATTTTATCATGCAGATTTTCACAAAATTTTAAATGCAATATGCAATTTTACAAGAGAGAATTTTTTTTTACTTATTTATTTAATAATCTATGAATATTTACAAATATTACACATTCTACTTATAAAACTAAATGTGATGTTATAAAGTATTTTTGGAAAGCTAATAAATTAAGAGGCACACTAAATTTGGCAGATATTTGATCAGTTCAATCTTTCAATGCTTAATATAACAGTGACAAATAATCAATACAGATATTTACAAAACAAAAATAATATTTAATATCTGGAAATTTTTCTCATACAATTTTTCACAAGATTTTCTATGCAATTGCAAAAGTGAGAATAATTTGCTTTTGAAATAGAAAACAGAAAGAGATATCATAACTGAAGAGAGATTTCACTGCTTTTTTGTAACAATTGGCAGCTTTTTTATAACAATTGTATATAATAAATACATATTTTATTCAAAATACTAAATAACAATTTAATCAATGTAATCTTTTGAAAATCAGTGTATATGAAGATGCATGTATTGAACTTTGACAGATTCTCTTTGACAGATCAGTTTATTACTTTTATAACTGTGACGAGTAATAATAAATAAATATTTACAAGCAAACACTAGAAATGTAGAAACCTTTCTCCCACAATTTTTCACATAGATTTCAATGTAAATTTCATATGAAGGATTTTTCTCTTAATATTATAAATCAACATAAAAAGTTGCACATTATCTTGAATTGATATTTGATGAAGTCATTTTTAATAAAAAAAAAAAAAAATTAATGCAGTACACTCCCAGAATGAATATCTGTAAATAAAATAAATATATTTTATTTTTTTAACTCAAATTAAGAGTAGGTAATAAATGCAGTAAAAATATAAAGTTTATATCTGCAAATTAAAATTTACCCCACAAATCCAAATTATAAAATGAAGTATAAAAATATTTAATGCAATATATATAAATTTACAGTTTTATTATAATTGAGAAATATAGATATAACTGACTTTTTTTATGCTTAGAATTTTTTCTTGATTTTTATAGTCATTATTTTTTTTTATTTTTTTTTTTTTTTTTTTTTTTGTTCAAACAAAAATATTGTTGCTTAAAAAAAAAAAATTACTTAGGGTAAGGTGGGGTAGTGGGACCCCTTATCGGCATAATTTGACTTTAGCTGAACATAGCACCGGTTGTAATAGGCCTATCAACTTTTTTTTTTGGTAGTTCATTCATAGACCTATTATAAGAGTGGACAGAGCATTCTATTATTAAAGGAATATAAGAAAAGGTGCAAAGATGAAACCATGTTACTGTTGAAAAAGGTTACCTCTTTTGGCATTTATCGCGTTATTGGCGATTTTTTGTTCTGAACATAAATATTATTATTATTAAAAGATACAGCAAGAAAAACTTGCGTAAAATGAAACAGCTGCTGAAATTTATTTTTACCTTGTTATTAACACTCTCCAAAAAGTTCAAAAGCGTTTATAACTTCATTTTGTCTATACTCGCTTTAACTCTCATAAACAGTGTCCAAAATTAGCAGTCATTAGTTGTCAAATATGACTAAATTATTGCATTTGACGACTATAAAATTATTTCCAGTCGTCAAATTTAATGCCTAGCTTTTTTTTTAAAGACTTATTTTTGTTTAACTTTGAAAGGTCCAAGTCCATATCATATTTTCCCCCCTACCGCACAGGGACTATGTCGTTTAGACACCTGGGCATTTCCAGCATATTTCACCCCCGACCCCCTTACAGAGATAAAAAAGAAAAAGTTTCCTTTAATCCCTTTTAATCTTATCAATTTTTAAAACTGCAATTTGCAACGCTCTCGCCACACATGCATACAAATAACCTATGGAACCAACACATTTATCTGTGTGCACATACTGATGTAATGTGTAAGAAAAATACTAGTGCTGCACCAAGTAGCACTTTGGCCGAGTAGCCGAATACCGAGTACTCAGCCTTTTACTACTCGGCCGAGTACCGAGTAGTTGTAAGAAATAATAATTGATGCATATATGAAGAAATTTGCACATTTTAAAATTAAAGAAAAAGGCTTTTGAACATAAAATTTAGTTAAATGGTAAACAGCATGCTTTCATGCAGAACTTTTGTAGTGTACATACATAATTAGGTTCATTGCTATATTTTGATACTTTCAGCATAGTGGATTACTAAAACCATAACTGATAACTTTACTCTTAACATCTTTTTTAGATGCGAAATTATCATACTCAGATAATTCTTAGAGAATATAAAAGTTACTAGTCACTAAGGCTTAATTTAAGATACATGAAATTCACATATGAAAGGGTAACATTAAAATATTTTATAATTTCAAACATGATAGGCTTCTTAATCTTTAGATCGTAGAAATGTAAAATGACAGGTGGTTTTGGGAACAACAGATTTGTTAATGAAAATAAGTTTTAAATAACGTTTTAGTGTATTTACCCTTTTTTATATATAACGTAAAATGCCATAAAAGCCTTTATTTGGTTAAATGCCCCCTCCCTACTCTTTTTTATTATTATTATTTTTTTGTTCTTAAAATACTAAATAAACGCAACTTTTGCTCAACGGTAGACTGTATCCGAATAGGTGATAGTTTTTTATGTTATTTTATAGTATAAAATTCAAAATCAATCTTTTCTTACCAATTTGAAAGTGTGTTAGTTTTATTTGCACAAATGTATAACGAAAATTTTGTGTTAATATTACAAAGAGGTTCTTTTTTTCCTAAAATATTTTATTTTTGTCTGATTTATAGATACAATTTCATGTACTAAGCATTTACAAAATAATGCATATTGATATTACATGATAGTTATAATTAAAAGCTCAGATCATGAATCATCTCTATACTAAGTTTGGTAACAGCCCATTTTAACTGCAGAAAGCTGTTATAGCAAAAATTTTAATTATAATGACTCTGTATTTATATTTTCATATTTTTTTAGTTCAGTTGTAAAATAAATATCTCTCATTAACACATTTCTATCAATAATGCATAAAAATAGTGAAATTTCCACAACTACTCAGTATTGGCTGAATACATAGCCTAAATTTGGCCAAGTAAGCCGAGTGCTGAGTATATACCAAGTACTCGGTACAGCTCTAAAAAATACATATAATATATTAAACTAGAGCTGTACCGAGTACTTGTTATATACTCGGTACTCGGTCAAATATGGACTAAGTATTCGGCCAATACCGAGTAGTTGTAAGAATTTCATTATTTTTATGTATTATTGAAAGAAATGTATTCATAAGAGTTGTTTTTTAATAACTAAACTTAAAAAATATGAAAATATAAACATAGTCATTAAACTTTTGCTGCAAACAGCTTTCTGCAGTTAAAACAGGCAAGTAGATTGCCACTAAACTCGATATAGAGACGATTCATGATTTGAGCTTATCCATTTTAGTTACAAGACTTTAAGTATAACCATCTTGTATGTGTGTAATATGCATTTTTTTTTTTTTTTTACAAAAACTTTGTACATAAAATTGTATTTATAAAACAGACAAAAATAAAATATTTTAGAAAAAAGAACCCCTTATATAATACTACTATAGTAGATAAAACTTTAGTTACGTATTTGTGCAAATAAAAGTAAGACACTTTTAAAACTGTAAAAAAAATATTGATTTTTAATTTAAAAAATAATTATGAAAAAGGTAAATACACTAAAATGTTATTAAAAATATATTATCAAATTTGTTGTTCTGCAAATTATGGCCCGAAACCACCTACCTTTTTACTCTTCTAGAATTTGAAGATTAATGAAGTCTATCATGTTTGAAATGATGATAAAATATTTATTTTAATGTTCTTATTTCATATGTAAATTTCATGCATCTTAAATTAAGCCTATAAAGAACTTTTATATTCTCTAAGATCCGAGAACGATTCGCATCTGAGAAAGACTATATAATTAAGAATGAAGTTATCAGTTATTATGGTTTTAATAATCTACTAAGCTGGAAGTATCAAATATAACAATGAACCTAATTGTGTATATACACTACAAAAGTTCTGAAACATTTCATGTAAACATGCTGTTTGCCATTTAACTTAATTTTGTGTTCAAAAAGCCTTTTTAAAATTTCAAGATGTGCAAAATTCTTCATATATACGTAAATTTCAATTATAATTTCTTACAACTACTCGGTACTCGGCCGAGTACTCGGTATTCGGCTACTCGGCCAAAGTGCTACTCGGTGCAGCACTATATTAAACTGTGTTCCAGAAATTTTGACGTGTTGTTCAGAAAATATTGTTTTACTCATAATCACTCTATTAGTCATGTTAAAAGCGAATTTCAGAAATTGCAACTAGAAATTTCAATTTGACGCCTAAAATATTTACAGCAGGCATCATATGACGCCTTCCCTTTCCTTTCCAATTTCTATCACTGCTCATAAATAATCATTGACATTATTGAAATGATATAAAGTATAATATATTCAAACTAATTCAATTTAGAGAATTAAGTATAGCAATTATAAACATTTTATAAAAATAATTACTTAAAAATAACGAAATAATAAAATATTAAAAAGAATCTTACCTGTGAAAATCCTTGTTTTACATAATTTCTAGTTCTTTTAATATCTAATTACAATTTCTTGGTATAAAATTCTTTTTACATTCAAAACAATATAACTTAAATAAAAATTTTAAAAATAATTTTCAAAGAAAACGGAAAAATATCGCCTGCTTAATAAAAAGCAGAGTTTAGAGCATGGCGAGTAAATTTCAATATTGGCCAGTTTGGCGTCCTGTAGATCAAAAGTCACATGACCTTTTTTATGAGTTATCTTTGCCACTAAAAAAGGCTTCCATTGTCCCGTCCACTCTTATAATAGGTCTATGGGTTCATTCTCTCATATGTTGTTACTGTACCCATGGCAACCTTGAAACAAATTGGCAAATGATGAATTAAAAAAGAAATGTGGAACAGCTTTACTATTAGGCACATACTGCTGTTGCCGATGTACAGCTCACTGGATGAATCGATACTCTGAATCATTACAAAACTTAAAAAATACATTTTAAGAAAATAAATTATTTTTTCACTCAGGTGCTTGTTTTGAAATTCACTGAAATTAATTAAGCATATTTTTAAGATTAATAAAACAGTAATAGAAATTTGAGTTACTTCACCACAAAAAAAATTTTGAACGGCTTTCAATCTTTAGCACATAAAATTCACTGTTGATCCCAGTGGCAGAACGTTTTGTAGCTGTCTGCAACAGGCTTTTAAAATTTCATAATCTGTCTGCAAAATTTGTGTGTAATCAGGGGAGAAAATGGCTTACACTCAAAAAGCCTGAAAGCTGATTGGAGGAGGGGGGGGGGGCTTAACATCAGTAGGGATCTCGTGCAACAATACACGAATACAATTTTACTGCAGAACAATATAGTATAAACAATTGTGTGTATTCATTCAATTATATATTTTATAGCAATGTTTGACACAACACAATATAAATAATTATAAATAATAAAAGTATTAGTTGTAGTTTTGATACAGAATTTTTTTTTTAAGTGAATTGTTATTCAAAAGTTGCAGACAAATTTTTTTATCAGTGCGGACAAAAACTGTCCACAAGCCGTTTTTCTGTGTCCGCGACTATGTCGCCGTGTTTCTGACACTGGGCTGTTGATAATGACAAGCACATAATATTCAGTGGAAATAATGATGTTAAATATATAACTCAAATATTTTCTACAATTTTTTAAAATTACAGGCTTGCATGAAATTTTGTGCTGCAGTGGTCAGTATCCCGATATTAAAACCAAAAAAAACATCACTGGATACCCCTAATTTGTAGCGCATGAATCAGAAAATGTATAAAAATCTGTACTGCAGCAGTCAGGATCCCGATATTAAAAAAAAAAAAAAAAAAAAAAAAAAAAAAAAATCACTGGATACCCCTAATTTGTAGCGCATGAATCAGAAAATGCATGAAAATCTGTACTGCATCAATTACTAACACGCACTATTTTTTCCCTAAATACTAATTCCATTTATTTAAAAATAATAATAAAATACACTTGAAAAACTAATTTTTAAATCTTAAAAACACGTTAAAAAAAATCATTCAGCTGAGACGCATTACGATAAACACACATGAGCTTTCAGCACAAAAAGAAAAACAAAGTTCCGATACAAAAAGGTTACTATTAAAAAGTATCGATCTCGATATACTAAATCGGGAGTAAATTACGTGATTTTGGTCAAAGCTGAGAAAAATGTACCTTTCTTTATCATTGGGGTTAAGTTTTCCAACTCCAGACAAAACATAGCGACATTCGTTTTATGCCGGGTATCGGTCTAAAAGACCACATTTTCCCATGGAAAGTTGTTGAAATCCCTCTAATTAGAAAACAAAGCAAACTAGCTGACTAGTACTTTTTTCTTCACTGTTTTTTTTAAAACAAAAGAAACTATCGGATTTTGCATCACATATCAAATTTTGCTTGATTGCCATCTCATCTATTAAAGATGACGAGAATTTTTCGAAGCTATTTAGATTGTTCGATTCTTCCATCAGTCTTTCTTCTATTAAATTAGTAACACCAAGTTCACCACTAAAGGGACGCAGGTATCTCTGCAAGTTTAAACTAAGTAAAATAATAAAAATAACGCTTAACAGTTGGTGTGAGGCTTATAGCAGAACAGGAATCAAAACCCATTTCTCTCTGAAGTAAACAGTTCAGTAGAGAGAATGTAAGTACGAGTTGTTTTTATTTGTGCTATTATCACTGCACTACACATGAATTGTACAAGGGAGGATACACACATCACCATACAGTCATCAAAGCGTCAAACCACCTGACGAATCAGCAAACAGTACATTATGGCCACAACTCCAAAGCGTGTCTGTACAGATACATGCGAGGATCGTTTTGTTTACTTATGCTACACCATTTCTCACCCGTAGAAAACACTTGTGTGTAGATTAAAACCAACATTGTGTATGTTTCTTGCTTTGTGAATTGCATCAACAGGAATGCACAAATAAGTTACTCTTCTTTGAAAATGTGCTCATTTAAGATGACAGATTTTGCTGGGATGACTAAGATTTTTGTGAAGGTACCAATTTTAGCTGAATGATTTTTGTGAAGGTACCTTTTTTGCCAGATTGATTTTTGTGAAGATACCTTTTTTGCCAGATTGATTTTTGTGAAAATACCTTTTTTGCCAGGTTGATTTTTGTGAAGGTACCCATAAAAGGTAGTAAACTCGACCTGTATTAACCCCTGTTTTGGGTAATTTTCGAACATACTTGGGCTTGCATTTTTATCCAATAGTCGACGATTTAATCCTTTTTTTTAAAAAGCAGCTTTTCAAAAGTCTCATTTCATCTTTTTTTCTACTTAAAACATTTTCAATGAAGCTTTTATTTCTTGCATTGCTTTCTTGCTGAACAGACAGAGGCATATTATTAAAATCACAAAATGAGTCTGAAGAACTGTCTGCCGACGAATCTTCACGCTTCCTTTCAATACATGGCTTTTGAAGATTCGCAATCATCCAATAGTCCACGATTTAATCCTTTTTTAAAAAAAGCAATTCCTGATATAGTAATCTATTGCTTATGATAGCAATCGCAACAACATAAACAACACACTGCACTGCGGATTAATACAGTGTAAACAATTAGCGACATTAGCGTAGTGTCTACAGCAAGCGCGAATGATCTACGCATCCGGATGTAGTACGCATGCGCTTCAAAGACCATGGACCATGGTATAAATTCGTATTCATGAGTACTTTAAATTTTTTCGCTTTAAATTTTTTTTTTATTTAGTATGAATAACGATGAAATAAAATATCTACAACTAAAAAATATTTCTTTTATTTTAAATATTATCTAAATACTTTTTTGATGAAATAGGAAATTTTAAAATTAAAAATATTTTCTTCATAGCAAAAATTTATTGACTGCATTCACGTTGGTCAGCCAACCAACGTGAGCAACTGAAGCCTTGCAAGCAAGAAGTAATAACCGCATCACGGCCTTTTTAGCCGAAGAAACACATGTAATTGGCGTAGTAATATAGTTCCATATTTAAAGCGATTTATATAAAAAACAAGAGTTTTCCTGGAAAAAACGGAAACGTTACTAGATTCAGAAAGATTTTATTAACAACATATATTAATTATATGAAAATCCTTCGAGCCGTTTTAGAGATATTTTTCAGAATTTCAGTCCATTACTCCAATCGTTTTCCCATTTTGGCTTTAAATTGAGATTCAGATCTCAAAACATATTGCATGTAGAAATGTAAAATTTTCAGGATAGATTAAGACCGAAGATAAAAGACTATTTTGAAAAGAACAGAACAAAATACGGCATATTTGCTGAGATATTAAGTGTCGGCTTTTACAGATCTCTTTGATGTCAAACTAGCCGTATATAAGAGTTCGCAGCGTTCAGTTTGGGCTTCCGCTTGCGTCACTCGAAAAACTGTCGTTTTTCATGATAACTCATAGGTACAAATAAGTACTTTTAATAATAACCTATATAAGTTTTCCTCCATTATTTATTATACAGCCAAGTAACAGTTTCCAGGGATTTTGCATGTTGGGTAGTTTTATCCCTAAAAGTTGTAGGAGCTACATTTTTAGAGATCAAATTTCAAAAGAATATTTCATTTGCCATTATTGAAATTCAGCAAACAAAGTGAGTAAATTCCAGGGATCTACCAAATTTACCAACTGATTGTAACATTAGAAATTGGCAATAATACCTAAAAAATTGGAAACTATTAGAAAAAATAGCATTAATTAATTAAATCGAACTTTTTATCACTACAATTTGATTAGAATGTTTAATATTTTTCTTTAATAATCACTAAAAAAGGTCTTTGGTTTTTATCTTAAAAAATTTGCAAAAATCTTATTAAAGGTAATTTTTATTATAGCTCTTTACTTTCATTTCAACATTTATAAGATTTTCAAGAGCTTTTGCATATTTTTCAGGAAATAATTTTAATACTTTTTTATAGGTTTAATAGTTAAAAATAAAAGTAACTATAGTTAAAGATAAAATAATGTGAAAAAATAAATTTATTTAATATTTGCTGACTAATTTGTGCATTTAGTGAAAATTCACTATATTTTCAGAAGGGGGGGGGGCGAAAATTGCTGATTGCTTAACAACTGAACTGCATTTATAAATTTGATAAAATTGTTTGAAATTTTGGTGGGTATTTTTTGCGAAGCGATATGCCCTTTTTTATAAAAATGTGCCCTTTTTCATTCTCCACAAATGTGCCCTCTTTTTATAGCACCCTCCTGTCCCTTTTTCCTTGGTACCAGCACCCTGCCCTTTTTCAAACCTAGGGGGAACTCTGCGCCACCACTACAGAGAAAACTATAACTCATGTTTGTGTCTACATTTGTATTCTGTGAGAAAGTGTTGTGTTCTATAAAGAAATTCACAGGGAAATTGCTATCTTCTAAGTCATTTGGTGCTTTTCAAAACATACAGGAAATATTTTGTAATTGTACACGCACACATATATATATACAGGGTTGCACCCGCTACCTGGAGAACCTGGAATAGTCAGGAAACTTAAAAATTGGCCATAAAAGTAAAAAAAATTTAATATATTAGCCAGAATCTGGAAAAGTCGGGGAATTTCATATGATTGCCAAAAAAGAAAAAGCTAATTTTTCCTCCAACACAGTCATTTTTCCTTTTTTTTTTTTTTTTCTTAGCTTCTGCCATTTTTAAAAACAGGACCTCTTAGGAAAGATCCCCTATGGAGGGTAATCTTTCACTAGGTCAAAGTAATATGTAACTTCAGAAAATTATGGAGTGGAAGACTGATTTTTTATACCAACTATGTGAAAAATACCAGAGCCGGTAATCGAACCCGGGCCTTCCGCTTTACATGCGTATGCTCAAACCATCAAGCTATCCTGGCTGATTACCAGCTAGGCATTTCTTACATAACATTCGTTGGCAAAGTCACCAAGTCTGCAAACACAGCTGTATCAAGTGACATTATTAATCATGGCACAACTCTATTAAACCATGGAGTTGTGCCATGATTAATAATGTCACTTGATACAGCTGTGTTTCCAGACTCGGTGACTTTGCCAACGATTGTTATGTGAGAAATGCCTAGCTAGTAATCAGCCAGGGTAGCTCGATAGTTTGAGCATCCGCATGTAAAGCGGAAGGCCCGGGTTTGATTCCCAGCTCTGGTATTTTTCACATAGTTGGTATAAAAAAAAATCAGCCTTCCACTCCATAATTTTCTGAAATGAACTTTTCAGGCTTGACGAATAAATTTCTAAAGTAACATGTAACTTTTGTGTTTTCAAGTGATGCCACAGTTATTTTGCCCTCAACACAGCCAATGCACAATGCATGGCTAGACTGGAATTTTCTTAGAACACACCTGGAAAAGTCGGGGAATTTCATGCTCCTATTTGAGTGGCAACCCTGTATATATATATATATATATATATAAAGAATTTAGTACCGTTATAAAATTTAGCAATTAATAGATCTTATACTATTAAGTGAGCAATATTTGTATATATATTTCACTGTTCTCGAAAACGGTAGCTTGAACAGTCACAAGATTTAACACAAAGGTGCCCTCCGAAGGATCATTGTGCGCATCGAAGTTAGAATTTCAATTAGAATTTCAAATTTCTGTTTAGTTTTCTTTTAATTAATAAAAATATGAAAATAATAAGCTAATAATAGCAAAAAATTAGCCATTTAAATTTAATCCATAATTTAATTGTTGCCCCCCCCCCAAAAAAAAAAAAAAAATACGAGTTTATTTATTTTTTTTTTTCAACAGGAAAATAAATACATTTATCTAAACATGAACAATACTACACACTACTGATTGCAGAGCTTCCAAATTTGGCATATAGGTACCTGGGACCCTGCAGGTGTGCACTTCATCGAGATTTTTTCGAATTTCGAATTTGAATTTTTTAAATTAATGTTTGTTCGATTTTAAACATTGGCTTTTATGTTTCATTTTTCATGAATTTATTCTTTGATTGTAATCGTCTGCGTATCTTAGCAACAGCTATATTATGCAATTTATTTTTTATTTAATACATTTATTTGAGGGCGAATCTTTTTTCTCTTTTTAATTTATTATATTTTTTGAAAATAAAGTGGTAATGCAGTAGAAAAAATTAAATATATTAAATTTAAAATTTAAAAACGTATTTATAACAGTTATGTTTATGTATAATTTTTGTAGTATAACAATTATTTTTCATTTGTTAATTTAATTTCTTTAAAAGATTTTTTTTTTTCTAATTTATAGTATTTGTCAGGAAATAATGGTAGTATATAGTAGAAAGGATTAAACTGATTGGAATTTATTTGTTTTTTATGTATTTAATTCATTCTAAAAGAAAATCTACTTTTTATTTTATTTCATTATATTGGTCGGAATCAAATTGTAATACAGTGTAAATAGCATGAGCAATAAAATACTTGGTTCAAAAACTAAAATATTTAATAGACGCTGAGATACAGTTATCTTTAAAATCGTAGTTCTTAAATAATGGCAGACCCACCTATCGTCAATAAATACCCATATTGAAATACATAGGAAAGAGATTTCTACAGGCAGTGGGGACCTGCTCCCGATACAGTGCGGTCAGAGAAAGAGCTGCCGTAGTCAGCGAGTACCCGATGCGAGGTCTAGAGCGATTCCAATGTAATTATTTTTGTTTTTATTTATAATGTGATGTGAAAAATAAATAATGATCCAATTCGTTTGGAGATTCATTTAAATATAGTGGCCAGCGAAGCGGGCGTAGCCTGCTAGTACATGATAATACCAACAACATACACATAAAAGTGATTGTAATTCAATTTAAGTGTTAGCACATATTTTTTAAGATTTATTTATAAATTACTTGCGCTAAAGTGAACATATAGGACCACAACA
The DNA here is from genome assembly GCA_963930645.1 of Salticus scenicus. NCBI lineage: Eukaryota > Metazoa > Arthropoda > Arachnida > Araneae > Salticidae > Salticus > Salticus scenicus. The sequence goes on along the minus strand of OZ005656.1, from coordinate 107,999,851 downwards.
CTAAGACTAACTAGGAGTGATATTTATAAAGTAAAATTATATTTTGTTAAAATGTGTTTCTTTTTTTCTTTCAGTTGAAGGACGATGAAGAAAAGGTGAAGAATGATGAAGAAAAGAAAAATTGAAATGTATAGTGAAATAAACATGAATAAATTTTTTATGGACTTTTTATGGAAATTCTTGTTGTGATTGCCATGATCCATTGGTACTATGTTATAAAGATTAAGGCAAATTTCTGAAATACAGATAACATAAAAAGTTTGCTTAACAATAAAATAACGACACAAGTTTTACAAAATAAATATGATACTTTATTAACTGATATCATAACCAAATAGTGAGAGTATATTTTCAATCAAAAGTAATTAATTATATTATCATAAAATTCAATAATTTAAATAAGGTAAATAACATAATGCTTCAAAAAAGAATTTTAGCTATGGATATCTTTAGATTAAAAGAAAATTATCTTAATTTGAATAGTTTACATTTCATGATAATTTTTAAGTTCTTTACATATTTTACTATAATTTCATTGGATAATTCTTAACAATGTGTTTAAGCAAAATTTTATGTGATAAGCAAATAAGTTTTAATGTTATTTCAGCACTGAACTAGGAAGCACTTTCAGATACATATTGAAATTGTATTCGGAATTTATTTTCAGATCACTGCAGCATGTGATTATTAAAAAAAAATATATATTTAGCCGAAAGAGCTAAAATAATAACACTGGAACAGAAATATGCAACTTAATTCCTGAAGAGACTCATCCATTGTACAAAATTATCCATATGCTAAATGAATTAAGTTGGATGAAGAATCACAAAATTGAAGTATGTTTTCTATCGATATTTGTGAGAGGCATCACCATTTTTCTGGCAGAATTTCTTTCACAATAGTCCATTTACTCAATTTATTAAAATAGCAGTTTTTAGTGCACTAAAAACTAAAATACTTGTTCCAGATGTTTGTTAAGTTAAATACAGTCCATAAAACAGTTTTCACTTAAAATAATACTTTAGCTCCATGCAAACGGTAGAAGTGCTAAACCGCGGAGCTAATGAAGTGTGCCATTCAGCTATGTAATTCTGTTGCCAAGCGAAGAAGCAACAGAGAAAAACAGTCTGATCTCCATTCACTGTGTATAAATAATTCAATTTACTTGTAAATATCATCAATAAACATTTTTTGAACTATAAGTTTTATTTTCCCTTTTTTCATGATGTATACATAATATATGAAATATAAATATTTAAAATGCCTTAATATTAAAGGGGCTGCATTATTTTTAATTAAAGCTTATATTTACATTTGTACTGTTTATAATAGTATGGCCACTAGTAAGGAAATTTAATTAAAAAATCTGGAAATTTTTATTTAAAATTGAAAACAACTGCTATTTAATCAGAAGAGACAGAGTAATATGAAAGATGAAAAAGCCTTCCTTATCTATTTAGTTCAGGCTATAGGGGATTTTACTTGGGGAAATAGCAGATCTAATATTCCTTCTCTGCAACTCCAAAATTTTAAATTCCCGCTTCAAATAATAAGTAATGAAGATTTTTCTTCTACTTTCTGACAAGGGAAGTATGAAACAGTAAAATTGCTATTGAAACCAAACCAAGCTTAAATTAGAGCATGGTTGAAAACATTGGGTACAGTACAAATTTGCTGCAACAACCCCCATAGGGGGGGAGATGTGACCCCCTAATAGTTTGTTTTTTCTATAAAAGCCAACAGAACACACACCATAATGGGAACGGATGGTGCAGTGGTAGCGTGCTTGACTTCTGATATGGAGGTCCTGGATCAAGTCCCCTCTAGGGTGTTTTGTATTTTAATTTTTTATTTCGACTGAAACATTTATTTTTTACATTTTTAGTTAAATCATTATTTTAAGAGGAAAATATTAATTATATTAAAACAGGATTTTTTTTTTCAGCACACACAATTTAATAATTTTTTTAGTTTTTAACCAATTTATTTATTTACTCGTAATTTAAAGAAATTAATAATTAAATGGGGAAAAACTTTTATATTACATATAGATAAAATTTTGTTAATGATTGTTTTATATAAATTTTTAATTACTATTTTAACGATGACATTAATAGCAAGAGTTAATCGTCTGCTCTCAATTGTATTATTTATTCATGCAATTTTTTGTATGAAAAATCTTGAATGAACAATGGCTGTTGCTGAACTATTCGATGTCGCATTTAACTTTTATTTCAAATATTTCATTAAACAACTGTCAAATTTGGTGGTGTCGGAAGAACTGATAATAATATTGAACACAATGAGAATTTTTCTCAATGATTTAACTAATTTATAATTAGTAGAGGTGCCAATTATTATGATTTGTGGCATTACGGACAACATATAAAAATTACGTACTATGCGCTTTTTTAAAAATCACGGATATCGATTGTTAAAAAAAAAAGAATTCCCACTAACGATCGATGATAGAACGCACAACGGAAGCTTTCCCATCCTCAATCTTTCTCCTAGAAACTATAAAGAAATAAAATTATACAATATTTCTTGCTGATGTAATTATTTTTTGACCCCCCCCCCCCCTTCTTATTTCCAACTAGCCATTGACGATTAAAAGCTCATGCAGATGCCTTTAGTTTCCAAATCTTTCTCCATCAGCAACATAATTGTCAATATTCATTTTAAACTTGCTTTATTAGATAGATGAATGAGAAATAAAACAATTCTACTTCTATATAGGTTCTAGAATCTAATTATTTATATTTTGACTGCCCCTCTCCCTACCCAGCTAGTGATCAAGGCTTACTTTTAGAATTTAAAAAGTGATAGAAGTGCTCAATATTTCTCACATGTGCCGTTATTTTTAGGCTTTATTACTAAACTTTATGAATCTATTTGTTTTTCCGTAATAAATTTAAAATACATACTATATCATCAAACAAAAAATATGCAAGATTCATAAAGAAAAGAACAATGTTTTAGTATTTGATGCCATAAAAACAGTTGTCTATATAAAAAAAAAAAATGACTATTAAAAAAATAACTAATGTAAAATAAAATAAATTTGTAACCCCCCCCCCCCTCCAAAGCAGGTTTTATACATATATATATATATATATATATATTTCATTTTGTAAGAAGATAAAGAAATACATATTTATTTACTTTTGTTTAGAAATTTTTGTAATTTTTTAATTAATATATTATATATTTGTTTACAAAAACTGTGCAATCCGTTATATGTGAGTTTGTGCGTAAAAATTACTTCGTGAGGTGGTTCACGTTTCATAAAAATATAATTGATTACTGATAGTTCTTATTGAAACTTGGCACCTCTAAATTAGTATACATCTAAAAAAAAATTCAAAATCTGGGTAAATATGAATTTTACAAATCTAGTAATCTCGATGAAAAGCCAAATATTTAACAAAATGTTCGTTATTGAACAATAATTGATGGTGAACAAAATTGTGGCCCAAGTAGTTTGAGTATTATTTGATATTTTGGTTTTTTTCTTATTTGAGGGTCTAATTTTCAGGGTTTTTACCTTTGAGTCACAATCACCCCTGTACATATGTCTAAAATTTGTGTTCTGTATGGCAGAGGGAGACCCCTGATTAATGATTTTGCCTTGGCCCCTATTTCTGTAATTCAGTTACTGGATAAGAGATTAGGGGCATTTTTGATTTTTAAACAAAAGGGAGATGGGAGAGCAAACATAAGCAATGTTAAAGGGGGTACATCACAGATCGTCAAGGTCCATAAAATATCATAGTCAACGCCCATGATATTTTAAAGGTAAAATTGTGTATAGAATTACCTAATTATTATTTTTAAATTCAGTTTTCACATTCCGAAAATACAGAATCGTTAAATTAGTATATTCATTTTCTGTAAATTAAATTTTTTTAATTTGAATTTTGAGTTTAAAAATGTAAAAAATTAAACACATTTTTTTTTTCATTATTTAGTTGTAAAATAAAAAACTATGATTTAAAACTCAATTTTTGGAACAAGTACTAATTTAATGGTTTATTTTCTGAATATGAAAATGAATTTGAAAATGCCTATTGGGTAATGAGTAATTCTATAACAAATTTTGCAATAGACTTACTCAGGATTTGGTGATCAAAGATGGTCACGAGGGACATTCAGTCATAAGAGGGAGTGAGCAAACAAAGATAAAATATATGCTACAGTCAATAACAAAAGTGTCCAAACACTAGCAAAAATTCCTATGTAAAAAAAGTACACCTTATACGATTTTGTTAAATAAATCCTTGTCGAATCCTGTTCTTAGTCAGTGTAAGAACATGATTCGATAAGGATTTATTTAACAAAACCACATGAAGTGTACTTTTTAACACAGGAATTTTTGCTAATGTTCGCACACTTTTGTTACCGACTATACCTCCTGCCTTTCATCAACAGACATGCCAAGTCTCCTGCTTTTTGCTTGTTTTTCTATGCTCCTGCTTTTCCACTCATTTCTCCTGCTTTTCTGATGTAATTTTTATCTATCCCTCTTAGCATAATTTATGCTTAAAATTTGTGGGATTGGGTAAAAAAATTTGAAAGAAAATTGAAATTTATCTTGCCCTGCAATTTATCAAGTTCAGTTTGAATGTGAATTACTATACAATGCTTTGAAACTAACTTTTGCTAAGAATAAATTTTTAACTTTCATTTTTGCATAATGAAAAATGTCCTATCAAAAGAATTTTTTTTTTTTTTTTAATACCATAACTATTGAAAACTTAAAGAATTCAATTTTCATTAGAATATAGCTGATATTTTGATTTCTTTATTACCTTTCCTTTTACAAAGATAATTAAGATTCTTATTGTTTTATATTAGGAGCAGAATGATCAAATCTGTCAATTTTTGACTTAAATTTTAAACAACTGTATGTCTGAGTTTTTTTTTTTTTTGGGGGGGGGGATAGTTTGTTTTACTGCAAGACACATATATTATTCATTTAATTTTAATACTGATGCTTTGTAAATACCTCCTAAGCTTATAAAGCTTTACTTAAAATTAAATTTGCATTATTTTACTAATTTTTCTTACAAACTTCCTTGTTGGAAAAAGTCTCGGGATTTCTGTTATAAAATCTCCTGCTTTTTGGTCATTAGAAGTTGGCATCTCTGCATCAAAATCTCATATGGTCTTTTTGTTCAATTTTAGAATTTTAAGTTTTTTTTTTTTTCAAAATTATTATTAATTGTTTATAAAGGATCTAGTAGATAAAGTAGGGTCAATGACCCCAGAAAGGTATTTTGAAAATGACTCGTGTGGTAACATCAACGAGATATAAAACTACCATTAACACATTCAGCCTCTCATCTCGCTACGTTCGGGAGATAATGGATCAAATAGACGCTAGAGGTTTTAAATTTTTTTTTTTTTTTAAAGACTATTACAGCTGCACTAATGAAACAACCGTTTGTTAGACAAAATAGTCTACATTATATATTTTTTGTAGAGTTTTTCTATCGTATTTACTATTAAAAAAAAAATTAAAATATTTTTTTTCAAGATTTTATTCATAGATCACACAAAGGTACAATCACAGAAAAAATATATAATGTAGCTTACTATGTCTAGTATTACTACCAAAAAGTGCATAAATATAAAATGGGTGCAACACTTCCAAAAAAAAAATTATACTTCTTATGACTGTCTTAGGTACTAATGACTTTACGTTTGTCTTTTGAACCTTTTATTACTGTATTAAAAAGTAGTAACATGTTTATTATTAATGTACAAGTTTGTGAAAGCTCTGTATTACAGTTTTTATTCACATTAAAAAAGAAATATGCTGAATATTTAAAAATTAAGTCAAAGAAAATATTTATTGTAATACAAAATATATTACTAAAGTAAAATTAATCTTCATCGCTGTCCTCATTAATGACTGCAATTAATCTCTTTTGATGTAAATATATCAGATAAAGCTTGTGCTGGATGTAAGATATCGGGCATAAGACAAGTAATAAACAACTGCAGCTAAGTGAGAACATCATCCTACTGTTCTTGGACCATTAGGACAGTTGCAGCAATATCGGCGTATGCTTTCTATTGTCGTTCCATTTGGTACATATTCAATGATAAGTTTTACGGTTCACATGTCTTGGTCTAACTTCTAGTTTTAATATGCTGGGTGTGGTTTTAACAAACTGTACTGTGAGATTGCATTCTTCATTCATTATCTCCGCTAAATAAGACACAGCGGCAGCCTGTGAGAGTTGGTAGGAGCCAGTGAAAAACATAGCGAGCTGTTCTTTATTTAATTGTGGGAAATCTAGAATTTCAGACGATTTAAGTTGCTGAAAAGCAGACTTTCGACGATTCCAATTTTTTTTAAATGACTTTTTCACTAAGAATATTTACAACACTCATTCTGCTCTCCATGTACTTAAGCAGCTCATCATTTTTATCGCCATCAGAATTTAATCTTTAACCATACTTGTTTTGTAGAAATTCAACAATTTTACAAAGCACTTTCAACTTCGGTATAAAATAAACTTGTTATCCAAAGAATTGTGTAGAAGGCGATATTTTTGGGCTATCGCACCATGAACTGCTTCTACAACCCATCTGAATTTTGTAACACTTCTTGATTCATTAGCCTCTTCCGTTGTTAGTTGCGACCTGTTTCCTTTTAAAGCAGGCATAAATACTGTATAGCCTTTACTTTGTAGGAAATCAACTTAATCGTGAAAACCACGATCTACAATACAAATATCGTTTGGTGATAGTAATGTCCGTCAACCAGTAGAGTCTTGTAAAACAAGTTTCAGTATTGAAACATCATTTTGAGTGCCATAAAAAGTTCCTGCAAAGTCTATAATATAACCATTTATAGTGCAGATGGTGAAAGGTTTGCAAAGACTCTTTTTTTTTTTTTTTTTTCTGCTCGGAGGAAGATTTTCTTTGATAAAAATTATTTTGACTTTTTTTATGTCGTACCATCGCAGATAATAACAAGTTGATTATCAGATGGACTGAATAACTTCTTGCCTATACTGGAGGTGTTAGAAATAAGATCTTGACGTGTAACAGCACTATAACTAAAATATTTTGGTAAAATATCTCTCTCAAAACCTTTCACGATCTCGTCAAAAAAATTCAGATACGTATTGTTCATATTGCAAACCCAAAACAGCAGCAATGATCTTATTTGAATTTCCTGTCCTTAATTTGAAAAGAAAAATGATTAAAGCTTGCGTCATGGTCTGAGTTTTTGTATTTCTCATTGAAGGTAGCATATGTTTGAGCTATATAATGTTTTCCCAAGTAAGGCCAGTCAGAGTTTTAAGTTGATTTTCTGATAATCCATTTTCTATTCGATCGAACTTGGGAAAGTACATTCATAAAAGTAACTAATTCTGATTTTTTAATTTTACTTGTATTAGACATGATACATAAGCGGGACAAGTCGTCTTCTTAAATTCTATCACCAATCATATGTTCATTGCAGCAAAGAACACCACTGGGTATAAAAATCATTTTTCTTGCGAAAATGTCACATCGTGTTTCAAGAGATACTACTTGCAGATTTACTTCTACTCAACATATTATACAGAACTGATGTGTTGGTACTACTCGTGGAAAAGGCATTTCAATATAATCATCCTCTTCAGGACTAGTTATGCGACACACAAAATCATCATCGTTTGTATCTACAGGTTCGACTATCATAGAATCACTGTCAGTCTCGGTATCACTCACAGTAGGCTTTGAAGTTGAGGTTGCCTGTTTATAGATACTTAGACGACATTTGTTGCATATTACGTTACTTACCGAGATATTCTTCTTGAAACAATCACTGTATGTTTTAGCTTCATTTTCAGTTTTGATAACTTTTTTATACTTGTTATCTTTACGCAAAAATCTACAACAGTTTTTACATTTACCAGACATATTTGAGTACAATTACTCACTAAAAAACAATAAAATAGTTTTCTATAGAAAATTTAAAAGTTGAAATACTCTGCAACAATCAGCAGAAAATTATTTAAATTGAGCTACTATAGTGGTGGGGTTAGAAGAATAAAAGATATAGTGCAGCCACGTTCCCTAAAACTACCAGCGACAATGTGTCCAAAATGTTGGAGGGGTGCCAGCTTGACCAGCAGGTTGTGATTTGGAAAACATCCAATAATTCATGCTCATTCATTTTCTCTGAGCCAGATAACTGTCACCTTTATTTTAACAGCGGACTTGTTGAATCAGCGCTTGCGCAGAGGCTACCATGGTTTCATGAAATGTGGTCGAAGAATAAACAAAATACTACACAATACACACACGCAACTCAGTGGCAGATCCAGAACTTGGCTTTTGGGGGGGGGCTAAGATTTTTCAAGGTGTTATTCTAGACCAATAAAAAATTTACAATTGTAATATTCAATTGTGAATGTCAGTGTTTTGGGGGGGGGGGGGGGGCCTAGCCCCCCCCCCTTAAATCCGCCACTGACGCAACTAGCTGGAAAGTGACAAGTTGTGCCTTGTACTTTAAGTTTCACAAACAATTTTCATCTCTGTACATCAAAATCAATGTCATACTTATATTTTGAACTACTAACTAATATATTTTTTAGTAATAAACATGTTACTACTTTTTAATACAGTAATAAAAAGTTCAATCAAAAGACAAATGTAAAGCCAAATAGTACCTAAGACGGTCATAAGTTTTAATTTTTTTTGGACGTGTTGCACCCATTTTATATTTATGCACTTTTTGGTAGTAATACTAGACATAGTAAGCTACGTTATATATTTTTTCTGTGATTGTACCTCTGGGCAAACTATGAATAAAATTTTGAAAAAAAAAAAATATTTTCATTTTTTTAATAGTAAATATGATAGAAAAACTCTACAAAAAAGTATATAATGTAGACTAATATTTTGTCTAACAAAAAGTTTTTGTTTCATTAGTGCAGCTGTAATAGTTAAAAAAAAAAAAAATCTATTTTAAAAAATACCTGCTCTAGCGTTTATTTGATCAATTATCTCCAGAATGCAGCGAGATGAGAGGCTGAATTTGTGTCAATCGTAGTATTATATCTCGCCGATGTTACCACACAAGTCATTTTCAAAATACCTTTATGGGGCCGCTGACCCTGACTTATCCTGCTAGACCCTTTCTTTTCTTTGCATTTAAAAAAAGGTATTGTTTCCCTATCTTCTACAATTTGAGTGGGGAATAAAGGACAATAATTAGGAAATTTAGTGACCACTGGTATACTTGTATATTTAAGTTGTTCAGAATTTAAGATCTTGAATGTAAAGAAAGGATGTAATTTTTAGCTAAATTTTCTAATTTCTACATTTTTAAAAATATAAGGATGAAATTCTTCAGATTTGTGTAAGAATTTCAGACACTCATGCAAACTCGTAATTTTTTTTCCTAATGTTAATTTGAGTTTTGACAATATCTGCAAATTTTCATGACATTTCTGAGATATAGCAGAAATGAGTTGAGTGAGAACAAAAATAAAATAAAACATTTGTTTATATGGATCAGCTGAATTTAGCTTTTATGCAGTGGTTAAATAATTAAATTATTTTTGTAACATGATGCTTTTGCCATATGAAGTGTTATAAAGTCAATCATATGTATAAATTTTATTTTAAGCGTTTTCATCTTTTCTGAAGTTTTTAATATTTAACAAGTTGAGTGTGGTGCCAATGTTGCTATATTTTCCACTCAGGTGTCAGCAAGCAAGCACTTGATGCTAAAAGTTATTTTTGCCAAAATCTGTAAATTATTATCTAGGGAAAAGATTTAGTAAGCAGTTGAACTACAGTATATTACACTCATTGTTTTTGATATAATACACATTTTTATTTAAATTGCATGTAATTAAATAATAATAAAAAAAAAAGATTTTGGAAAAACTTAAATTTGAAGGAATTCTTATATTCCTAAATTGGAATTAACTCTTATTTTGCATTGCATAGGAAATAACGTACTTGCCAACCAATTTTAATAAAAAAAGGGAAGATTTTTGTTGAAAAACCAGAAGATTTCATAAAAAAAGGGAAGATTCTTTTTTTCTTTGATGTATTAAACAATACAGTTTTACAATTTTAATATTTTGAAGCAATCTATAAAAATGTTTTAGTATAGATTGATTATACTCAGGGATGGCATCAACTAGGAGGCCAGGGGGGCACAGCCCATTTCAAGCTTTCCCTCCCCTCCCCCCCCCCCAAAAAAAAAAAGAAAAAAAATCACATGTGATTTTTAAAATTGGAAATTAGCTGAAAATTTTTCGCTAACATTGTTGGTTGGCTGATTAGTTTCATATTAATAATGTCATTTTCAATAAATTGGCGACATAAATATTTATATGTATAATTTTTAACAGTGTTGTGCAAGTTCACGAAAAAAACGAGCTAGTTCAAACTCAAGTTCATCGTCTAAAAAACGAGTTAGTTCGCGTTCATTTTTAAAAAAGAGCAAAACTCATTTAAAGTTCATTTTTACGTAATTTTTTTTTTTTTTTTTCCTACGAAGATTTTCTACTCTGTGAACACTTTCATAGATAATTTATTTATTTATTTTTTAAATTACCATGAAGATTATTCTTAATTTAATTCTTAATTATACTTACAACTTTTAATTATAATTTATTAACTTAATTGCAGTAAAAATTTATTTAGCGGCCATTTCTGAATAGCGGACTCGCTATTTTTGTGTTCTTTTTCATTCTCAAATTCCCAATACGTTTGTTTTTGCGTATGAAAAAAATTGTTAATAGAAGACAAATTCCATCATTTAGAGTTTCCGTTGTTTTGAAGTATACTATTTTTAAAATAGCATCATGGTTTGATTTAATTAATTTTTACTTGATTGCGTCATGTCCAATGTCGGCTTTAGGCTTTCAGATAAATCACTATAAAATTTTGCTTGCTATTTAGTGTATCTACATAAAAGCTAAAATCAGCTGAAAAGATGAATAAGTCCCCCTCAGAAATAATGATAACATAACTATTTTGATAACTATAAAGTAGAAGGTATTTGATACTTCTATACATATAAAAAGAAAGTACTAAATTAGTGAAAATTTTCAAACTCCAGTTTTTGATGGAGTTCTACATTTTGAGATATCCTGGACACGATTTGACTGTTTTTAGGAAATATCTGTCTGTGTGCGTATCACACATTTTGTGGACGCTGTATCTCACGAACCAATGAACGAAATTTAACCAAACTTTCAATTTAGTTGCACCTTGACCTAAAATGGTTCTGATTAGATTTGGAGATCAATCGCTCAACAGGTAGTGCTGTGATCTTGTTATTATTAGAAACCCTGGATAATCTCAGAGCTACGACAGGTACTTAGTACGCATGCTCAGTGAACAAACACTTGTCCAGGTTCCCTCTTGCTACAGTAACCCTTTTACAATGCTTGGCGCTGATCGCGTATTTGATGATTTATTGGAGTAAGTTTTTAAAGATATTCTCTAAAGTAAAGCAAAAAATTTTTTCTTTTACAATCAAACTAAGATACATTGTGCATTACGTTACATTCGTTTTATTATTATTATAATTATTTAAATTTAAATTACATTTCTATATTCATATAAATATTTTACACTATCTTTTATCTATCATATTGCATATCAAAAATTCTGAATTTTAATACTCTTTAGTTTTTAATAATATACTATGGAACTGTAGTCTAAAAAAATATATTTATACAAACTGATAATAATAATAATAAAATTATTTTTATTTATTTTAAAAAATAATTTATTTCATCAAATTTGTCCTTGTAGTTACTGGTAAAAAAGTTCATTGATATTAAGATTAATTAGTAAAAATTTGACGATTTAACAGTTAATTTGATTTGATATATTCATTTGAGAGATGAACGTTTAGCTTTATGATTAATTTTATTTATTGTAATAACTTACAAATATATGCATTCACAGCACATTAAATGCTTAAAAATTGTTTTAGTTGGATTATAAAAGGTTTTTCAGGGGGTCAAATGTTTTTGAGACTGTAACATTAACTTTGCTCTCAAAGCTGGTAGACAGGCGATATCAGGTTCGATACCAGGTAGCGCTCATTGGGCTAACTTTTTGAAATTATCTGTAGTTTTCTCCGACACAAGCGTAAATATGGGCTAGAACCCCTTAAAAAGACCACCCCTTACTTAGGTTATTCAACCCATACCTCGGCCTTTCTTTTGTGGTCAACTGGCATATTAACACCAACATATTTTTCTTAAAATAATTCAGTTTAGGAAAATTGAATTAGTTTAATACTTAAAAACGTACCAATATTTTATAGTTAAATGCATAATCATTAATAATCTGAATATTTGTAAAAATATTTATTAACTTTAAAAGTTTTATACATCCTTATTGTTCATGTCAAAAGTTAATTTTTCCTCAAATGTAATACAAATATATATTTTTTTTTTTTCCTTTTTTTTTTTTTTTTTTTCGTACCTTTGAATAAAGTATGAAAAAAAAAAAAAATAATAATAATAAAGATAAAAAATAATGTGTATGATAAAAAGAAATATGACACCTAATAAATAAATTAATTAATTAATTAATTAACAAATAAATAAAAAGAAATAAAATAAAGAAATAAGCACTTATAATTTTACAACATAAAATTCTAACATATGTTAATCTCATAAAGAATGGTTGATTGGTTGTATGGCTTAAGACTGATTGACTACACTAGGGGCCTAGGCCTACAGGAGAAATGCCCTCCGTGGGGGTCTTTCTAAGTGGATCTAGATCGTATTTACACGAGTTTTAGAGAGAACTACGGAAAACTCCGAACGGCTAGATTGATGAGCGCATTTTTTGATCGAACCCGGCACTTCCCATCTACCAACTTTGACCGTAGAACCGCTTGGCCACCATAGAGGGATTTACTTCTATTAATGCCTGGATTTCACCATAAAAAATAAAATAAAATTGAAAAACAAATAAAATAATTTTATGTTTTTAAATTAATAAATAAGAGAAAATTAAGCATTTTAATATTTTTAACGTTATTCTTTTCGCCCTCGTATTCCGTATTTTTGAATAAATATAAGAAAAATATAAGGCACCTATTGAGTTTAAGCTTTATGCATTAAATAAATGTACTAGCCTTTATTTATATACTCCTGAAAAAAAAAAAAAAAAAAAAAAAAAAAAACTAAATAATTAAAAGGCCTTTTTTATTTATTAGTTACGTATTTTCAATACTAAAATTTCAAAAAATATGCTTTACTCTATCAATTGTATTTATATCTAAATGTCTGTTATATTAATCAAAATAATTTTTAATAAGATCAGGTAACACAAAAATAAATAAATAAATAAAATAATAATAAGTGTATATTAGTTAATGTTAACTTACATAATTTATTTTCAAAATTGTTCTAAAAAGGAGGGAAAAAAACCGAACGCCGCACGTTAAAAGTGCGATTTTTTCTGAAAGAGGTTGGCTGTGTAATTATTGAAGTTATCGCCAAATCTAACATTAGAAAATAATTAAAAAAAAAAAAAAAAAAAAAAAGAAAGAAATATTACGATATTTTTTAGTCAAATGATGAAAGATAAACATAGATATAATGCATAGAAATAAAAAAAATTCAGTTTTTTTCTTATAGATATTAAAAAATGAGATAAAATAATAATATTGCTTCTTTTGATTGATCGAAAACGAAACTGTTTTTAGAAAAGTACTTATTTAGAAAAGAATTGACGAAAATCAATGGAAATTTTTATTTCTATTAATAGAAAAAACATTTAGGAACATGAAAATTTGCTTCAAAAATTTTAAATTACATTTAATTAATATGAATATATGCATTTATGAAAGTCAGAATTTCTTCCTGCCTTATGCCTGTGGTAGCGGTTATTTTTTATTTTATTTTATTTTATTTTTAATTTTTAACGAAAAAAAAAAACTTATTTAAAAAAATAATAATAATTCTTTTGATGTTGGCACAAAATTGACTTTCTTTCGGCATAATTCTCTGAGATAAAAATCGTTTGCATTCATCATGGAAAACATTTTTAATAAATAATAATTTAATAAGTACTTCGTACTGCATGAATTTGAGTAAAATTATATTGAAGAAAGTCTTGTGGTGACCGCAACATACAAGTTTTGAATAAAAATTAATTGACAATTTTCCTTTCCTTTTAGAGAAAGACTGGTCGATCGAAGATAAGAAAGGATGGGACATAAAGATAATTATTATGGGAACAAAATCTGATCGTGTACCCAGCAAAAGAATGTACACAACAACACTGTTGGGGGGGGGGGGGAGAAAGAAAATCAGAGAGAGAGAATCCATTGTCGTATACTTGACTGATATAAATCAATACTTTGATGGAAGGCGACTTCATGCATTTTAGAGGTCTAGGCCCTATCCCAGCTGCAGTACGCTGCGAGGCGGGCACCGGAGACCCATAGGTGCCTTATTGTTATCAGGAGGCCCGAAGGCAGGTTGTATGGGCGACAAATTACCGGACTCTCATACAAATAACATTTGGACATTTCATTGTCCACTGTCCACGGGGAAAACATTCCCTGAAGGTGGTTCATTTCCAGAACAGTATAATCTGTTGTCCTGTGAGACTTCCGCTATTTCTTTATACATGTGAATAGTCGTAATAAAAGTCTTGAGTGGAGAGACAGTTTCTTTAAAACATAAAAGATTGAAACTAGTATTCCTTACCGATTTATTATCATGTTGGATTTGAAGTTTTAAACTAAATTTATACATGCTACAGATAGGCTAAGTAAATTATTAGTATATTTTCTAATGTCTATTTATATTTTTAACCATAAAACTATAAATATATTCCTATTATTGAATTGTTTCCAGATATTAGTTTTAAATTAAAAGTTTTTTTTTTTTATTTCCAACACTTTAGGAAAAATGCGAAAAAATAAATAAGTTAATTAACAAAACTAGTATCGCGCAGTGGTCGAAATTATAAAATACATGCTAAACACTAACGAGAGCGTAAGTGTTTCTGTTTCTACGTCGGGAGGGCGGTAGGGGGGAATTAAAGGGACAAATTCAGCCCCTGAAGTATGTGTGACACTGTAATTTTGTCATGAACAGCAAGTGACTATTAGAGAAAGTTTTATTAAAATCAGTAAGAAGGTGATATAAAGACAATTATTCGCTTTCAATCTGCTCCTAGACCCCCCCCCCGCCATCCTTCAGATATATACTAAGTTAAAGTGGTACCAATTTAATTGATTGAAATTTCTAAAAACGTATTATGAAAATAATTATTTAAATTCATTCTTTGGTGTTTATTGTTTTTGCGATTTCCGAATTTTAAAAATGACCTTTTTTCCTGTGCCCTTTTTACCAGTGACTATTTTTTTCCAGTGACCTGTTTTCCGGGATCCATTTTGCACAATTAATCTCCTTTCTGCCCTTTTCTTCTTCTACTTTCCTTTTTATATTTCAGACAGAAATATTTAATATGATTTTGAGTTTGAATTGCTTTTTCACGCTCAAGTTCGTGAATAAAACGAACTTCGCTCAACTCAAGTTCATAATTTTAAAAACGAGCGAAGTTCAACTCAAAACTCAAAATTTTTGAGCTACGCTCACGAACGCGTTCGTGCACAACACTGATTTTTAACTACATTAAGCAATTTCAGAATTTTTTCCTTAACATAAAATAATAATAATATAACTGCAATAACTTTTATATCCACATAAAACCTTAATAAAATTCCATGCCAACAGAAAGGCAAATTTTTTAAACAAATATAGAATATGATTTTTGTGTGTACATTAATCATACATATAAAAAAAAAGTGGCAGTAGCTAATTATCAGTTTGAAACGTACATAAAACCAACTGAGTATTAATTTTCTTAAATTGATTTGGGAAAAATATTCCTACCTGAAAAAAATATTCTTCATTTTTACCCCTATGTTTACACATTTGGTATAAATATGACAAACAAATATTTTATTGAGAAAAAATAAACAGATTCATTAAATTCAGCAATAAAAGTCTAAAAATAATTTCATACATCAGAAATATTGAGCACTTCCATTGCTTTATTGTTTCTAAAATTGATTATTGATCACAATCTGGGGGAAGGGGGAGGAAAACAAAACTAATTACAGAGTAAGAAATATTAAACTCTTTCAACTCTACTTCTAAAATCTAATGAAAGAAGTTTAAAATTAATATTTATTATCATTTATGCTGCAGATAGATAAAGATTAGGAAACAAAAGACTTCTGCAGAACATTTGATTGCTGATCACTAGTTGGAGATAAATAAAGAGGGGGGGGGGGGATAATTACATCAGCAAGAAATATTTAATGATTCTATTTCTTTACATGTTCTAGAATCTCATAAAGCAAGTTCGAAATGAATATTGACATTCATGTTATGGATGGAGAAAGATTGGGAATCTGGAGTTTTCGTAGAACATTTGGGGTTTCTTTTTAAAACGAACGATATCCGCAACTTTTTTTAAAAACGGAAGATTTCATCATCTGTCCGGAAGACCAGAAGAAACGCTAAAA
Source organism: Salticus scenicus (assembly GCA_963930645.1). Taxonomy (NCBI): domain Eukaryota; kingdom Metazoa; phylum Arthropoda; class Arachnida; order Araneae; family Salticidae; genus Salticus; species Salticus scenicus. The sequence goes on along the minus strand of OZ005656.1, from coordinate 107,983,305 downwards.
AACCGGAAGTCTTCCGGGAAGATCGGAAAAGTTGACAAGTATGAATAATAAGATTCAGTTGGCATAAAATGTGTTCATAGAAAATTTCACTTACTCACAAACTATTTCTGTAATAAACTCTGTGATCTTATGTGTCCTTACCCTTGTTTTACATTTCATTGCATTTAGCACTTCATTATTAATATACAAAATATTTATAATCTTAATGATCATCAATAAAATATATTGCATTAAAAATTTAATTTTTTTACAAGACACTAGCTTCCTTTTATGTCGCAAATCAAATGTTGTGACCTGAAATTTTATAAAGAGAGACTGGGGAATTTTAAGATAAACCCAGATAATTTTATTTTTGAAAAAGAGTGAGAACCCTGTCATAAGAGCATTGAAGCTATAATCAAAAGTATTCAGATTTCAGTGAAATTTTAGCTGAGACATTTTTGTCTGCAATTTTTAATACTTAGTGATTTTTGTGCAATAATGTTTTACAGCTTCTTCAATATTCCTAGAATTCTTCTTAGATAAATATTATATTGTGCTGATGAATGTTCTAGCTTTCAATTGATGCTCCTGTTAACTTTCATGAAATAAAAGTACAGCTAAAACTATTTGAAGGAATATTTTTTATTAACAATAAGTACAGAATATTTTTAAGGCAACAAGAAATACTTGGACTTCTCTTTACTTTCTTGGATTTCACCTGTAATTAAAATTAAATAAACTTACACTAAAAATAATTAACGAGATTTTATAAAAGTAAGAGAAACTAAATGTTTAACTAAAATATATTTCATGGTTTATCTGTTTCTAACTCATAGGTATCTAATTAGGAACGCTTAAGAACTATAATACATTGTCCATAAAAAAAATTACAGGTAGTTAAAGGGTATCAAGATGCACACCTCTACTAAATTATAAGAACAATTGTTACTGTAAAATAGATATCAGAGTTCAATAATTTTGCCATTCAGTTGGAAGTTGTAGCATCACTAACTTTATCTGATTTTCTAATTTTTTTTTTTCCCCGAATTTGAGTTATTTAAATTTTTTTTTCATATTGCTAGCACGAAAATATCCACTTGCCATGTAACAACTTAAAAAAAGAGGCAGGATTTCACCTCATGAAAATCGCTTATTAAAAGCAAATTAAGTAAAACAGTATGAAAAAGATCATGCTTTTACTAAAAAAATGACACTTTTCATTGTACTTTTAAAAAAAATCACTGGGGTACGGAATTTTTAAAATTAATTGGCTATTCATTTGTATTTGAGTCTAACGCAAAGGTTGGCATCTAACACAAATGATATATTGTAGAAATGAATCTAATATATAACTATCTGCCATGAATCGTAATATGTCTCTTTTAAAGTAGACTTTCTACTTGAAGGACCTAGGCCTGGTAAGATATCTTCTGTGGGAGACTTTCTAAGGAGTCATAGTCCGTATTCACGCATGTTTTACGATAAGTATAAGCACATTGTATACTATTTTTTAACAAGTATATTACATATTCAAAAGGTAAACTCTCATTTCTTTGTCAATACACAGAATTTCTTCTCTTTTGAAATCAAATTGTGTTCAGGTTAGAAAATCCCAATTTACACAACTATGATATTGAAAGTAATTTTCATTTTATTTTCAAGTAGGCTGCAATTTTGCTTTTTTACTGACGCTTAATTTTTGTCCACCTTTCAGAGTAGGGTTGTTTGATAAAATGCTTCTTTCTGAAAAACCTATGCATTTTATTTGGGAATGTTTCTCTAAAAATAAACAATCTGCATATAACACCCATTTCCAAAGCTTTCAAAATAAGTAATATAAACAACAAGAATGAATGAAAGACAAACTGCTGTTCATTGACATAATAATGTATTGACGAAAAGAGTGACATATCTGTTATGAAAATGTATGGTTAATTTCATACAAAAGTGGACAAAAAGACTTTTTTTTTTTACTAATACTTTTCGACTAACTCATTTATTTTTCATTTATTTTTTTTTTTTTTTTAATAGAAAACATATAAAATATCTATATAAATATTTCTCTTAATATGGACCAGTTATGATTAAATTTTGTCAAAGCAATACAATAATGACGTCATGGGAAAACAAATTTCTTAGATTCATAGTGTAAATAAAAAAAAAAAAAATGTATATTACTCTAACATACGTGACACATATTTCTACACTAAAAAAGGCAATAACTGAATGTAAATAAATGAGAAGTAGATTTTATAAATAGTAGAAGCAAGTACTTATACAAGTAAAATTAGATGGATCAGGACCATTTGCAGCATAGTGAATGATTATGCCAAATATAAGCTATCACTTAAAAAAAAAAAAAAAAAAAAAAAAAAAAGAACGAATATTTTTTTTCTTAATTAGCATTGCCAATTTCCCAAAAAAGTAAAATATGTAAGGATAAAAAATATTCATATATAGGCAATATTTAAGCACAAGGATTCAGTTCATTATTTGTCTGATTAGATAATTTTATAGAAAAATGTATTTTTAAAAGTTGCATCTTTGCAAGTATCATTTTAAACCTAGCAATACTTTAAAAATATAAACAGAATAAGAACTATTGTCATAAGTTGATTTAAAAAAAAAAAAAAAAAAAAAAAAAAAAATGCTACAATCAAAAGTATAATCATAATAAGTATAAAGTTTTTTTTAACAAAAAATTCTGTCAAAATAAATAAATAAAAAGGCATTGCCAACATGACGAAAAGAATTTAAAAATCACCATGTCTTACATTAAAGTTACACTACTTGGGGGCAGTATGAAAACTGGGTGATCAAAAATTAAGTAAGCAAAAAATAGTTTAATTTTTACACATCTATACCTGCCAAGTCTACTGTTTTTTGTTAAAAATCTGGTTTTCTAAATCTTTTTCTAAAATTCAGAAATATTTTCATAAAATGTATAGCAGAAAGTAATGTACAAGTGAAAAAATAAATGCATAATAAATCTTATTGGTTTTAATGCTATTTGAAGTTTTGGGTGGTTTTAAATAATGTCTTTTTATGTAAATATATGTTAGTAAATCCAAACAGTAAACCTAAATAATAATAATAATAAATAAAAATCCTAGTTTTCCCTGATTATGGTTATTATATCATGCAAAATCTGTTTGTCTATCCCTCATAATAAATATTGATAAAGAATAAAGATTTGACACACAATGGTATTTAGTGGGAGAAATGAACAAAAGAAATTAGGCAGAATCAATATTAAAAATTTTTTTTAATCATGCTACCAATTTTGCCTCTCTTCTATAATAATGATCATTGCGAATAATGTCCAGTCAAATTAGAAAATTAAAAACTGAATTTTAAATTGTATTATGTGATAAAATTCTGCAAAATTATTTTAATTTGTAAGCATTTAAAATTGCATCGGAGTACTGGTTTTTAAAAGTAATAATTAAAAACTTTAAAATCATCATAAAAAGCAAAATATTCTACTTTTTACAGTGTTTTTTTACAAAGTTTTTTATGATTATTTTAATTTCTAAATGCAATTATTACAATTAGCAACAACAACACTTTAGTGATTCTTTTTTAACTGAATATAGAAAGAAAAAAAGTTAAAAAATCGATTAAGGGGGTACATCATGGACTGCCAAGGTCATCCAAAGCCAATGTTATTCTATGGCGAAATTTGTTTATAGAATTACATATTATCCAATTATTATATTCAAAATTCTGTTTTCATATTCTCAAAATATACAACTGCTAAATTAGCACGTGTTTTCCAAAAATTTATTTTTTAAATTTGGATTTTGAGTTTAAAAATGCGAATTTTCATTAAATGGTTTTTTTTCATCTTTTAGCTGTAAAATAAAATTTTAAAAATTTAAAAAATTGAATTATTAGAAAACGGGTACTAATTTAACGGTTGCAAATTTTCTGAAAGTGAAAACGGAATTTTAAAATACCAATTAGGTAATAAGAAATTCTATAAACAAATTTCGCCATAGAGTTACACGGGATTTAATGACGGGAAAAGTGTGAGAGCGAACGAGCAGCTTTAAAACAAGGAAAAAATGTTGTTGCATTAAAAAACTGTTACAAATTTCGTTTCAGTGCAAAACAAAAACAACTGAAATACAAAATGAGAAAAATGCATTTATAAAAATATTTACCTATAACTTTTCCTTTGACTAATTTTGTTAAATGATGAGATACATTTATTTCAGCAGCTTTATACAAATGCTTTGGCGTGTCCTAAAATTGTGAAAAAATATAAAAATTAATAATAAATTAATGTTATTATTTGTATCAAAATGTTAAAACAGTTTTGTGAGTGGATTTAAATTTAATTATCTTACTTTACAAATTAAATAATGTTATTTTAGATAAAATGGAGTGTAAGCTTGATTTTTTTATACCAACAGTCAGGAATCAAACCCGGGCTCTCCGCTCGGGTTCGATTCACAACTCTGGCATTTTTCACATACTTGGTATAAAATTAAAAAAAAAAAATCAACCTTATACTCCACTTTCTCTAAAATGAATTTGCACGGTTGATGAATTATTAAATAAAATTTCTAACTAATCTTATTTTACAGGGGTTAATCCAGGTTTTTGAGAATGGTACCCCATTTGTGAATTTTGTAAATAATTTGTGAAGTTTTTTCTATTAATTTGTGAAAATTAAAAATGCCTAGTGAACAAATAACCGAAATGCACAAATTTATACAGTTTTAAAATACCAATAAAAATATAAAAGTTGTAAAATAATTATATTTATGTTGATAAATACTTTTTTATTTTTTGAAGGAATGTGGTTTTTTGACTATTTTCCAAATTTCGTATTTCGGCTGAGCACTGAGCTTCGATACAGGGCACGCATTGGCGATTCATTTTGCAATGATGCGATTCGGTTATGCGGCACTTTTTACTTGTAATCTTTTTGTATTTGTGAATCGAAACTACGCTTTCGCGTCTCGGAACTTCGTTTTTGTTTTCGAGCCGACTGATCGTGTTAGAGTGTGTTTTTCGTACAGGATTCATTCTTTTTGTTTACAGCAGAAAAGGGTTATAAAAGATTTTTGTTTTTTCTTCTTCAGAGCGAGATGTTTCAAAAATATAAAATATACACATATAAGTTTAAGCAAGAATTTTTTTTTTTTTTTTTTAATCACTAAGAATGGACTTTTTGAAAGTGCCGTTTTGCCAAAAATTGATTTTGTGAAGGTACCGCATCGCCGAAAATTGATTTTGTGAAGGTACCGCATGGCCGAAAATTGAATTTGTGAAAGTGCCGCAAAGCGGCACTAAATTCGTTCTGGATTAACCCCTGTTTTAGAAAATTAAAATATTCAAAATAGCTTAGTTTTTAAAATAAAGATGCATAATTATGTTTTAGCAATATTGAAAATTTTAAAAATATAACTTATTACTTAAATAGAAATTAGAAACTAATGCTTTTTAAAAACCAAACATTTCTTTCTCATAAATTACTTGACTTATGGAAATTAATTTATTATATATATATAGTAATGTTTCATGCATTGAAATAATCTATCATATGAGGTATCATCCATTAACATGACACAAATTCAATTTTTTTCAAATGGAAACCATAAGCTTTACATAATCATGTTAAGCAGAAAAAATCTGTTATAAATTATGAATTGCTTTTTTAAAAATCTGTAGAGTAGGGGGCAACAAATCTTGTGTTGTAATAAAAAATCTGTAAATCCTAAATTATCTCAATAAAAAAATTTCGCTGAACGCAATAATTATAAAAGTGTCTTGCATTTAAATGATCTATCAGATGAAATATGATAGGTGGGCCCGGGGGGCTACCCAGAAGCCTCACATGACACAAACTCAATTTTTTCAAATAAAAATAATAATTTTTCTTTACAGAATCATGTTAAAAGGAAAAAATCTGTTTTAAATCTTTTTTTTTTTTTTTTTTTTTTTGCAGAGTAGGGTGTTTTGGAGCCCCACATTTTATGTTCCAATGAAAAGTTCGGAAATATCGAAATATTTCAAAAGAAAAGCAATTTCGCTGAACACATTAATAACAAAAGTTTCTTCTATTCAAATGATCTGTCAGATTAGGTATCATAGGTGAGCCATGGGTGCCATGTCACACAATCTCTCTTTTTTTTTTTTTTTTTTCAAATTAAAACTATATTTTTTCTTCACAGAAATGTGTTAAGCAGAAAAAAAAAAAATCTGTTTTAAATCATGTATTGCTTTATTTAAAGTTTGAAGTGCAGAGGGCCCAGGGCCCAGATTCTTATGTTATAATAAAAAATCTAGAAATACTAAAATATCTCAATAAAAATGTAATTTCGATGATTATAAATGTATTGACAACTGTAACACAATGATTATAAAAGTATTGTGTATTCAAATGCTCTATCCATTTAGGTACCATAGGTGCACCATGTGACACATATTCTATTTTTTCAAAAGGAACCATACTTTTTTTATGATAAACCGTAACTTTTCTATAAACCATATTTTTTCTTAATACGGTACCGTGAAGAGAAAATATATTTGCTATTTGAAAAAATGGAGTTTCTATCATGTAGGGTCCTAAAAACCCTGGGGCTCCACATTAGTTGTTTTATATCTAATAGATCATTTGAATCCATGAAACTTTGCAATCATAGTGCTCAGCAAAATTGTTTTTTTTATTGAAATACTTTGGGATTTCAAGATTTTTTTCTAATTACAGTATAAGAATCAGGGCCACATCCCCCCTACTCATTAAAAAAAAAAAAAAAAAAAAAAAATCAGTACATTTTTTTAATACAGATTTTTTTCCGCTGAACATGATTCTGTGAAAAAAAAGTATTTTTTCTTTTTGAAAGTTTTCATCATGCGGTCCCCAGGGACCCACCCCATCTGATAGATCATTTAAATGCACAAAACTTTTGAAATCGATATATTCTTCAAAATTGCTTTCCTTGAAATATTTTAGTATATCCAGACTTATGAAACACGCTGTATATATTTATTTTATATATATATATATATGTATGTATATAATCTATTTATTTAGTAATCTAGGCAAATTTTGCTTGTTTGTGAATGTGTCCATTGAATATTTATTTTTTTCTTTTACCACTCATGTTGCTTCAAGTTAAATAATTATGACTAATCGTCTTAAAAATATTTTTGAATATTATACAAATCAAAATACACTAATTCTGTTTTACAGCTATAATATAATGTTGCAGAATAAAACAATATCCTTCTACTTATTTTTAACCTTAAACTTTATTTGCTGCATTTATATTATTGAGTAATTAATCAAATCAAAGCAATGAAATATATTAATTATTAATCTTTTAAGCATTGAACCCGTCTTTTTCCATCATGCATAGCCAAAATAAAAGTCTGGTATGACTAAATTTTGAAATGCATGTTGCGTATTTCAAGAAAATAAGATTAATAAATATTTGTAGTGTACAGTACCAAATTCTCATATTTATACTGTGCATAGTATTAATTTTATGAATCATTAAACAGATATACTGGAAAACATCTAACGCTTAAAGGGTTAATACATTAATCATATCTATGTAATAAATCTTAAAATAAGTTTAAAATGTCTAATTCTGTGTATACCAGTATCAGGAAAAATAATTTGCACAAAACATCCCAGGAAAAAAAAAGCATCCCCAGAAAAAACATCTCTGGAAAAAGTCATTTATGTTTTATATTTTAATGATGAACAAAAGAATTAAATGAACAATAAATTTTCATAATTTTTACTTTCTCTTATCCATATATGGTAAATATATATATATATACATATATATAGTTTTTAATTTGAAATTTTGAAATTGAGATTTTAATATTATTACATGTTTTGAGGTACCTGAATATCAGAATCTGGTTTTTAGTAGTTGATCTATGTGTTTGTTATCAGCATATTTCGAGAACAAATATTAGCAAGAAGTTCGTTCAAACTTGATATTTTAAATCTGTATCATATGCAGATGACACTTACTTGAAACTTTTTTGTTAAAATTGAGCAAATATTTTGTGTACAAGGACATCCAAGATAATTCAAATACATTATGTCTAGGAACAAAATTCTGGTAGGTACAGTTTAATAACTTCAGACTGCATTAAACAAAATGAAATAAACATTCATTTTTTTTTTTTTTTTTTTTTTTTTTTTTAAATAAAAGCATGTTTCATATAGAATATGTATAAAAATTATTCACCATTCATTTGCAGGGTCACACAAAAGAATTCGTAAACATCAATGATATACTTGGAAATTGTTAGAAGTGTATTTCAAGTTGTGTTACATGTTTTTCATACTGTGCTAAATTTAACTAATTTATATTGCATAATTTATTTGTGTCTATGTAATATAAATAATATACATGGATCCCAAAAATTATGCAAAAACATTCTTTTGATTAAATATAATTCATGAAAATGCATTAGCATTACTGAATTTTACTAAGAGCATGAAAACTGCTTAGGAATGCATATAAATACATTTTTATACCCATACAGTAGACAGAGTATTCCTAGAAGTTTAATATTCAACACTGATTTTTTTCTTATACACTGGTGTAAAAAATTAAAGCAACAACCTGTTTTATCGTTTTCTTCTTTTGCACATAATTTTTAAACAGTTAAACATATGAACATAAAATTTGGAAAGCATGTTTGTTATTATATCATTAATCCAATTTTATATAACTTTAGAAAAGTAATAATTTTTGAACTTATAATTATTCAATTTTTCTCAAAAGTAAGTTTTGGAAAAAAAGGAAAAATTTCAACAATTTTAAAAAAGAAAACTTAAAATGAAAAATAGTATTAAACATGCATTACAGATAGGTGATAACTCAAATGCTTTCTATTGTCAAACTAAATCCCGATTTTTCTTTTTTTTTCGTATTCACTTTTACTTTATTTTTATAACGAACTTTTTGAAAAAATGTAATAACTAATTTGTAAACTATGAACATCACCAGAATAATAAAAATGTTGATAAATAATTTTTAAATGAACGTCTTATCCAATTTTCCTGTTTGTATGTATATATATTTTAAAATTTATTCACATGTAGAAAAAAGAAGAAACAGAAAAATGAATATAGGAGGGAAAATCCGGTTTCAATCTAATACACGGATACATGTGCTATGCATCTTCACCTATCAGTAATGCATCCTTATGACCATTTTTCATTAAGTTTTCTTTTACAAAATTGTTGAAATTTTCATTTTTTCCAAAGCTTATTTTTGAGAAAGGTTGAATAATTATCAGTTTAAAAATCATTACTTATGATGAAATTATATAAAATTCAATTAATGATATGATAACAAACATGCTTTCAAAATTTTATGTTTATATGTTTCTTTGTTTAAAAGTTATAAGCAAAGGAATAAAATGGGAAACATGTTGTTGCTTTAATTTTGAACACCAGTGTAATAAAGCATTTTGGGATCCTCTGAATACGGAAAAGAAGATTCAGCAGTTGGTAAATGTAGATTTTTTTTTTTCAGCATATCTTAAAAGCAAATAATTGCAGGAAATTTAATGATCATGGCTACTGGAATCATAATGTTATCAATCAATATGGAATCATCTGATTGCATGTATGTGAGATACTCCTCACGAACTACCAAACTCAGAAAAATATGGAAGGTAGCAAAATGTGCAAAATAATCCAAGCTCACCAGGAATCACCTCCTTATGGGATATCTTAATTAAATGTCTGTTCACTTTTTGAAGGCCATGAGAAGTCTTTTCAAAGACTAAGATTTGTAGAGTAGTATAATAGATTTCTAGTCATAGTGCTGGTTTTCACTGGAATTACCCACTTTTGTAATTTGTTCATTACTGTATTATAATTCTTGCTTTATTTTTTCTTCTTCTTTAATATGCATACAGAAATTGGAGCAACATGGAATTAATTCACTTACCACATAAATTAAATTCACAAGTTCTTCAGCAGTTAAACCTTCAGGTTGTACTTTTTGCAATTCATCTAATATTTGCCTCTCTCTCAGTAGTCGGTGTTGGATGTATTCTACAATTTTAATTTTAGGATTATCAATGACTGGCCCATGTCCAGGAAATATTTTCGAGGGTTCAAGTTTGAGAATTTTATCTAAAGTTTGCATATAATCATAAAGATCTTCAAATACCTATAAAAAGGACTGTAAATTAGATTTTATTACATAATACATTACAGTGTAAGACACAACTTTAAATGCAACAAAGTGCAAAAATTCTGTTTCATATAACTTAAAAAAAAAAAAAAAAAAAAAAAAAACTTTATATTCTGTAAACCTATATTATTACAGTAGTATTATACAAAACAGAAAAAGCAAATAAACTAATTATAGTTTGTTTTATCTTTAACTTTATATTTTGACCTGAGCCTTGCAGTTACTTACTTTGTTCCATTATAAGATATACAAAAGCACTTTTCTTTTGTGTATTTGTGTGTAGGGGGTATCTGTATTTTGGTAACTGTTTTGAGCAAATTGCAGGAATGCATAAATTAAACCAATCACAATAATTGCAATAATTTTTAGTCTCTTATAATTTTTGTATAGAACATTTTATTTTATCTCCCCCCCGTCAGAACTTCTCATTCAATGTTTCATAATGAATATTTTTATTGTTTTAAAGGTTATTTATTTATTTATTTCGAACTAGCAGGTGCCCGCTTCACTGGTCACTATATTTAAATGAATTTTCAAAAGAATTGGATCAGTATTTATTTTTTACATCACATTACAAAAAAAAAAAAAACTTAAAAAAAAAAAAAAAAAAAAAAACACTGAAATCGCTTTAGATCTACTTCGGGTACCCATTGCCCAAGGCAGCTCTTTTTTCTGCCCGTACTGCATTGGGTCCAGTTCCCCACTGTCTACAGAAAGGTCTTTCCCGGGAACTTCAATCTGGGTATTTATCGACGACTTGTGGATTTTCTGTTATTTAAGAACTACGATTTTAAAGATGACTATATCTCAGCATCTATTATATATTTTAGTTTTGGAACCATGTGTTTTATAGCCTGCGTTATTTACACTATATTACGATTTGATTCCAACCAGTGCAATAAAATAAAATAAAAAAGTAGATTTTCTTTTAAAAGGAATTAAATACATGAAAAACAAACGAATTTTAATGAGTTTAATTCTTTCTACTATAAACTACCATTTTTTTTCACCCAATAAATATTATAAATAAGAAAAAAAAAAAATGATTTTTCAATTAAAATTTATTAAGAAAGGATTAAGTTTTATATTTAACTAATGAAATACCTTAAAAAACATCCTTTTAAAAAACTTAGCATATTAATTTCGGGCACAACCGTACCCATCCTCAGTGCCAAGTACAAAAAAACGTCGTTCTTCTGTAGATCTTCATATTTGAGGTGTCGTGGTTTCCATGCCTTCGCTTCGCTTCACTTTTAAGTTTGGTTTAGTTTCATTTAGGAATTGTTGCCATACAGCTGGAATGATGTAGTGCTCTTGGTCGTTGACGGCTTGTCAATGACCGAGAGCACTACATCATTCCAGCTGTATGGCAACAATTCCTAAATGAAACTAAACCAAACTTGAAAGTGAAGCGAAGCGAAGGCATGGAAACCACGACACCTCAAATATGAAGATCTACAGAAGAACGACGTTTTTTCGTACTTGGCACCGAGGATGGGTACGGTTGTGTCCGAAATTAATATGCTAAGTTTTTTAAAAGGATGTTATTTAAGGTATTTTATTAGTTAAATATAAAAGATTTTTCTTTTAAAGGAATTAATTAAAAAAATGAAAAATAAAAAGTTGCTATACTATAAAATTTGTACATAAACATAACAATTTATTTCTATTGCATTACCATTTGATTTTCAATAAATATAATAATAATAATAAAAGAAAAGAAAATTGCCTTCAAATGAATAAATAAAAAGTGAACTGCGTAATAGCCGTTGCTAAGATACGCAGATGATTACAATCGAAAAATAAATTCATGAAAAATGAAATATAAAAGTCAATGTTTAAAACTGAAAAAACATGAATTTAAAAAGTTTAAATTTGAAATTCGAAAAAATCTCGATGAGGTGCACACCTGCAAGGTCCCAGGTATCTATATATGCCAAATTTGGAAGCTCTGCGATCAGTAGTGTGAGCAGCAGAGCACAGACAGACACACCTCTTTATTTATATAGATAAACTTAGATAGAAGTACGAGAATATGTGTTTGTATGTTTGTTTATTCATGTCTTCTCCTTCCAATAGCAAAGTTAAAAAGAATATGATTTTGGTTAGTCTACCTGTCTGAGCAATAATTCTGCAAGTATGTTTTCGAAAGCTATGAAATTTAAGTCTGTTATTGGGATTCAATGAAGTATATAGCACTTATGGGAACACACAAATGTTTTCTTATTCATTATGTTCTATAAAAGAAAAACAATTGAACTCAGCTTTTAATGTGTTAATTGCTTCAAACTTTATAAAATTAATATGCATTAGTCAAATGTATAACAACATGATACAATTACAAAAGGGTGCAAGAAAGACTTAAACTTTTTTACAGGAGCACACAAAATATTTCAAAAGCATTATTGCCTGTAAATGGTTTGTAATGAATAAACACATTGTGTAGAATTTCAGCTAATAGAACACAGAATAGTTTATATTTTGTAAAGTAAATCATAATGTATCTATCTAAAACATAGGGATAAACAGAAGTTAATTATTTAAATGCTAAAATTGTGGGGAAAATTTAATGGAATGAAAAGAAAGTAGCAAAGTGAATCACTACATCTACTATTTCAATAAAATTCTAATTATAACAATTTAAACTCATTGTGAGAACTTAAATGAATAAAACTACAAATAAACAATTAATTAAAAAAGAAAAAATGTTTTCATATTCATTTTTGTTATATAAAAAGAAATATATTTACTTACATGTAAATAACAAAATTGATTTTTTTTTTTTTTTTTAATGCCTTATGTGTAATAAATAAATATATTTTCTTTTAGGTCAGAAAAAAAAATAATAAATGTGTAATTTATTTATTTATTTTTGACATCAGTTTGTTTTCTTTTTTTTTTTTTCTATTTCATAATATTAATTGGAGTTATTTATTTATTATCTTTTGAATCCATTATCCAACTGAACTAAAAAATACAGCATTAGCTAGATTTTGTTCTAATTAACCCTTAAATGCTTGATTATTTTTTTAAATAAATTAAAAAAAGTTTTATTCTTACCTCTATTAAATAAATCATGGAAAAAATACTTTAAAAAATCATACTTTATTTTAATTATGGTTTACAGCTAAAAATCAATTTGTTGTCAATTGGCAAACATGATGCATTAGAGCTTCAATATTATTCTAATAATATTTCAGAAGACAAAATTTTGTATGTTGCCGAAAGGCAACACACAACATTTAAGGGTTAATATATGTACCAATTTTCACTGCGATTGGTTGAATGATGTCGCTATGTATAGCAAACTAAAAATACGGATGGATATAATGACAAACTTTAAGCTATAGATACACACATAAATACGAAGGTGTAGCCAAGATGGGAAATACTTAAAACTTCCCCCCCAGGTACATCAAAATTAACTAAATTTTTATTTTTAACAATGAAAATGAACTATAAAATCAGTCTCAGCCCTCCCCCAAGCCACCTTAGTTCCTGCAGATAATGGCTCTGTCTAAATTTTACTGCTACATTAACTATAATAATTCTCCATGAATAAATAAATAGATTTGAATTTCAAATTACATGTTTATACTTTAAATATTTAATTTCAAAATTTAGATAAATGCTTAAATTTTAAGTAAGAATTTACTTACAGCAGTACCCTCACCTAATATGCAATCTCCACTAAACAAACTATTTTCTTCTTCTAAATATAATACTAAATGATCATCAGTGTGTCCAGGTGCTGCAATTACCCTTTAAAGAAAACAAAATATAAAATTATATTACACACTATCTGTCTAAATCCATACAATATTATGAAAAAAGAAAAAATGCAGCTGCACTTTTAACCCACCACATGATGTAAATCCATTAGGACATCTTTGTTTTATTACAGAATTTATCATTTAAAAGAAAGGATTTTCATTCAAAATAAGATTATTTGTGGAAATTAATATTTCACTAATTGGGTCTTTACCATACTTTTCTTTTATCCTTTGAGAAATACTTCATTTATTTCTTCAATATTAATGGAGGAAAAAAGATTGATGATGCCAAAACTAGCAATTCTATTGTTTAGTTGTAATGTGATAAGTCAGGGTTAGGCAGGGGGTTGTGGTATTTGTACCTATTGAACATTCTATCATTGTGAAGGGTGTAACGCAATACCCCTGCCATAAGTTTAGACCAGTGATTCTCAACCGTTTTAGAGCTTTTGCTCCCTTGAGAAGCGAAAAATATAACACACGTGAAATTAAAAAAATTTAGTTTGAATACTAAAACGTGCTCATATCGCCCCCCTACTGCCCAAAGCACGTTCACCGCTCTGCTCCATCAGCAGCCTCCAGCCCCGTTGAGAACCTACAGTTTAGACCAATAGTTAATAAAAGAGAGAGCCCCACTTGCAGCCATGAAACCTACAAAAAGAAAATTTATCAAGATATCTTTGCCCTCTAATCACAGTTTAAACTCAACTATAATATCATTAAAAACCTTAAACTTATCAACTTAGTAACAACTGATATAACAGTAGTTTTGATATATATATATATATATATATATATATATATATTACTCCATTAAAACTGAAGAAATAAACTAAATTATTAACCAAAAAATAAAAATAAAGAATAGTGAAAACACAATTTGTAATACATTAATTCTGCAAAAAATCTCATTTTTAATAAAAATTATTTCCATTTTAATGATAAATTCTACAAACAAAACAATGGTATCCCAATGGGTTCTCTTATCTCAGGCTTTAGAGCAGAAGTAAAAATAAGACTTATCGGTTATTGGGCAAACTGTTTATGAAAAACTTAATGAAAGTATTAAATACTGGTTCTACTATATAGATAACACTTTCAATTTTATATAATCATATGAAATTATAGAAAATAAATCAATCCCATATGGCCGCGGAGCCTCTAATAAGATTAAGAACATAGCTAATAAATATGGTATCAATATCCCCATAAAACCAAGTAAAAACATTTTCCAATTAATATGCAGTGATAAAGACCCTATTTCACCACTTGAAACTGCCGGAATATATAAGATACCTTTTATAAATCAAAATACAAATTCAGGTTCCTATATCGGTGTCACAAAAAGAAAAAACAAAATACGAATTAATGAACATAAATATGACATTAAAACTGGTAAGATTAACACGGCTTTTGCTAAAACATATAATAATGAAAATATTGAAATTAATTTTAATGAAACTAGAAAATTAGCTGATTATAACAATTATCAATATGCAATGTACCGTGAATCAATAGAAATCGCAACCAATTTTAGATGTGTACAATGACAGCAGTGCAATGGCACCGGATGGAGTGTGGCGCCACCTTATGGGAAAAACCACAAATGAACATCATTTCAAGAACTTCACGACAGATGAAGCCACCGAGGAGAGTTGGGCGCCCAACTGAAAAATTTACAGCCAAAATATGAGGCAAGTGTCAAAAGGTTTATAATTAATTAATATTCATATAATCAATTATGAAAATAATATTGAGTTTATCCCTGAATAAATTATTAAAATTGATAAAAACATTCAAATTAATTCTAAAACCGAATCTAAACAATCAAATTTTCTAAGTGTTACTGAAATTCATATCCCAAAGAATGGAATCGAAACCACCATATATAAAAAACCCAATAGCAGCAATGCAGATCATCAATATTAAGTGCAAAATCCATTACAGTAACACAATTGCCACCGTACAGTCAAACATTAAGAGTCATCAAAGTCCGTTAGAATGAGAAATTCTTTAAAATAGAACTAAATGAAATCACCAATATTTGTAAAGAAACTGGATACAATAGGAACTTACTTAATAAACTATACCAAAATAAAATGAAAAAACTAAATAAAACCACCATATCAATAATGCCCCCCCCCCCTTTCCAAAAAAAAAAAACACTCAAATTTAAATATAATATAAAATAAAGTGTGTTCATTGACTTGAACCTGCCTGTTTTTTGCAAACATATATATATATATATATTAAGGGGGGAGGGTGCAAAAAAGTGAACATTTTCATAATGTAAATTAGCAAATGGTCATCAAGAACATCCTCGCAACTTTCCCCTGTGAGAGAAATGGTCCTGTCCCATTTCAGTCCATGTTCCCAGATGAGAATGACAGAGTCAATTACTTGCAAAAAGGATCAATTGCATCTTTTTTTTTTTTTTTTTTTTTTCCAATTTAATAAATATTCATTTATTTTTTAAAGAAAAGAATATTTTCATTGTTTTGAAAATATTTTTTCACTGGATTTTAAAAAGATAATTAAATTATTACTACTTTTTACTTTATTTATCTTCAATTAACACAGTCAATTTATAAAATGTAAGATAATAATCAAAAGATTAAATTAAATTATTAAAAAAAAAAAAAAAAAATCAATAAAAAACTAAAATGTATTCATTACAGTCAAACTTCACTAACATGAAACTCAAGGGAAATAACAAATCTGTTCATGATATCTGAAGTTAATGCTATCAATAACTTATCTTCATTTTGACGGGGATTGTGAAAACAGTTCATGTTAAAAGTAATTCATGTTAAAAGTGTTCACGTTAACGAGGTTCGACTGTATATATATATATATATATAATGTTACCTTATTGTTGCTCCTTCTGTAGAAATAATATCTCCATCTTTGAGATAATTGTATTTGATATCAGGAATAACAGCAAAATTTTCAGTTCCAGATGAGCTTGGAAACTTTGAGACAATGCATTCTGACATATGAAGGAAAAAAAGAAACTTTATTTTTCTTTCTAACGTCGTATATATATATATTTTTTAATTACATGTTTAAATATTTATTTTTTCTTTAATTACAAAACTTTACTTAAAAAAGACCAAACATAATTTTTATAATTATCTGAGGCACAATTTATTGAGCTAAAAGAGATAAATTTCATATATGCTTTATAAATACCGAATATTCAGCCAACCGAATACTAATAATTTGGTCGAATACCGAATAGTAATTATTTGGCCGAATACTGATTATTCGGCTGTCTGATTTACTCTTATATTCAGGTGTCAGTCACTTAATTTTTTGCAAACTTTTTCAGTAATACCATTGACATTTAGTAATATTTTATTTTCTTAATTATGAAAACAATATTATACAAAAATACTATCCAGAAACAGTGGTTTTTATAAACGTAGAAAATTAATAGGAAATATTACTATATATAAATAATGGTGTAATACTGAATTTAGAGTCAAAGAAAATTATTAACTGTTAGGCTTTTTAATAAACACATAAAATTTCTTAAATAATAATATCTTTTCGCACCCACTCAAAAAAAAAAAATGCAACCCAGAAATGCACATTTGAGAAAAATCAATTTAAAGAACAACGAATTGGCTAACCTATATTAAAAATGACACAAATGTCTCTCACTCTCAAGTGGATAAATTGTGAGATAGAGATGTGATGTTTTTTGTGCATGTTGGGGTACTTCCCATGCATTTTTCAATGACAAGTTCAAAACTACTATTTTAGTGAATTATGTATGCTTTTTCTTAACTCAACTTTAGAAACATATATCATTATACTATTATTGATAAAGACAACTTTTGTTAGATATTATTAATTATTATGATTCATGTAACTAATATTTTTTTTAATGTTACTTGAAACTAAATAAAACAATTGCTTTTATTTAAAAATAATCTATTTCTTAATTACTCTGAAAAATCTTAATTTAATGATAATTAAAAATAGCAAAATTTGTTCAAATGATTAAAAATTTTAAAAAAATTGAATTTTTATATATTCTAACTAGCCAAATAGTAGTCGAATAATTTAATATTCGTCCAAACCAAATATTCGGTGCATCCCTAGTGATAACATAACATGAATGTTTATTGTGTTAATGTAGTGTATTTTTAAACAAATTGTTAAAACAAAACACCTTCAAGGGGTTATAAGCAAGACATACGTCTTTTTATTGCCCCCTTCCCCCCCTCTTAATGAGAAAGTACAATTATATATATTAGACAAATATGGGATGATTTTCATCCACTGCTATAACACTTCTTTTTTACGATATTTTTGGAACTTATAAGCAAGCCATCAGTGTAATGGCACTTGTTGCATAAATGTTTTACTTTTTGATGCTAATACAGTCATTTAAGAAGTTTCTTGGACATTTTTTATGTGAAACAGTTGATTGATTAAAAAGAACAGAATAGTTTTTAAAGTAATTTCAGGTGAATTTTACTTTAACCGTCCAATTACGCCAAGCGCACTACATCGCCAGATGTTATGGGCTTCATTTTTACTTGTGCTTCTTTGCGTCATGCGTTACGCCAATTGCTGCTGCATAGCATGAAAATTCATCTGCTCGGAATGAACGAACTCTGAAGCTAATAAGGAATAAGTTAAATTTCCATAATAAATAGTTTTGCTTGTATCGAGCAGATTAATTTTAAGTTACTGACGTCATCATTTCCGTAACATATTGTGAATGTGTATTTTATTTAGAGAGTAAGTGTTCTATTTTGAACTGAGTATTTCTGATGAGGAAAGTTTGGAGGAATGAGGTACTTTTTCAGATGATGAAGGAGCTCCAGGAACTTCTAGTAGTAAATGAAGGAAATAGAGGTAAGTGAGTTGTTTTATTTTTTTTCAGTTACTATTTTATATAATTTTGTGATATTTATGCATTACTTTTAAAATAATGGTATGTATATTTGTGCTTTTTAAATATTTTTTTAAATGCGGTTTTTGTTAGTTAAAAATTGTTTAAAATATTGTTTTTTTTCCCTTCTTAATTTACGTGAAGCGAACAGATGTACATAATAGTGATTGCTGCAATATGTAATTTCATGCATTTTTTTACATTTATGTATTTTGAGATAGGGGTATTCAGTGATTTTTTTTTATTTTCATGTACACAAAGCATACAGACGTGCATAATACTGGCTGCTGCGGTACAAAATTTTATATTTTTCAGATTCATGTATTTTGAGATGGGGGTATTCAGTGATTTTTTTTTTGCTGTTGTTGTTGTTTTCATGTACGTGAAGCATATGCATAATACAGGGTGCTGCAGTACAAAATTTTGCATATTTTTCAGATTCATGCATTTTGAGATAGTGGTATTCAATTCTTTTTTTTTTTCATGTACACGGAGCATACAGACATGCGTAATACTAGCTGCTGCAGTGCAAAATTTTACGTATTTCTCAGATTCATGCATTTTGAGATAGGGGTATTCAGTGTTTTTTTTTTTTTTTTTTTTTTATGTACACGAAGCGTACAGGCATGTGTAATACTGGCTGCTGCAGTGCAAAATTTTGCATATTTTTCAGATTCATGCATTTTGAGATAGGGGTATTCAGTCATGCTTTTTCTTTGCTTTTCCTGTACGCAAAACATACAGACGTGCATAATACTGGCTGTTGCAGTACAAAATTTTGCATATTTTTTAGATTCATGCATTTTGAAATAACAGTATTCAGTGATATTTTTTCTTTGGTTTTCATGTACGCAAAGCATGCAGACGTGCATAATACTGGCTGCTGCAGTACAAAATTTTGCATATTTTAGATTCATGCATTTTGAGATAAAGGACAGGTTTTTTTTTTTTCATGTACATGAAGCATACAGACGTGTGTAACACTGGTTGCTGCAGTACAAAATTCTGCATATTTTTCAAATTCATGCATTTTTAGATAAAAATATTCAGTTTTTTTTTTTTTTTTTTTTTTTTAACTTTGGTTTTTATGTACGCAAAGCATACAAACGAGGGTAATACTTGTTGCTGCAGTATAAAATTTTGCATATTTTTCAGATTCATGCATTTTGAGATAGAAGTATTCAAAGATTTTTTTTTTTTTTTTTATGTACATGAAAAATACAGATATGTGATTATTATTCCTGTGATTGGAATTTTGGAACATTTATATTGTGTTTGGAGTTTTATTCTATTTTATTTGTGATTGGTTATTTCAATAGTTATTCAGTAATTTTTTTTTTTAATGATTATTTCCTTTATTTTCTGTATATTGTTTTTTCTTTATGATCAAATGACTTTTTTTCGACGTATTTTGTTGTCTGGTTAGATTGATGAAATGCTCGCTTCCGTATGCTGCCAGTGCGCAGCACTAGTGTGACGATAAACCCTACCAACAAACATCGTATGCCTCTTGTGGAGGGTTACAATTCAGAACACGATGCAGAATGACGCCATCTTGGCTGTTTCCAGAAATATCGCCAAGGGGATGGTTAAAGTAAAATGTCCCTGTAATTTCTTTACTTAAACTTATTAACCCCTTACCTGCCGAGAAATATTTACAAGACTCACTTCAAAGTGCCACTGTTGTCTTTTTACTATGAAATTAGTAAATCTTTCGAGAGCACTGTCAGGATCACTTTCAAGGTTATTTTATTGCATTGTCAAACCGTATCAGTAGTTTCACTGATAGAAGTACAGTACAAAGGATTGTACTTCAGAAAAGCATATATATATATATGCCCAGGGGAGTTAAGGGTTAAGATAGCCAAAATGTCTTCCAATGATATTGCTGTGGATGAGAATATGATTCAGTAAATATAGCAGATATACTAAGTGGTATTTTATCATTTTGCTTGTATTATTAAAAATAAATAATAATAATAAAAGGCTGCAATTGAGAATGCTTCAGAAACTTTAAGTATAACAGGAAACAAATTTAGGTAAGTGAAATTATTTGTATTTTAGTAGATTTTTGAAAAAAAGTTGCATTTTAAAATTTTATTTATTACGATATATATATATATAAAAAAATGTTGTGACACTCAGCGATTTTCTTTAGTTAATGTAAGCAAAGCTCACGATTTGCATTCACTAACTATTGTATTATCAAATTTTTGTAAAACTTTACAATCTGGTGCAGTGGGTTTTGGACACAATGTGGAACAGCACCTTTTGGAGATTTCTAAAATTCACCAAGAAGCACATTAAACACAAATTTTCTCATGTTTCTGTTAAAGCCGTAGCGAGGGTTGTGCACCTGCACCCCCCCCCCACCCCCCCACCCCCGCTAGATTACAGACATAAAAGTAAAAAATTAAATTAAATACAGTGGTTGGCAAAAGTTTTGAAATTGTATGTTTTTCTGTCCTAACATTTTATTTAACAAAATTTCTTAATAGTGTAAATTAGTAATTTATCCCTCTTTAAAGCTTAATAAAATGGGAACTCATGATCGCAATTTTTAGCCAACTTTTAATTTTTGTTATAATTGGCTAAATAAGATTATTTTTTTTTTAATTATACATGAAAAAAAAAAAATCTAATGTCAGAACAGAAAGAAAATCGCCAGCTTGCAAATGTTAAAGTATATGTGCAAATTGCCTAGAAAATAAATATGATAATAAAATTTTAATTCCTTTTGAAAATTCCCCGGAAAATCCCCCAATTTTCAATTGAATTTACAGATTTTTGGACTCTGAACTAATCCCTATTTATAACTACTTTTTAATTTTAGTTACAATTGGATTAAAATTTGAAATTCATTAATAAAAAAAAAAAAGGAAAGAAAGAAAGAAAGAAAGAAAAAAAAAATTTTTTTTTTCTTTGTAAACTATAGCATTTTAAAATGTCAAAGCAAATTTTGCCTGAGTAGAAAAAAAAAAGAAATCACATTTCAATTAATTAAGAGTACATATCAAACATATTTTTATCACTTACCTAAAAATTACTCCTATTAAATCAGCATTATTAAAAAAAAAAAGCATTGAAATTGGTCTATTTGTTTGGAAGCTACTGTGGCACAGACAGACAAACAAAGACCGCATACTTAAAACATCTGCTGTTTTGGGGATGGAGGAAGGGTCAGGGTTGTTAAAAAATATGTATTGTTAAAAAAAACCTTCTGTCATGCCCAAACTTATACACACACCATAATGATCACCACCAAATAATGATCACCATTACCAATAACAACTATTTCTCTGTTGTCGCCAAAAATATTTTTTACATACAAGTTTGGGCCTGAAAATTTTTTCACCTCCCTAGATTGGATGCTGGCTACGCCCATGAAAGCCAGTATATGAAATATTAATATGCTGTATTTAAATGGATGTAATTTGATAAGAACAAAAAGTCAGAACTTAAAAGATGATATTTTAAATAAAAAATGATAATATATCGAATAAATAATACCAACCATTTTTTATTTCTTTAAGAATATCGGGAACACCACCAATGTGATCAAGATGCCAATGGCTCACAATGATGTGGTGAAGCATACAATTATGTTCCATAAGCACATTTTTTAACAAGCCGACATATTCTGGCACACATGGATTACCACAGTCTAACAACAGACGTCTGATAAAAATAAAAACAATTTTAAATAAAAATGAATAAAACTGATAAGTTAATATTATTTTATTGAATGCTTCATGGTGGCAATTATTATGAAAGATAGAGTAAATTAAATTGGTTAAAAGAAATCCAATAAAAGGCATAGATGTTGGTACTTACATAAGTTTATAGTTTAAGCCTTGTGATGATGATTTTGCAAACATTGCTTTACAACAGTAAATACATTCAGGGATTAATCCAGCTTTTTAAAAATGGTACCCCATTTGTGAATTTATAAAATAATTTGTGAAAACAGCAAGTAAGTTTATGAAAATTAATGATACTTCAGAACAATTAACTAAAATACGTAAAGCAGTTTTTTTTTTTTTTTTAATTTTAAAATACATTTAAAAAATAAAATGAAACAGTTGTAAAAATAAATATATATATGGGCGAGTTAAGTTGTTTCTTATATGTAAGATAAGAAGGTGTTTACTTAGATATTTATCATTGTCTCCAGTAAATATTCAAATTGAGGGTATTTTTCTGTGTTCGATGCAGTGAAGCTTATAAAATATTTTAGTATGCAGTTATATTGCTGAGAATTGATTTTGTGAAGGTACCTCTTTGCTGAAAGTTGAATTTGTGAAGGTACCTCATTGCTAAAAATTGACTTTGTGAAAGTGCCTCAGTGCGACACTAAATTTGTTCTGGATTAACCTCTGACATTCACATATGATAGTCACACCTTTTTACCTTTATAAATCCACAGACATACTGATATATATATGACCCAGCACAGGGGTCGATCCAAGTTTTAATTTTTGGGGCTCATTTTTTTGTAAAATAAATATTTTTAGAAATGTTTATTTATTTTTGTGAAAAAATTATAAGATAAAATATCTTATTCCAGCAATCACTCTATATAATGCTTAATATCAAGTTATTAGTGTTTTATAATAAAACAAATAGGTAAAAATTTCACATAAATATTTATATTGAACCAAGTATAGGAAATCATTTAAAGTATTACTAAAAACAGGGAAAAATTTCATAAAAGGATCCTTTTCTATTAAACGAAATTTTATAAAAAGGCAATTTTTAAGCATTTGAATTTTGTGAAGGGGTTTATTTATAAATTTGAAATTTGTA